>OX419584.1:10657630-11050066 GCA_948473455.1 Teleiodes luculella
TCTTGAATCACTCTATCTATTAAAAAAAACCGCATCAAAATCCGTTGCGTAGTTTTAAAGATTTAAGCATACAAACCCGTAGGACATAGGGACAGGAGATGGGGACATAGGGACGGAGAAAGCGACTTTGTTTTATACTATGTAGTGAAGGTCGCGACCTCCAACTTCTATGGCGTTTGTTTTTTTTTTGTTGCTTGGCACATAAAATTTATTCGAAGTGTTCTGTAGTACTTGCCAAGTATGTACGTAATAGGGAATATGCACTTTTTTTTTAAATTAATGTTATGAAATTAAATTAACATTCATAACTAAATATGAAATTATTTTCCAAAAACAAATTATTTTTACGATTATTCAGACGATTTTGTTACTGTTTTCACTGTTGTTATAATTTGGGATATTTTTAGAAAATGAATTCAGATATTGAATTTTTTTTTCATGCATATTTCCTATTCCTCAATGTAGTCATTACATGATTTTGCTTGTGTTCAGATCGACCGCGGCACGGATCCGATGGAGACGGACCCGTCGCCCGGCACGTCGGGCGTGACCCGCGCCCCGTGCCCCGCCGCCCCCGCCGCCCCCGCAGGCCCCGCAGACCCCGCCGACCCCGCCCCCGCCACCTCAGCACCCCCAGCCCCCTCAGAACCCTCCACCGCTGCGACCGCGACCCAACCGGACGACGGTAAACTTACACCACATTTATATTCAGCCTTCAGGTATCGTCAACTTTTTATGATTTTTTGAGTATTTATAATTGCCTTTTACATTACCTTTTAACTCTGACATTTAAAAGAATCGAATATACTTTATTGTACAAAAAACTATTAACAATACTAGTATAAAAGGATACCTTATTTATTGCTAAGCTATTTCTGTAAAGCAACCCTTCAAAAGATTATTAATATTAATAATATAATAAATACAATAATAAAATCACAGCTAAAGGGCAATCCGACGCAACCACGCTTTCTGCTTTACCAAGCTGAATTACAACCACAGAACATATTGCAATCAAGGTGGCAGCCCACCAATTTCTTTTCATACTTAAATCTAGAGAATATTGCAATTTGAAATGAAGGTAGGAAGGAAACTTAAATGGCTCAAGGAGAAAGCTACATATAAAATAATTCCAAGGTTATTCGGAGGTTAGACTATTTAGGTATCAGTTAAAGTTGACTCGTTGTTGTAGCGTCTCCCGGTCCGAGCACGGTGCGCTGGTCAGAGAACGTGGATAGCGCCGGCGAGGCGGTCACTAGCCGGCTACTTAATTTCGATATACTATCCTTCGATACTCATCGGCCGAGGTAACTATGCCAACAAAACCCCTATCCTACTACGTAAAATAAAATAAGTACGAAACTTAAATCATCTCTTTGTAACATTGCAGACCACCACTACATGAACATTCCATTTTCGGGTCAAGATCTTCGGCGTTTCAACCTTTAACGGAAGGAAGATCTTTCAGGACGGTGGACCAAAACGAACGCTCCACTAGACTTTTGCCAAATCCATTTTCATCTACCAATACACGTCCGAACAGAGGCAACTTTTCTGGCGATTCACAGCAAGCCGAAATTTCTCCAAATCTTCCGCGCACTAGTATATTTGCATCTTCAAGGCCGGAGTCAGCATTAGGTCGTGCTTTTTTAGAACGTCGACGGAATTCTACACCAGGGCAAAATGCTGCTCGAACGCAAAACACTTCAGTGTCCACGGATGACTCTTCCCCCGTCACTATCAGACGGATCACAAACGAAACCAGCACGGCCTCACTGCGCGGCACGCTCTCAATGTCCACCAATACGCCACAAAGACCTACGATGACCAACTCTTCTACCCAAATGAGTCCGATAACCGGCCCGGTCGACGCCCAAACCATAAATGAAAGTCTGGATTTAATTCGAGATATTTTGAGAGATTCTGGGACTAGGTTATTAAATTTAATTACAAATATGTCTCTGTCGACGTTAGCGAGTGTGGAGCGAAGCATGCCGCGGCGAGGAGGCCCGTCGCGCGCCCAGTCGGACGACAGCGAGGGCGGAGGCCGGGGCCGCGGCGGCCGCCCGCGCGTGCGCTTGCTGTCGCCCAGATCCTCGCTCCGCACAGGCCTATTGTCATCCAGCTCAGATTCTGACAGCGACCAATCCCTTGAAGTCAACATATTCAGAACGAGGAATTCTACCTTTCAAAGCGAAACTTCTCCTGAAAATGTATCCAGATCTCGTTCAGTCAATAACCCACAACCGACCCGACGAGCAGTGATCGATCTGGAGAATGAAATACAGCGTCGAATCAGTGATAACATGAACCCTGAACACCCTAGAAGAATCAACGTAACTTTAGTTAACGACAGATTCCGAGTACGGACTCAAAACGAATCGGGCACCGAGGAAACTCCGAGAGATAATGGGGAAAATACGGCGGAAGTGAACCCTGGTGATGCGAACCCCACTCCTGGTACCTCCACCGATTTCGATCCGAGACCTTCTACAAGTAGAGATCACATATGGGGTGGAAATAATACCATGTCTTCAGAAGAAGCTTACCGGAAAGTAACGGGTGGCGTAAACGCTCTGCGGAAACATACCGTACAACTAACGAACTTGTGGCTACGCGGAAATCGTATAACAATGCGGCAATTGCGAACTATGTGGGAGAATCTACGCCGACGTATCCTTACTCTCCAACGAGACACGGGGAGGCCAGACGGCTCCGTGCCGACTCATTACACTAGATCGCTCTTGGAGAGATGCATGATGTTAACGGATATGACTGATAATGCACGCATTTCCACAAGGAGTTCTAGAAGTAGTGCTCGGAGCGAAGCCAGTGAGAGAAACGCGGAGAACAGAGATGCATCGATGAGCGGAAACAGCAGTAATTCAAATGTGAACGAGAGTGATCTCAATACTTCGACAGAGAGCGCCGAAAACAGGTCGACTCCAAGAGCGTCGCCCCTCGGCCGGAATTTATCTGGGGTCAGGTCGCTCCGGCGACGAGTGCAGGCGAGGTGGAGAACTGAAGAGGAACTACGGAGAAGATCGCGGAATGTGCTCCCAAATCGTCTGTCACCCAGATCTAATAGATCTCGTCGGGACTTTGCTCGAGCTATTGAAATCAGCGCAACAAGACATGAAATTCGGATGCGTGCCATGCAAGTGCTCTCTATTATGTTCAATATGATGATGATGTGTCTTGAGGAACGCGGACTCAGTCAGCTCATTATAAGTATGTTGCGAACTCTTAAGAAGGCGTTAGCTTTGACTTGCTTAATGTTGATGATGAACAGAAACCCATCCCGACAAGGGAACACTCCCGCTCCTACACCACAACGCGTAGAGTCACAAATAGTAGTTCGTATACAGAATGTAGAACACTCTGGTCCTGTCAACGTGGACGGACCAGATGAAGCGGATCCACCGAACACTTCAAATAGTAGTAACACAGAAAAGAAACCAGTAAATACTGCTAACTCGCCGGTTGCCCAACCAACCCCAGCTGCAGAAGTAATGCAAGATGAAGAACCCATACCTTCAACGTCAACGGCGAGCGCTTCTCAGAGATGGAGTAACCGTCTCGCTGTGCAGATAGCCGAAGCTAATAGAAATAACTCTGTTACGGCAAAAACCAGAAGAGATTTGTATTTAGAAAGCAAGCGACAAAAAGCTCTGCATAGAACTAATCCAGCCGCTCACCCGATCGTGAAGAAACGAATCTTACCTCCTGTCACAAATCATAGAATCCCAGCATTGCGCCTGCTGCCTAGTAAACCTAGGACGAGAAATTCGACACCAAGGAATGATTCTCGCAATGATGAGCCGGTAGCTGGACCTTCCAACGCCCCACAAGGTGACAATTTACAACAAGAATCTAGAGACGAAATGTTAAATGAATTTGAACATAGAGTAAATCTAATAAGACTGGCGCATATGCAAGCCGTGCGGCTTAGAACGGCGGCGAGGACTAGATTTCGACGGCTTCAAACAATCCGGCTGTATACGCCATCGTCGTCAGTTCGAGAAATGTTTACACTGCAGTCGAATAACGGCGACAGTTCTCAGGGGAGTCGATCGCCTTTACGGAACGGACCAGAGTTGGGTAATATGCGTTCGTTCGCGACATATCGGCCGCATATTTTGACGACTCCGCGTACGGGCGAGAGAAGTCGTCAATCTGAGGAGCCAGGCCATTTCCACACCGTGCTGAATAATGTAGCGATGCCGCTGATGCAGGTGAATGACCTGCCGGCAAGCAGTGCTGAAGCGCAAGGCAACCAGCCTCCTCTGCCCAGCCGGCTTCCCAGGATCCATGAATACCTGCAACCTATTATTCTTGCCCAGGTGAGTTTCCTTGTAACTTTATTTTACAACGTATTACTCGGGTCTTAGTGCTCGTTACGTTATTGTACTTCTAAAAATAAGAACACATTTATTTTCTATTCTATCTATACCAATATTATAAAGAGGAAAGATTTCATTGTTTCTGTGCATTAAATAAGTTCCGAAACTACTGAACCGATTTTAATGAAACTTAGTACAAAGATAGAAAGACCTTGGGGCAGGCCATTCCTTGCCATTTGTCAGGCAGCCAATTCTACGTCGTCTGCTGTTCATCCTTGTCGAATAATATGCATTCGACAAGGATGAACAGCATGATGACGTAGGCTTGTGTCAAGTTTGACAGTACGAGTAGAAGACCTTGTTTTTTTAGACCATGGGGCAGGACAAGGACATAAGCTATAGTGAATGCCATAAAAGCAATGAAATTAAAATTGAACTAAAATAGTTTCCTACTAAAGGATAGATTTCTTAAAAAAGTTCTTTTATCTAAGCAGGACGTAACCCTTTGTCGCGCTAAACACATTTCAGAACGCAATGGTATTAGACGAGGAAGGCAACGGGGAGGGAGGCGGCGGCGGCGGCGGGGGTGGCGGGGGCGGCTACGGGCGGGGCGGCGCGCGGCACTTCGGCGCGGGGCTGCTGGACGCCACGGGCATCATCCCCGACACGCTGCCCGCGCCCTCGCACCGCGTGCAGGCCTGGGACTTCACCACCGGACACGCGCCTGACATCGGCGACAGTAAGTGTACTCTATACGTTACACCATATATATAAAGCCGGCTCCATAGCTCCGTGTTTTCGTGTTAAAAACACTCTAACATGTTAAGGCACCTATTTCACTGGCGACAGAAGATGAAAGGGACGCAGTTATGCGTTAGAATGAGATACAAATACACCGTGCTCACTGCGTCCCTTTCGTCTTTTCTCTTCTGTCGCCAGTGAAATAGGTGCCTTAACATGTTAGCGTGTTAAAAACTGTGGACCGACCCGGCTCAAAATAATCAATCACTTGTACCTACCTTTTTTTTAATTGACCTATGCTTGAGTCGAAAAAGTACGACGGTTCAAGCTTCACCGGACTTGCGGGGGAGCGGAAGACTCTACCCAAAAAAAAGTCATGTACCAATGCGTCTAGGGGCGACTCGAGGGAGCCTCACTTATTTTATTTGCAGCCAGCGCACCCATTCCAAACAGTGCGAAAGCAAATTAGACAATCGAAGCGGCAAAAATACCTTTGTATTGCAAAGTTGTTTTTGCTGCCGCTCTACGTTACACATTCTTACATGAGATAGGTCATAGATATTGGCTCCTATGCTGCTACGAGTATGTCCGCTTACAACACCGACCTCAAAATAAAAGACATCTAATCATCAGTCATCTATTTCGTACGTACTTTGGATTTAGGTCTTGTTAATTTCGTGTAAATTTAAATTAATATTAATTCATAATTTACATTATATTCAGTTTAAAGTCGACTTTTTTTATTGAAAATAAGGGTCATGTGTTTAAGTCAAACACTGTTTTTATAACTTATGTCAAAACAGATACAAATATGCCAGAATTTGTTACTTCTTGCATTACTATTAAAATTTTACAAATAATCTGTCTGTTGCTGCCAGGTACAAAAAATGTAGTAGTGCAGCGCTGTCGAATCCACAACGACGCAAGTATCGACATATCCAAAGACGGAAGACTGCTCGTGGCGCTATTGCCGGTGCCTCGCCTCCGGAATACCAACCATTGGCTAGGTAAGTACTGTAGGAATGCAAACCAATGGTTAGTGCAATGGCGATGGCAGAACATGTCAGTCGCAGACGTCTATTGCACAATACATTTTGAAACGATGCTCGTATGGAACTTCCAATTTGCAACTTGTAACACAGAATTAATCTGCATAAAACTCCCAGCTTTGCAAAGGCCAGCGCATACCTATTGGTGTTAGGGCTACTGCATAACTGATGAAGCGCGGCGAAGATACTGAAATCTTACTGAAATGGTAACAATGTAAAGTAAACCTTAATGTCAATGCTATACGCATGAAAATGACTTGGCGAGTCCAGCTTCCGCGAGAGCATTTGAGCGACTGTATGGCATATACTTTAAGGTTTACTTTACTTTGTTAGCCTTTCAGTATCTTCGCCGCGCTTCATCAGTTATACAGAAGTTCTAACACCAATTGCGATAGTCGACACCACTCGATCCCGTGCAGCTTCCTGCGTAGTTTCCAATCTTTAATCGTAGTAAGGGTGCTACTACACGATGCAAGTAACTTGCGCAATTGCGCATGTTGAGTCAAATGACTTCGTTTGAAAGCACTAAAATTGTAAAATATGTCATGGAATCCCTATATAATTAAGTGTAGGTCACACAGATATAGATTTGATTAGATGCGGCAAGTGTCCAAACGAAATCCAATTTGACTCAACGTGCGCAAGTTACTTGCACCTACCCTTCAGGTAACAACGCCTGTACGCGCCGGCGGGGGCGCGGCTATAACCGAAATCAAAATTTATAATCAGAGACGGAGCCCCTCAGGCGTCGTCTCCTTCACGATGTTTTTCAGTATCGACGCGCTAGGCCGTGGTCCGAGGCTCCCTCGAGCCGCCCCTAGACGCGTTGGTATATGACTTTTTTTTGGGGTAGTCTTCGGTCGTAAGTCCGGTCCGCAAGCTTGATTGTTCGTACTTTATCGACGCAAGCATAGGTCAATTAAAAAAAAAGTTACTTGCACCGTGTACATGGAGTACAAGAACCAATGTAAAGCGCGTCCGCACGCTTTTGCTTAGAAACAAAGTCACCAATTTGCGCGGGGGGAGAGGTGATCTGCGCCGGCTGCAATTGGCCGACGCGTGGCTGACACAATGACATCAGATTCACTAGTGGTTAAAAACGTGGTGAGGTACGCAAGATATAACATATGTTTGGCGTGTGCGGTCGCCCCCGCAAGCGTTCTCCATTGGTTCTGTACTCCATGACCGTGTAGAAGCAGTGTGAGTATAGTGATGTATGTTGTCAGGTGTGTACTCCCTGGAGTGGTCGCGGCTGGGCCAGTGCCTGCACACGGCCGTGCTGGAGCAGAGCGCTGTGTCGGTGGCGCTGTCTCCCACGGCGCGCCACCTGGCCGTGGGGCTGGGCTCGCGGCGCTTCACCACCACTCCCCACGCGAGGAATAACGTCTTCGCGCTGCTGTTTCGACTCGAACCTCTTGGTAACTATGCTACTTGGGAGCCTGTTGTATTTCCTAATGTTTATAGTCCTAAACACGGAACATTTAAAAAACCTCTTTTAAATGTTCTGTGGTCCTAAAGTCGATTATCCGAACATCACTTTCCTAATATTCGATTGTCCTAATGTTGGATCATCCTAAATATTGATTATCCTACCGTAATACTTGTCCTAATATTCTTTAGTCCTAATATTAATGTCACTAAAGTTTGAAATTCCTAATTTTGATCCTCCTCTCTTACGGCGCATCCACACATGCCGGCGGCACGGCCGGCGGCAAGGCCGGCGGCTAACCCGCCGGCCGGGCGGCCGTGCCGCCGGCAGGTTTACGTGTCCTGCGGCACGCGCGGCTTTGGTTGCACAAGGCAGTCTGAGATGAGATAGAGAGAGATGAGAAGCAAAGCCGGCGGCATAAGCCGGCGGCAAAGCCGGCGGCATGTGTGGATGCGCCATTATATATCTAAAAATCCTCGGTACGTTTGAATAGTAGGTAAGAAAAATCTTATTATATCTCAGTTCACACGCCCAGTAGACATTACCGTTATGTATGAGTTCTATTTTTCTCGTCTATGTACGGTCACGTTCATAAGTCCAGTCATGTCACGTGCACCTATACTTTAAATTAACTTTTTTCCAAAAGCATTCAGGACAAATCATTTGAAGCAAAATATTGAGTCCCTTACACTGTATAAGTAACACAAAAAAATAAGAATATCAAGCCTTTGGGAAAAAAGTTATTTGAAAGTATAAAAACACGTGATTGACTGCACTTATGAACTTGACTGTACATTACCGTTCACATTGAACTATAATTATAATTGTCCTTTAATTGTTTTAAACACTTGATAATAGTTATATTCGACATTATGAGCAACCAACCAAAATTTTAAACAGCGAGACCTGCGAGCGAGACTGACACGACTGACTGACACATATTATTTTGTAATTTTGTATTTTAGTAAACCAATTATTTCTTCCTACAATACAGTTTTATCTTTGTGGCTGGTCAGAATAACGCCAAAAGTTGTCGTGTATAATTTGCTAACCTGTTTTTGCTAAGTTTTTTTTATTTATTTATTTAGGACTATACATTTTAGGAATATAAAGGATTATAACTATGGACATTAGGACTTACCATAATTAGGATGAAAAAAAATAGGGCAATGAACAGTAGGAGTTAAAAAAATAGGACTAGGATCATTAGGACAATCGATATTTAGGACTAAAATGCTAAGGAAAATAAAAAGTAGGATAACAAATTTTAGGGAACACAATAGAGAACCATGCTACTTTATTGCTTACTTACTCCGCTGGCTCAGCAAAATTCTTGGCCTCCGAAATGAGAACACGCCACTTGTCCCGGTCTTGTGCAGTAGTTTGCCAATCGTGAGCTTGGAGCTCCCGGAGATCAGCATCCACCACGTCGTACACTTTATTGGCTATGTTCTCTAATTTTACGCGTAGTTTGCACTAGTTTAGCAGGCATGCAAAAACATTTCACTTAAAAATAAGCTAAATTTGACAGCTGCGCTCTTATTTTAAATTCATTCATTCAAAATTAGATTCATTCATCTCCCATCCTTTTCGATTCCCATATGAATGAAAAAGACCACGAACTTAAATTTAGATATTTTAGCGGCCACGCCGGAATTGAGCCCAATATCACTTCAGTTCGAGTCTATGGGGCATCGAATCTTGCATGGGTTCAATTTCGGTCGTAGAAATACAAATAAAATTTAATTACGTTGCTATTAACAAATATAAAAAAAACTATTTCTGATACAGAAAGCTCCAGCCGCACCGGTCTGTCGCCAATCAAAGAGCTGGAGCAAAACTGGGAGCAAGGCTTCACCAGCCTCAACTGCCTCCGCTGGGCGCCGCAGCCCGGACAGGGCCTGGTCTACGCCAACAACACGGGACAACTCATCATCATGAGCTAAGTGCACCAACATGGGACGACTCATTATCGTGAGCTAAGTGCACCAACAACATGGGACTACTCATTATCGTGAGTTAAGTGCACCAACAACATGGGACAATAATTATCGTGAGCTAAGTGCACCAACAAATGGGACAACTCATTATCATGAGCTAAGTGCACCAACAACATGGGACAACTCATTATCATGAGCTAAGTGCACCAACAACATGGGACAACGCATTATCGTGAGTTAAGTGCACCAACAACATGAGACAACTCATCATGAGTTAAGTGCACTAACAACACGGGACAACTCAACATCATATGTTAATTAAGTGCACCAACAACATGGGACAACTTATCATCATGAGTTGTGCACCAACAACGCGTTTGAAACTTACGACATTTTATTCCGAGTGTTGAGTTACAGCGTGTGTCCTGCGCACTGATACACGCTTTTACAAAACTCATCGATATAACTTATACTGGATAAAGTAGTTGTAATCATAATATAATAAATTAATAACGGAGTATGTTTCGTCGAGAAAAAAACTGATCTCTTTTGGTTGGTGACTTTAAAGACTCTAGTCCATGAGTTAGTGAGTATATTTATCAGTCTGAGCGAAATATTCTAATTTCTTCTTTACTGTGTATTCTAGTAGACCCTAGTTGGAGCGAGTCAACCAAAATTTTTATTTATGATGTTTATTTAACTGTAACAAAATATGATTTTGGACTTGGGTTTTTGAACTATTAAAGACTAGCATTCTCTCTAAGGGTTCTAGTATTTTGAGCTTACGGAGCCCCGCATAATTGAAACGAGTCTCAAAGACTCGAGGACTAGAGTCTTAAACAACATGAGCTCCACAAGAGGTGGCGCTTTTGGCAATATTTTCTAACTTGATAATCATTTCATAGTAAAATAATATGCAAATATTTTATGTGTACATGCAAAAACAAAAGAGAAAGGTATAAGCTTTTTAGAAGTTCATTGGAATCTCGATTCAGGGATGTTTAATTTTGACGCGACTACGCGATAAACAATCAAGCAGGGGTCTTTAATAAGACAAACAAAGGTTGAAGCCAAATATTAACATGCCTCAGAAAATAAACAGCAACTTTAACAATACCCTATTGAATGCAAAACCAAATCCTATCGAAATGTATTTGCTGTTTCCTATAACTATAAAAAACAGGATTGCAATTTTTTAATAGATCCAATCTGGCAGACAATATATTCTGGCAAACGATGTACATATTTACTATTTATGAATTTAGTAGTACCTTAGGTAGGAATATCCCTTTTATTACTGTAGTTTAGGGAAGTTTCCCGTATGCTAACTACAATTCATAAAAATTTAAGCGGTTTTCAAACGAGCTTCACATAATACGAAGAGGAAATCGAACATTGGCGTTCGTACGTTGAATGTAAGGTAGATTTTACTTGTCCTACTTATTTCGACTCCTACTCAATTCCTACTTTTCTTTTCTATATACAATTTAGTGTAACCAGCTAATGTCATGGGCGCTAACCTTAATCGAACTATAAATATGTGAGACATCTCACACACGGCGACCTGACCCCAAACTATGCAAAGCCACAGGGTGTCAGCTGGATGATATACATACAAACATAATATGTAAAATATTTATTATATAACTTTGTACTTAGACACAAGATAAACATAAATGGTCATCACACGAATGTTAGTCCGGGCGGGGTTCGAACTCGCAACCCTTTGTTTCGAAGATAGATAAATTTAAATTAACAGAAGAATATGTGCATTTTTTGCATTGTTTTATATCATTGACTAAGGATTATTCTCTCTATCTATGGTTTATCGTATAATATAAAAATTATAAACTGTGATACCAGCAGGCTTACTACGTAACACGACAAAGTATAATTATAAACGCTCGAGAAGCTGGCAAACGCGACATAATGACATAACTACCATGGCTCTAATGTCACTATGTAGCGTTTGACAGCTTCTCCTCTAGCGCGTTAAATTATAAGTAAGCCTGAACAAAAAACTACAGGTCTAACGCTCTGAGGCGAGCGTGGTAGCGCGATGCGAGGAAGGTTTTCGACACTTTAAAATGACCCGAGACGTGCAAGGAAACTAAAAATGTAATGCCGCTTCTATTGGTTAGGTGTCTATGAAACGCTATGAAACACATTAAAAACTAATAAGCTTATCCGAACTAATCTAGATATAAATTGATGTTCTATGTTTATTGATCTCCATACAATAGACTTTTAAATTGGAACTAGTAAAGTTATCGTCATGTATCATATCAAATACCTACTTATTATAATGAATGTATTCATTGTCCTTACAGACTGGTGGTTTTGACACCCAAATAGCATCTTAGCGAGGAAAAGAACGAAATTATTATCTTATAGTTTTTGGTTCCTTTCTAGTAGTGTCTTTTCATCTCTAAAACAAAGTAGACGTTTTGTTTTTTACCCAACAGCGGATAATTCTGTAAAAAGAATAAATGTTGAAAATAATATATATTTAATTTGTTAAAGCCTGTTTAGAAAAATAAAAATCCTGCTCTGGCAGCGCACATGATTTTTCTGTTTTTGCAAGAATTGCAATTCCGCAATATGACGAGGTTATTTTTATTACTTTTCTGGTTGGTCTCCCATTTTAATCTACTTGTGCATTCAATTTGTCAGTCTTAATGTAGTTACCCGACTCTTCATTGGCGTGTGTTTATTCTTCGAAATAACTTTTACCCATTTTTTTTAGTTTTGAATAAAGCCACGCTCTTTTCCTTATGGTGATGAGATGAGCAGAACTGAAATTTACAAAAAAAGATAAAAACATTCGTAAATATAATCAACTAACAATATTTTTCCGCCGCGGCTCCACACGCGTTAATAGTTTTTCCCGTGGAATTGAGACATTTTCCCGTGGTACAAGGTAGCCTATGTCATTCCCCAAGGTCTATTCTATCTATGTTCTAGTTCCGGAGCCTATGCAATGCAAACAAACAAGCAAATCTTTCCTCTTTATAATATTAGTACCTATAGATAAAGTTATTTCAAAGTGTAAGTGCGCCTTTTAAATTGTATAGTATTATATAACATGTTTTTGTATTGGTTAAGTATGTGTTGCTGAAAAACACTAGTAATTAAATTAAAACTATAACTATTATATTCAAACATCATTCTAATAGTTGTAGGTATGTTTGGCTATTTGGCAGTTTTGTTAGAGCAGTCTGTAGTTCTGTACCTATAATAACAACAATTTACAAAATATTTGTAAACTGCCCAGTTATTAGAATACAGCACACATACTTAACTAACTGAAAATTATTAGGAATAGATCTATCACAATATTAGGAAATAAAACTTAAATTATAGTCTACATTCTTGGGAGGAAATATTTGTATTTTTTTCTTTCAGCTATTAACTAGAAAGAGTTTTTATTGTTCTACCCCACCCACTTCTTTACACTCTAACCATGTATTTTTCTTTTGATATTTCTCAATGCGCAAATACATTTTCCTCCTGTGAAGATAGCTTAGTTTTATAAAGATTCCCTGTTTTAGTTCTTCCATTACGTTATTCAATGTATTTATGTTACTTAGGATTCGGTTAAAATATTATGTTATTATTATTTTATGGCTTTTTAGCAGCCAATATAATTGTTCAGTTCTTTTTATAAACCTATTTATTTGAAAATTAAGTTGATGCAAATCGTATTTTAGCAAAGCATTATCAATTGTATGCAAATGGAAAAATGTTTAGACTGATTGTTTCATTCAGGGTATGATTAGGTTCATCTTGTGTTTAACGGTCCTAAGAAGGATATATTTGTATTACTTGCCTCCTTTGATAATAAATAAGTGTTACAACTTATGAGGTATTTACCTTGCACACATTAGCGACTTTAGTATCAGCTGCTAATTATCCATATTATCATCACAGTAAATATTATTTTATTATTGACATTGCAAAGCCAATAGTTATCCTTCTTCTGATGGTTTTTGCGAGATTAGAAATGTACAGATTATGAATAAGAAAAAGTGTACAGTGGATTACACTATGCTTGTCTTTGAAATAAAAATCTTAATGTAATCAGTCTATTTATTAATTTAAATAAATAAAACAATGTTTTATGATATAAATATCTTACTTTATTCAGTTTCGATAGAATATAATTGCATTATGTATTGACGCTGACTAAACAAAAACTATTACACATTAAATTATTTTAACCAGAATTTAGACAATTTTGGGTAGAAATTGTACTTGCACTCAAATAATGTTTAAATAATCTTAAAAACCAACCACATGTTATGCGAGTACAGTTTACGAAAATGGACCTATACAATATGGAAGTATTAACTTAGGAATACACTGTGGAACAAATATCGTAAAATAACGCAACCAATACTGACAATATAATTATGTATAAAATATATTCCCTTCATATTCAACACTGATATTGATCTATAAAAAAAACATGAGATATTAAATAAAAAGGCATAATATACAAATTTTATAAGATTCATGGTTTTGGGATGCATTCATTTATCTGTTAATTCTTTCGTAATTTCTAATAACCGTAAACTTAGAGGAATCATAGCTAACACGACAAAGTATAATATTTCGATTGTGACTGGAAAATGTCACTATACACGTCATAAAAACTAAAATGGTTTTAACAAGTCACAAAAACGTATGTCAAACCATGAGTAACACTAATCCCTACAAATCTTTATTAAAAATGTTAATTTGCTCGTAGCACAAATACCTATATACTTTCTTCCCTGACTGATCACAGACCAAAATGTAAAATCCGTTTAGAATTTCAATGTTACTGAACCTCTTAGCAGCGCCGTACAACACCCTCCGGTGACTTAGAAGCGTTTACATATAATAGCATCTATAACTAAGTTGTAGTCGAGAGGAAGTGGCGACAGTGAAATGCAGCAGACGTTAGTGTTCGAGGGGCTTGAGCTCCTTGATCTGTTTAATGAGGTAAGCCTTCTCGTCGTTGAACTGCTCGTCCTCGGAGCGGTCCGTGTGGAACTTGGTGAGGAAGTCCACCAGCTTGTCCTGGTTCCGCAGCAGGATGTCCAGGATCGGCTTTGGCTTGTTGGGGTTGGCTACGAATACCTGCAACCACAATGACTTTGTTCACTATTTGAGAGAACAAATAATACGTTTAGGTGCAGAATGTCCAAGTTGCAAAATGTCCAGCGGGTGCAAAATGTCCAGGTCGCAAAATCTCGGTTGCAAAAGGACCAGCTTGTAACATGATGGTAATAATAATAATATAAATAATTATTTTTGACATTTTAACAAATAATTGTTGTTATCAATTTTGTTTCGTTTTAGTAGCATAAATTATATTTCCTTTAGATGCAGGTCTTATTATTGGACATTTTGCAACCTGGACATTTTGTAACCCGGACCTTTTGCGACCTGGACATTTTGCACCCGCTGGACATTTTGCACCTAAACGAAATAATATTGCCGTCTTTCAGCTGTCATGGATGTGGAGAACGTTTGCAAGAACGGAGCAACACTACTTATAGAAAAAATCGCTTTCATTATTATAATGCAATACCTAACTACAACAGTAATAGTTTTCATTGTCATGTCATCGTTTCTTCCGAAAGGGTTAGTGATTTGTTCGCTGAAATTAGGACAAAATCCATGTTGGAGGCCATATCTTAGTGTCAATGAATAGAATACCTTGCATTAATTCATCAATCGAACTTATATTTTTGGGTAGTTGTTGCAGAAGAATTTAAAAAGTATATAGTAATTCCAAAGCAATATTTTATCATATAAAAAATGCGAAATGTGGCTGGCAGCAGGTGGATGCGTGCGGCCGAAGATCGGGCAAAATGGCGCGCCTTGGGAGAGGCCTATGTCCAGTAGTGGACTGCCGCAGGCTGTTAATGATGATGATGATGATGATTTTATCATATAATAATAATAATAATGTGTGGGGCCACCTCACACACGGCCATCTGACCCCAAACTAGGCAGCCTGTACCATGGGTGCCAGACAGCTGATATACATACATACATAACATATACAACATCCAGACACAAGGCAAACACAAGTGCTCATCACACGAATGTTTGCCCTGAGCGGGATTCGAACCCGCGACCCTATGCTTTGTAGGCAGGCGTACTACCAAATAACAATTTTCCACCCACCTTGAAAACGTGGAAAGCCTCGAACTGTATGTTGCGCGATTTCTCCTTCAGCATGTTCATCATGAGCTTGAGGTTGTCGGGGTTGGTGATGTAGCGCGTCATGATGGAGAAGTTGTGGCGGTCCAGCAGCAGCTCGCCCAGCAGCTTCAGGCTCTGTCGCCGCGTCACGTAGTTCTCAGAGTTCAACAGCCGCTGGTAATGCCCGAACACTTTGTCGTAGTTCGCTTCTAGAAACTCCGCGCACAACATTTTGTGTCGTGTTAACAATTCCTGCAAGATGTCAGACAGTTTAGCAGAACACAGACGTGAGTTTTTGTTCTAGCTCTTATCTTAAAAGGTGTTTTAAAGGCCGTCAAACACAGCCATGTTTTTAATTTTGATGTAATTATTGCTGTATCAGATAAAAAAGAAAGAGGAGGAGATACATTGATTGTTTTTATTTAATAAGGTTTAAAATAATGTGTAGGTACTTTTTTACATACCTTAAAAGTAGAGAAGGCATCTGAGGCGATATCAAAAGTGGAAACTTCTACATAACGGAAGAAATTGTAAAAATCGTCTGAATATAGCATTATCTTAGCCAAGGCTTCGTATCGGGCGCACTCTCGCAACATCGTGCCGCAGTTCGACGCAATCTCCTGGTGTTCGTATCTAAAACATTCAGAATGTAACACTATGAATGATCATACTTCCCCATAAACAAAATCAAAGTATTATATGAACTGAAAATAGACTATACAAGGGACTCAACATCTTAAATACTTTTGGAAAAAAAGTTAATCTAAAGTACAGAAGCACGTGATATGACTAGACTTATCAACGCGGACCGTACGTACGTACAGTCCAGTAAGTCGTGTTGACCGCATCCGCTAGATAAAGGTGGTTAGTCTATCTACATCTTCTAAAAACCCTTAGTAAAAGCATGCCACTGTGCTAGTAGAAATACATCATTATATGTGTTTACTCCTGGGGAAATTAGGAGCAATAGAAAGACTAACCAGCAGGGGTAGATAAGACAGGTATTGCACGGTAGTCAAAGACGAAAGGGACTTAGTTAGGCACAAGAGTGCGCGCGGTGTATTTGTATCTCATTCTGTCGGCTTGGGGCCTCTACCGGGCCCCCGCCCCGCATGAAGGATTTGGGAGCTTGCCCCACAGTTTTTCCACTATCAGGTTTGCGAAGACTAGTGGTCCTGCCTGCCTCTACTCAGCGTCATGGCACCATAAAGGGGCCCTAGTTTTACTGCTACCCCTGTACTTGAACCATTGGCATTAAATTCAATTAAGTTTCTATGTGGTAGGCACGATAATCACAATGTCGATGGATTGACAATTCATCGCACAGCTGCATTTTGCATGGTAGCAAACGCAAATAGAATTGCCTCAAATAAATTAAGTATCTACATATTAAGTACAGTAGGAAGGAACTTACCCCGACATCAAAGTGAAAAGTATCTCAGGTTTAGTGCATATGTACTCGACTGTGGGTGACCGGGTGCCGATCTGACGTCGGAGAACATTGTTGAACACTTGGGCCACATCCTTTTTTCCTTCGAAGTCGATGCGATTCAAATTCTAGACATAAAATATAAATATATGATACAACTAAAACATAAAATATAATACAACTTCCGTTTATACTTTTAATTTTCTTTAATGTTTTTTAAAAGGGAGGAGAGCAACTTTTCAGCTAATACTTTTGTAGAACTTTCGTATGAAAATGTATTTTCCTTAAGGTATTTTTATTTGTCCCGACCTTTGTCTACATGAAAATAGAGAAAAATAAAAGGCTTTACATTATGTTCTGATAAGCTATTTCTTTTCGGTTTTATTCTTTGCACACTTTGTTATGTTGGAATATCTACATACCCAACTGATAGAATGATAGTAGGTAATAAAATTTGTCAAATTCTTTGATTGCATTTAATAATAATAATAATAAAAGTGATAAAATAAAAGCAATGTTAACAATAACTGAGTTCTATGTCACAATAGGCAATAGGCTCAGCAACTGCTGGGCTGAGTTACAGAGAGACTCAGTGCTGTTTTTCTGCTGGCCTAGATGTGTGATAGCCGCACTGACAAAGGAAGTAAATAAAAGGAAATAATTATTATGATTATATTAACACATTAAAAAGGAGTTTATAGTACCTAACCTGTTTGAAAAAGAGAAATACATTAAATATACATTTCAGTAAAAGAAAATAAAAGAAATTCATGTTGAAGTACACTGTTTTGTTTGTCATTTAAATATTTCATAATTTAATGTAATCATTATGTGGAAAACAATGACTATTTTACTAATGTGACTCACCTGAATAAGGAGCAGCAACAGATTTGTGTTATACATCTCTTGTGCTAGCTGTGCAACAATGATGTCAGTTTGTGGCTCTGCATCAGAGGTACCATAGAGCATATTCTTTATAGCAACCTACAACACAAAACAAATCGTTTACAAGAGGTATTTAGAATAGTATTTATATTCTTATCACAAATGCAAAGACATTATTAACTTACCAGATTCTTGCTCACATCTTCCTGAGCCTTCTCGGCCTTTTTATCGCCTCTTTCTAAAGCTGTAACTGCATCTTTTAGTGATCTCACAAGCTCCGCAGGGCTCTTCTGAGACTTACCAAAAAGAGGCATAGTATTTTTATGATTTATTAGACAGGGCCTAAGCGATTCTGTCTACATATAATTGTACCTGAAATTGAAGTTACAAAACACGTAAAATATACGTCTCAACTCATCAAACAGATTACCGTACGATGCATGTTCTACTTGCACTTGCATGAGAATTTATGAGAAACAGAATGAGGATTGACCAATGTATAAAACCTTATACAAGCTGGCGCAGAATCACTGAACCATAAAAAGTAGATGTCCTATCTTGTTAATATTTAAAATAATGAAACTACACAAACGATGCGAAATTTAACTCACTTTCAGAATAAAAATTACAATTTCTCTAGCAAGACAGACCACAGCCAAAACGAACGAACAGCTGTGATGTCAATTCGATAGAAATGTTGCTATATTAAAAAAAAGTAAATTCTATAAAGGGGTACATTCACACGGCAACAGTGAAAATTGGAAACTAAGCTGTCTGGCTCAAAATGTATTTACCTTTTTCTAGAAAATCAGTCATTCAGTCAGTCAGTTCAGTCCTCGTCGTCCCTTGGCCTTTCATTACAATCACGTCATGTGGCCCTTTGTTAATTAATTAAGGAGACTAATTAGTCCCTCAGTGACGCAAAAAACATTTCTTATTTTGATATCTAAACCATAAGTGACGCTACTTTGTAAGAATGATTGGCATTTGAAACTGGTACACACGAAATGACGCTTGAAATTTTGGATGCTGGAAAAATCAAAAACTAGCCAAAGAAAGTTCAATTTGACTGTAATGTTGCACAGTGACGCAGCAATAAATAATATCTAGCACTCGAACAACATACGAAACACAAAGGATTTCATGAAATTCTTTTTTAAACATGATCCACACAGAATCCTGTTGTCGCGACGAACGCGAAATTGGCAGAATTTGTCCATGTTGGACCAATCCGTTGGCCAACTATAATGGTGTTTTTATAATTGGCAACACAGAGTTGGATTATTTTAAGGTTGGGTAGTTTTTGTTTACTAACAGAGCGGCCATACTGGTTTTGGGTCGATGATGATTGGCTACAGCAGAAGCCATATTGGAATTGTGATTCGCTCCGGATTGGTTGATGTCTTTGAGTGGTAGGGGTTGTTTGTTTCCCGCCAAAAAGGTCGTGTCAGGTCAAATGTGGTTTGCTGTCGTTCAGTCTTGTGTTAGTGGCCGGAGGATTAAGAAGTGTAAAGAGGAATCTATGCCGCGTGGCGGCAAGCTCTGGAGCAGCGGCGGAACTCTGGGAAAATAAAGCTAAGTAGTCTTGATGTGTTTCGAGCTCTTAGAGATGTCCATGTATATATATATTTGTCATGTATAACTGTGCCACGTGTTTGTGCTACCTAAGACATTGACCTGACTATGTATGACTTCCCCACAGACTGATTACTTGGACTGACTTGCTATCTGAACTGTGTAACTTATGATATGTGGCCTCCCAATTGGTATCGTGTATGATAGATGTATCATACTGTGAAATGAGCTCTGAAATAGGTGTTAGTTCAGAGCTCCGATGATAGGTGTTTATGTACCGGTGGTCGCGCCACCTGGAGGCCACTTGTGGGGGAGTCCAAGTGTGTAGTCGCCCAGCTGAGGTCTGGGCCATAGGGCTGGCGCCAGTATCGCTCGACTTGCGGGCCTAAGGGTCATGGCGGGGCGATATAGTGGGGTGAAGGCCCCTTCCCAAAATTACTTTCCAAATTGCAGACATCATTTATCTGGCCGTAGCGAAATTGTTATTCATCATTTATCTGGCCTTACAGTTGACCTAGGTTGCCATGAGGCTCTGGTCTGGGATGGGGGAACGATAAGTCAGTTGGTAAGCCATGTATGACTACTACTAATACTGTCGCGACGACTACCTGACAATACTGTTGACTATAGACACACTGTTGAGTGTATGACTGACCATGACTATACAACCTTTATGATATCTATATGTACGTCTATTTATTCTCTAGCTATCACTTGTGAGTATGCATGGAAATCAGCTTATCATAATCCCACAGGTTGTGCCGTGATTCCTTGGTCTTGTGTCCTGCGTCTCGTCTGGTTATCACAACGTCAGCGGAGAGCGACAGTTGCAGTACGGTCGGAGCTAGAGTTCTATCAGCGAAGCGAAAGGGAAGTCCGGCGGTCAAGGTAGGAAATTTCATATTATTTATGGCCCGGAATTGTTTTTCGGCGAGCGGCTACTTCCCTGGATGACGTTTCGATTACGTCATATAGTACATATATTCAAGGAGACTATGGGTACATGTACATACATATATGTTTTATATTGCCCCATTGCGCGCTCGCCGACATGGTGGAGATGTGCTGGGATATGAGATTCAGCAAGATTTGATGATGTACAATCCTTTTTAGAGAAGTGGCTATACATGAAGATTTAATTTGTTGGCATTCCGTTAACCTAGTGGCATTCTGGCTAAATGATGAGGCTACAGATATGATAAAATTATTTTAATAATTTTTTACATCGAAGAACAGCATAGGCTGTATCGTGATCAGAAATTTGACCGTACGTCGTATAAACTTTCGAATTGCGGGTAGTGTTACGAACACGTTAGTTATTGGTACAAAGCAGCGATAAGTTACTTTTAAACGTATGTAGTTTTCGGATATTGTTTTGCCCATTTATCTAATTACCTGTACCAAGGACCAGCCAATACCAAGAGGTGGTTTGGTTGATACTTGTCATGGATGGCATTGGTTTATAACAGGGCCCGTTATAAATCGATGACAAAAGGATAATGGTCTTAGACGCTTGTATTTTACCAGTCGTTATTAGAAGTAGTAACGCGAAATTTTAATGTTACATTGTTTGGCGTCATGGTACAGGGTAATACCTACTACGTGAGATTAAACGAATACGTTGATAAAATAGGCACGGCTCCTTGTGTATCTGTTCTTGTTGCAAGTGTATTTTTCATCTAGTTCACGCAATCGGTACATACATAGAGATCTTGGCTAGGAATATGAGGAAGTATAAATAGATATTTATTCCGCGTGTTTTGAGAAAATTCTAATTTAATCAAACGGCAATACTATTTGCCGGTGGCTGTCTAAAGGGACCTTTTCTATGGGATAGGGAGGAGACGAACGAATATTACATACAATGTCTTGTATACTAATAATAGTCTAATAATCATAATTCTTGATTTTCCATTCCTCTAAACCTATCACTTTAGTAATTCATATTTGTAGGACGCGTTGTTAAATTTTCCGCGATAAAATTACTATAAATCGAGATACGAGTAATACGTCCCTAACCTACGTCAATTGTTTTGGAAAAATTAAGAGGTAGTTTTGTAGCAGAGCAGACGTTCCAAAATTTAAGTAGGTAGATATCGTTGCGCATACACACCGTTGATGTGTAGGTACTTCATTGCAAAAAAAAAGGGGGACATAAAACGTATCGTACGGAAAAGTTGTGAAAGGTAGGTCTTATTATTCCAGTCAACCTTAGAGTATCGAGGAGTAAAAATTGGACTTTGTAGAATATGCGTCAGATATCGTTTTAGTCTACCCACCCACAATAAAATTTATACTCGCGAAAGGTGTAGGCAAAGATTAACGGGTTATACCGCCTTGGCTTGAGTTTGTCAGAGAGTAAAGAGAGTAGAATATAAAATTTTACATTTTTGTAGGTGTTTTGTTTCATTATCCGTTAAAGTCTGTGGGGCGTGAGAATTTCCTTAAATTCAAAAATCTAGCAAATTGTAAAGGAATTTTACTACAGAGCGCAGTGTAATGTTATAATTATTGTTAAAACCTAGAATTTAATTAATTAATTTGGCAATAGATTTAATTTGACGAAGTTAGTGACAGTTATTTCTTTTTTAATGGTGACTTATTCTTGTCAAGTGGTGTGACACGTACCAAGCGATTTTAGTAGCAAGTGGGTGTTTATGCTCACTTCTTTATAAATAGGTAAATTCTATTAGCGTTTGAAGTTGTAATTTATTTACTCGGTCATTGATATGAAGTAGTAGTTCTGCGTTTAGGACGTAGGTACTTGAATTTTCTAAATAGCACTAAATAGTATGTTTTTGCAACGGAAGTAATGATGCTAGATAACACACATTATTATTATTATTATATCGTGACGTTATTATTTTTCTTATCCATTATTGCAGGGCTTATTATGATGAAAAATTGTAGGACCTGTTGTTTGTTATATTTTCTTAATATGTGTAGGTAGTGAAATCATTACTTAGAGATTTGTAAGCGGAGAGTGGTAATAGTTAATAAAAAATTGTGACAGAGATTAAATATTTTTAACGAACCATTTTTGCACCTACCTACTTATTCTTTTAGTACCGTGAACTAAAGTGTCAGTATTGATATAGTGGATTTAACCTTTACTAAGTTGCCGCGTAAATCATTTGTTTACATTGTTTAACTTATTGATTTTACTGAATTTCCTATACACATTTTTCAAGGTAATGTAAGTAAAGTAAATCTTAAGAATGGTAGAAATTATAACTTCATTCTAATAAATGTAATACAATATTAAGAGATGTCTAGGTCTGTTTATAACGTTATAATTATATTGAACTTCTTAATCTGAAATATCGTGGCGTTTATAATATTTCATTTGCTCGTTTAAAGTTCTTTACTACATTTATCCGCCGCGAACCATACGTGTGATGAGCAACTATAGACGCATTACTTATTAAATAATTGTATTTTACGACGGGTTACATTTCTATGAAACAGTATTAGGTTTAGTTTTCGGATTTTCTTGATACTATTTTTTATGTTCTACGGTGATAAGTAGATTGATATTATTTTTGCCATTAATTTTAGACTGTTTATGTAGCTAATAAATAAAGCGTTGATGAAGTGCCTACGATAATAAAAATAGCTGTTGCGTATTTTTTGAGAACGGTTGCTCGATTTATCCGGATAGTTAATTAGAAATTTTCACAAACAGGAATTTTAGACTAGTACCGGTAGTATGCGTACTCGCTAATATGATATTGAATAAATACAATTACGTTGACCGGTGAATTTTAGGATGCATTGTTGGAAAATGAAGAAATAACGAAGTTTCTTCTCTATCATAGAAGTATTACTGTAGCTGAGGTGTTTTAATTTCTGGTTAGTTACTTAGTGTATAAAGTTCGAGTCGTCTAGTCTTTGAATGGATGTAAATAGATACTTGTTTGCTTAGATTGATTTGGTTAGTTTAATGATTTGAAGAATTCGCGACTACTAGTGTAACGAGAAGATAGCCAGTCTGACTGTCGTTTTCGAATTTTGCTAATATGTATTAAATAATAGTAGGTACTTATAGATTTGATTCATTTAACAAGATTGAGATAAATTCAGATTTACGAAAGGATTAAAGAAGTAAATTTTCTTGATTCTTATTTCTCGGATTTTTGCAATTTTACGAAGCGTTTTTAGCGTCAAGTCTGGCTCACTACATCGAATATAGATAGTATTATTACGTTCAGTAGTTAGTGTTCAATATTGAGTATATCGTTGGTAGGTATGTCGATCCAAAATATGGTGATGTAGTGTACCTATCCACTAGTCACAACTTGGGACCATATTCTTGGTTAAAGGATCGAGTGTATAAATTTGTGGACATAACATTATTTATAAATATTAGTAGTTCGTTTAGTTAACGTGACGTTTACAGAAGTGACAGATACTTTTCTAAGTTTGGCTACGTGTTTAGTTTCACTGAAGTACCTATTTGGTATCGTTTCGGTCCATACTAATACGGAATTTAATTGTAGTTGAATCTGGAACGGAAGGATAATAGTTACTTTAATTATATAGATATATTTGCCTATATAATTTTGACTGTGTTCGAAAGTAATGAGTATTTGGATAATGTAGTAGTAAAAGAAAGGGATGATCAATTTCAGGTTCTACTTGTAAAATGGATTATCAAACCGGAAACTGGAACGTGATAAGTAGTAAATAAATAGATAGTTTCTATTTGCTTTCTTTCAATAGCGTAATTAATTAATAGCTTTCCATGTTTAGTATAAACTCAATATTAGTATTTAGATAGGAATAATAGCGTGATCTTTGTGTGATGATCTTGAATAATTTATCGGAATCAGAATTACAAGTTCCTCTCCTCCCCCCCACTAGATATTACGGCCTCGACAAACGACAACTACATACTTGAACTTACATAGGTACACATAAATATGTAATGTAATATTATAATAAAGATAGAAATACAAATTGACTTGTTGATATCTACGGTTCTAAAGGAAATTAAAGGATTCATTCGAGAATTTGAATATTGTAAACTAAACTTTACCTTTTTAATGATTTACTCTTAATAATGACGTTCAGTTCAGAGTATTGAAGCTGGTAATATCGATAAAGAAGTTAGAGTGCTTTCGAGAAGGTTGCGGCTATTAAAGTTTAACATTAGTGAAATTAATTGGAATATTATTGTTATTAATTCGCGAAGGATTTTGTATAAATTAGATACTAATAGTAACGTATTGTTGTTAGTTAAAAGTATGTTGTGTGAACGTTACGAAGTCCTAAGGTTGAATTGACAATGAATTGACTACTAAATAAAGTGAGAGCGCTTTAGATGAAAACAGTGGATTTTTAGGGAATTATAATTTTGAAGGTTAACTGTAGATACGGTCTTTGTAGCAAGCAAGACGATAATATTTCAATTTGGATAACTTCACATGAATATGATTTGTTAGAAAGGTTAAAGAGACGCGAAAGACCTAGTAGATTAACGTATTGTGTATTTGTTAAAGGAAGCCTACTATATGCTATATGATAAGGTTAGTCATAGCCGGGTTATCTAAGTGCAGGCGGAGCACTTGAATCGAATAATTTAGATTGAGTTCACGAATAGTTTTTATCCAGATCGCGGATGGAGTAATTGAAATGTTCAAATTACATAAAGGTAGTCCTTTATTTGCGTAGAGATACGTCAGTTGTAGGTCATGTAAAGTTGTGAATTCAAGTTATGTTTTATGTACCTATTGGCTGTGCAAATTTTTGTGTTAGTTGTGCTTAAATATGTTAATACGTTAAATGGGAGTACTTTTATTATTCGAATTCCTTAAGGGATGGAGTCGTGATCGTTTAAGATAGTGGTATCAAATAGTGAGAGATAAGCGATATAAACTAGTAGTATTCTATCCCTTAAAGAACTTAATACATTCTTAATTTTTATTCTGAGTTATTGTTGTTAAGAAGCCCACGGATGAGATAAATATGTTTAATTTTGTTAGAACCGCGAGATAGTGAATACAATTTTGTAAAGTAGATACCTACCTTCAATCTATAAGGCAATTTAAAATGGGACATTATATACTTTAGCTAATCCGAGTTAATAAATAATGTTTACATGGATGGTACTTAATGAAACGAATAATTTTTCAAGGGGTTTGGAAATTTACTTGGATATTAATGGATAGAATAAAGTTTGCATTTGTTTTGATCAAGGATTATTATTGGCGTAGCAGTTCCGAATATCTTTGTTGGGAATATAAGAATAAAGGCTTATAGCTTATAGTAAAGAACCTAAATGTCATTTTAGTTTAATGATCTGAGCTTTCGAGATAAACTAAGTTTCCAAGGGTAAAATAATTTGATAATTAATTGATTCTACTTTTATGAAATTCGTTCATGATGTTTGAAATCGTAGAAGTTTAGAAGTAGTGATGTAGTTATTTCATGAAGTTTGAAATCGCGATGATTCGATGTTATTGTGCGATGCGACTACATTCCCGATCATTGAAGGTATAGTATTTGATTTCGAACGGTGTTCTTCATCGAATATTTGACGAGTACAATTTTAGTCAATTGTTGTTTGGTTGGGTGCAATGTGGTCGGTATTTGCTAATAATTTTTGTAACTTGACTTATCACAGATAAGTACTATTACGCGAAGATTTTATTTGTTTGAAACACAATGAATTGGTAAATGGTTAATCGCTAAAATATAGATTGAAATAAGGTCGGTAATGTTGTCCATCTAACGAGATAAATTATTGTGCAGTATCACTGATTATCATAAACAGAGTTTCAAAGTGAATCGAACATAGATATTGCAGAAAGGTTAGTTCAACGGGAAATTAATAGCTTTTATACGATACGATTTGTTTAATGAAAATAGATATGTCGGGTTCAAACATTTCTTCTTATTAATTGTGGATATAATTGTGAAAATAATTGCTGTTCAGTTGTATGAAATGTTAATGCGGTAGTAATAAATGATGAATATTCCTACGTACAATCTTGTAGTAGAGAACCAACCGTTTGGCGATTGATATAATATACTGTATAAAGAAAGGTTTTCTGATAGTTTTGATTGGTTGTTTATTACTGCAGAAGAAACTAAAAGACAGAGTATTATTGGAGCTAGACAACTTTGAACATGAAATTAATTAATAAATTGATAGTATAATAAAGGGAATATTTGTATTGTATTGTATTGTGTAATTGATAAGGATGGCGTAATTATGAATACACGAATTTAGATTTGAGTCATTTAGAGACAAGAAATAAAGTTATCAATTTTGGACAGAAACTGAAGTACTAGAATGACGTTGGTATATCGAATTTAGAAGTTTGAGCGTGATACACAAGGAGCTATGCGTTGTCGAAAGGTACGGACAAGAATCGTAAAGGCAATTTAATTTTTAGGAGAACTATGCGATGCGATGGAAACGGAATTGAAGGCGAGTTATAATACACACTGAGTTAAGACATGAAAATACCTGTAATACGTGTTTAATTTGAGACGGTTAGATGGATAAGCTCAAACATTCGTAATGTAAAAGGATATTTTCGGTACTTGATTTCTCTTATGCTGTCTTGTGGTCGAAGTTGTGTTAATTGTTTCAGTGTTCGAGCTTTTCTGAAGTCGAAGAGTGGAGTCGTATTGCCTTTCAGTTACAGGTTGGGCACGTGGAGTCGTATTGCCTTTCAGTTACAGGTTGGGCACGTGGAGTCGTATTGCCTTTCAGTTACAGGTTGGGCACGTGGAGTCGTGTTGCCTTTCAGTTGTTACTGGTTAGAAAAGTGGAGTCGTATTGCTTTTCAGTTGCTCCTGGTTAAACAAGTGGAGGCGTATTGCCTTTCAGTTGTTCCTGGTCAGACACAGGAGGATGTGTCTCAGTGCAGTATGCTTGTATATTGAAGATGGGTAGATTGTGAACAACAGTTATTAGTCGTTGTGGTATGTTGGAGTTAAAGATGTTACAGTTGTTCAATTGAAAGCAATATTGAAACGCCGAGAATAGCGAGGAATGAAGAGCGTTCATGTAAATATTTAGTTGCGATATAATGATCCGATAATAGACCTATAGCAATTACGGTAATCGTTGTATCTGAGTAAGGGGATGTAACTCGGTAGTGAAGTTACGGTGAAAAAGGCTGGTCTGATGCGAGTCTATTCGATAAGATGCGAGGTTTAGTTCGCAAAATATTAAGCTGCGTTGGTTAAATAGTTAGCTGTGTAGCGTTACTCGTAGTTAGAAAGATTGAGACTGTTATTGTTGTTCTGAAAAGCGCTGCTGGTTCGATAAATTCTTTAAAGTAAACTAAACTGAAATAAGCTGTATTATTGTAAAATTCAGCATGACAATAGCTTACTCGCGACATAGGTCGGTATAAAGTCATAAAGGTAATGAAAACGGATATTATACAGACACAGATTACCATGCTTTATGTTAAAGATTAGGTACGTAACAGGAGTAAGAATACAACCTAATTTAAACGGTGTAAAATGTTTGTAATTTCTCGTTGTCAGACGAGAGTTGTTGGTCTTTGGTACCTGGAACAACAACTTTTCCTGTCGCGGGAGGTTCTTCCTAACGAGGTCGGAAGAAAGTCTCATGATGGAGTCTGAGTAACACATTTGAGTAAAATAACGTTGAGAAGATAAGGCGAACTGCATTATTGAGTTAGTTATTATTACGTTGACGGAAATTTTGCGAACGGTTATAACCTTTTGACTGTTATAAGAATCGAGTTATAAGTTTACGGGAAAGAAAGATATGGATTCCAATGATGAGCCAAGTGATATTGGATTTGGTCGGACGTAGTCTACTAAGATAACCTTCTAGCAAATCTTACGTTTAATGAAGTCGGAATGGTAAAAGCTTACAATATCAATGTGAGAATGTTGAATAGTACTATTGAAAACATTGAGTTGATTATCTCAAGACATTGGAGAACTTGCTCTACGAGATATATTGAGCCAGCCACTAGGGGAATGCCAACAAGGACCACTATGCCAATATGGATTGAATAATATAACGTTCAAATGGAGAGATGGAAAGGAAAACACGTTTATTAGCACTGTCACAAATCAAACAACACTGATGATATTAGAAGATAACACAGATATGAGACTTCAAAAGATAGTTGCGTAGCCCTATCAGGTGAAGACAGAACCGGAGAATTTGGTATCGTGATTTGAATTTATTGTTACAGAATTTAAGACGAAAGATTTCACCTCTCTGTATGTGATTTTTTATTGAAAGTTGAAATGAATTTAATCGGCAGGAGGCCGAAATGGAGACTGGAGACTTTCCATGGGAAAGTAATTGAGTATGACCTGAGATTGTAAGAAGTGTTATAGAAAAGGAATTGAAATTAAGAATATTTGGCCAAAGTGTGTTGATGATGATGTCACTTAGTGTAAGTGAAATATTGTCAAATTGGACAGCGACAGTTAAAGCGGTGGCCGAGATACGTGAATTAAGCAACAGCCTCGTGGCTCACTTCTTGTCGGCCGGGTGTGTCGCGACGAACGCGAAATTGGCAGAATTTGTCCATGTTGGACCAATCCGTTGGCCAACTATAATGGTGTTTTTATAATTGGCAACACAGAGTTGGATTATTTTAAGGTTGGGTAGTTTTTGTTTACTAACAGAGCGGCCATACTGGTTTTGGGTCGATGATGATTGGCTACAGCAGAAGCCATATTGGAATTGTGATTCGCTCCGGATTGGTTGATGTCTTTGAGTGGTAGGGGTTGTTTGTTTCCCGCCAAAAAGGTCGTGTCAGGTCAAATGTGGTTTGCTGTCGTTCAGTCTTGTGTTAGTGGCCGGAGGATTAAGAAGTGTAAAGAGGAATCTATGCCGCGTGGCGGCAAGCTCTGGAGCAGCGGCGGAACTCTGGGAAAATAAAGCTAAGTAGTCTTGATGTGTTTCGAGCTCTTAGAGATGTCCATGTATATATATATTTGTCATGTATAACTGTGCCACGTGTTTGTGCTACCTAAGACATTGACCTGACTATGTATGACTTCCCCACAGACTGATTACTTGGACTGACTTGCTATCTGAACTGTGTAACTTATGATATGTGGCCTCCCAATTGGTATCGTGTATGATAGATGTATCATACTGTGAAATGAGCTCTGAAATAGGTGTTAGTTCAGAGCTCCGATGATAGGTGTTTATGTACCGGTGGTCGCGCCACCTGGAGGCCACTTGTGGGGGAGTCCAAGTGTGTAGTCGCCCAGCTGAGGTCTGGGCCATAGGGCTGGCGCCAGTATCGCTCGACTTGCGGGCCTAAGGGTCATGGCGGGGCGATATAGTGGGGTGAAGGCCCCTTCCCAAAATTACTTTCCAAATTGCAGACATCATTTATCTGGCCGTAGCGAAATTGTTATTCATCATTTATCTGGCCTTACAGTTGACCTAGGTTGCCATGAGGCTCTGGTCTGGGATGGGGGAACGATAAGTCAGTTGGTAAGCCATGTATGACTACTACTAATACTGTCGCGACGACTACCTGACAATACTGTTGACTATAGACACACTGTTGAGTGTATGACTGACCATGACTATACAACCTTTATGATATCTATATGTACGTCTATTTATTCTCTAGCTATCACTTGTGAGTATGCATGGAAATCAGCTTATCATAATCCCACAGGTTGTGCCGTGATTCCTTGGTCTTGTGTCCTGCGTCTCGTCTGGTTATCACAACGTCAGCGGAGAGCGACAGTTGCAGTACGGTCGGAGCTAGAGTTCTATCAGCGAAGCGAAAGGGAAGTCCGGCGGTCAAGGTAGGAAATTTCATATTATTTATGGCCCGGAATTGTTTTTCGGCGAGCGGCTACTTCCCTGGATGACGTTTCGATTACGTCATATAGTACATATATTCAAGGAGACTATGGGTACATGTACATACATATATGTTTTATATTGCCCCATTGCGCGCTCGCCGACACCTGTGGATCAGTTTTCATTTGTCAATATTTCGACAAATATACCATTTGGAGACAGATTAAGTATACTAGCACCGTCACGTATGATACGTGACGGGACCCAACATCTGAAATCCACTCTCGTAACAACATATAATTAGAAAAAGCAGAAACAAGATTTCGAACCGTCATTTCCTGTGGCCCATGTTTGATACCGTCACATTAGCTGAATTTTGCCTTAATTAGGTTGTAAAGCTATTTATAGCAAAGAAAACTTCCGTCACTGAGGTTCTAGATTTATCTGAAACCAATCGGTGCAGTATTTACGATATAATTCGAAATTAAAATTTGTATGGAAATGAGCTAGGGTGACAACGAAGTCATCCTTTTGCGGACATGTTATTTCATAAATTAAATAATTAAATTCATAAATAAAAAAATAGTGCGGCCGACTAAAATCAAATACTGAAGTATAAACACAAAAACTAGTTGTACCACGTATTAAGAAATCGATTTGTGTGAGTTCACCCCTTATAATATTTATTTATAATGGTAACACTATGTGGTTAGTTCTGCATGTTGGCCACTGTGTGGCGCCACTTCCTGTTTTAACTGTCAGCCCCTATGGCCGCTCTTGTGCTGCGTAAGTTAAATATTTTAATCGTTTTTCATCGACGTTTAATTGATTGTTATTGAGTTTACTTTGGAGTATAAATATACTGAGTGTATTTTACCGCCAGACCCTGTTTTATTTCCACATCCACAGACAACCTCGCTTCCATTGCCTAGACTCTAACTTAGACCACGAATATTAAAATAATAAACCAGGTAAGTTAAGTACATATTCATTGTTGGGTCTGAGTGATGTATAACAATTATTATCAATCACAGTACAGAGAATTAAACATACTCACAGAGAATAACCAGTTAAAGAGTTCTTGCCTGAACATCCAATGCTTAACAATTTTATTGTATTGAACGTATGTTCTCAAAATATACCTACTTCACTACCTGCAAGTAAACAATTAGATTAATTTTACAAAAACACAAGACTGCTACTGTATTAATATTTGATACTAGATTAATTTCACAAAAACATAGACTGCTACTGTTTTATATATTTGGTTGATACTCGCCTTTGAAAAAGAACTGACCAAAACAAATTATTAGAAAGTAAATTACTACTACTACTTAGTAAATTACTACTATTAATTTGTTTTACTTGCATAAATGTATTTATAGCCCGACCAAAGAAATATGACACCTCGCCATATTGCGGAATTTCAGAGGAACTAATTTTATAAGGGAAATTGTTGCCATAGTCGTAAAAATACACACGTGGCGCCCCCAGAGCAGGTGTCATATTTCTTTGGTCAGGCTTTAAATAAAATTATCCAAACTTTACTAATATTTTGTGAGAATAGTGTCTAACAATAACTTTTTTAGATTTTTGTTTATTCTGGCCTGGAATTGATATGAAAATACTATTTTTTGATGGCTACGTACGTTAATGTTGCCAGGATGATTCACAAAAAATAAATAATAATTTCAGCTAATAAACCATAGATCAAAGATCAACTGAAGCGAGACTTTCTCCCACCTCTCTGGCTAGATCAACTGATCAAAATAAAAATATTAAAAAAACTAGTAATAGACAGGCATAATATATAGAAATACAAAAAGTCTGTTGTTTTGGTTTCAGATAAAGTAATGCTGCCAAAATAAATAATAACCTGCTCTTTTATTATTTTCATTGTAAAACTTAAATCTTTACTTAAATATAAAAGCCTTGACCAGAAAAAAAGGCCTGCGATGGGGGCGGGCGACCATTTCTCAACCATTTCTATTACTAAATTAGTTTAATGGAATTTCCACCACAGAGTTTTTTTTATTTTTCTAGTTGGCCTTTAAAAATTCCTATTAGAGTTATTTTATAAAACTAGAAATAAATCGGTATTTCCCTAAATTTGATAAAAAACAAAGTTGTAAAACTAATTAACTGACTGAGTATAGTTATTATATCAAGAAAGCCTTTCTATCCATAATTTTACGTACATTGTTGTCACCCTATCTTAAAGATTTCATACAAATTTTAATTTCGAATTATATCGTAAATACTGCACCGATTGGTTTCAGATAAATCTAGAACCTCAGTGACGGAAGTTTTCTTTGCTATGAATAGCTTTACAACCTAATTAAGGCAAAATTCAGCTAATGTGACGGTATCAAACATGGGCCACAGGAAATGACGGTTCGAAATCTTGTTTCCGCTTTTGTTTCTGCTTTTTCTAATTATATGTTGTTACGAGAGTGGATTTCAGATGTTGGGTCCCGTCACGTATCATACGTGACGGTGCTAGTATACTTAATCTGTCTCCAAATGGTATATTTGTCGAAATATTGACAAATGAAAACTGATCCACAGGATTCTGTGTGGATCATGTTTAAAAAAGAATTTCATGAAATCCTTTGTGTTTCGTATGTTGTTCGAGTGCTAGATATTATTTATTGCTGCGTCACTGTGCAACATTACAGTCAAATTGAACTTTCTTTGGCTAGTTTTTGATTTTTCCAGCATCCAAAATTTCAAGCGTCATTTCGTGTGTACCAGTTTCAAATGCCAATCATTCTTACAAAGTAGCGTCACTTATGGTTTAGATATCAAAATAAGAAATGTTTTTGCGTCACTGAGGGACTAATTAGTCTCCTTAATTAATTAACAAAGGGCCACATGACGTGATTGTAATAAAATGTTGGTTTTCTAGAAAATCAGTCATTCAGTCAGTCAGTCAGTCCTCGTCGTCCCTTGGCCTTTCCCATAAAGGAAAAGAAACTAAAAAAAAAAACAGTAGGTAGTCGTCGTTGGTCGTCGTACATGTCAATCTTTGCGATTTTTAGGTTATATTGTGCTTACATCAGTATTCCACGTTACTTGAGTTTTGGGGAAAAAAATAATTTAATTTAACATGGCAGAAGCGGCCGGTGAAAAGTTATCGAAGAAGTGAGTATTCAAGTCAATAAAAATTTGTCCGACATGTTTGCCTTCAGAACTTTCACGGCTGGATTTGGGGCATTTCGAAATCAAATTCACCTAAAACGCATCTCAAATTTCTCCAGTGACCTCACTAAACGGTTTGTTATTTTTGAATATATATATACTATAGTGCCTGTCCTTAATTAAGCTTTATGTCAAACGTTTTTTTAGTGAACTGAAAAGGCGATTAAAAGCAGAGCAGAAAGCTAAAGAGAAGGCTGAAAAAGTTGCTGTGCAACCCGTCGCAGAGGATTCTGAGAAGAAAGCATCTAAAGCAGCTGAAGAAGAAATCAGTCCTAATGAGTATTACAAACTGCGAACTGCTGCAGTAGCAGTACTTAAGTCTGGCCCTAAGGAGGAACACCCTTATCCTCACAAGTTTAACGTCACAACTTCACTAGAAGATTTCATTGAAAAGTACAACCATTTAAATAGTGGAGAAGTACTAGAGAATGTTACTCTGTCTGTAGCAGGCAGGGTTCACTCTATAAGAGAATCTGGAGCTAAGCTTATATTCTATGATCTGAGAGCAGAGGGAGTTAAAATTCAGGTTTGTTTTGTGTTAATTGAGACATCTTGGAAACATTTTCTTGTTGTACTTAATAAATATTATCATATTCTAGGTGATGGCAAATGCTAAGTTATATGAATCAGAAGAGAAGTTTGCTCATGATACAGAAAAGCTTAGGAGAGGAGACATCATAGGATGCGTTGGTCATCCTGGCAAAACCAAGAAGGGAGAACTGTCAATAGTACCCAAGAACATCAAACTGCTCTCACCATGCCTGCATATGCTGCCACATTTGCACTTTGGCCTTAAAGATAAAGAAACTAGGTTTAGGAAGAGATACTTGGATCTTATTTTAAATGATAGAGTGAGTTACAATCAATTAGCAAAATACTAAAAAAATATATACTTCCAGTTTTTATATGTTTAATTTGGATACTTATTTAGTGTGGATATCTTACAGGTAAGACAAACTTTCTATATAAGAGCAAGAATAATTTCCTACATAAGGCGTTTCTTGGACAACTTGGGATTTCTGGAAATTGAAACTCCCATGATGAATATGATTGCTGGAGGAGCGACAGCAAAACCTTTTATTACTCATCACAATGAGCTGAACATGGATTTGTTCATGAGGATAGCTCCAGAGCTTTATCATAAGATGCTGGTTGTGGGTGGTCTAGACAGAGTATATGAGATTGGGAGACAGTTTAGAAATGAAGGTATTGATTTAACTCACAACCCAGAATTTACCACTTGTGAATTCTACATGGCTTATGCAGACTACCATGACCTCATGACCATTACTGAGACCATGATCTCGGGTATGGTCAAAAGTATACATGGTACTTACAAGGTAATACAGTATTTCGTTTTAATTCTTTACAATGTACTTAAAGCCATACCTTATATCATTCCAATTGTGTGATATTTTTATTTTTAAGATCAAATACCACCCAGATGGCCCTGAAGGAGGAGAAGTGGAAATTGATTTTACACCCCCATTTGCAAGAATGCCTATGATATCAAGTCTGGAAAAAGCTCTCAATGTAAAACTACCACCCTGTGATAAATTGGACTCTCCTGAAACCAACGCTCTTCTTAGTCAACTGTGTGAAAAACATGAGGTTGGTCATTAATGTCATTATTGTATACTATAAATACCTACTTACGAAAGTCAAGATATATTCTGTATTTAGATAACAATGATGACATTGTGATCTTACTATTATCTATTTTACATTGCATTATTATCTCATTGTGTTTTACAATGTATTAATATATTTTATTTATTCTGCATGATGAAATAATTTGCTATGTTACAGGTTGAATGTCCTGCACCCAGGACTACAGCAAGACTTCTGGATAAACTGGTTGGAGAGTTCCTTGAAGAAAAATGTATTAACCCAACCTTTATAACTGACCACCCACAAATAATGAGTCCATTAGCCAAGTATCATAGAGATATACCTGGTTTGACTGAAAGGTAAAATTAAAATTTTCTAAGTTTATTTATTAATTAATTACTAACTTTCCGTGTTAGCAGTTTTTCCTGTTGGAAATGAGAAATTTTCCCACGGTAAAAGGTAGCTTATGTTACTTCTATTGTCTCAAGTCTATTCTATCTTTGTACCAGGTTTCATACAAAATTGGTTCAGTAGTTTCAGAACCTATTCAATGAAATCAAACAAAATTAAATCTTAATTCTAGATTTGAGCTCTTTGTTATGAAGAAAGAAGTTTGCAATGCATACACAGAGCTAAATGACCCAGCAACACAAAGAGAGAGATTTGAGGAGCAAGCCAAGAACCGTGCAGCTGGTGATGACGAAACTCCTCCTACTGATGAAGCTTTCTGCACTGCTCTTGAATATGGTCTGCCACCCACTGGTGGATGGGGTGTGGGAATTGACCGCCTTACTATGTTCCTCACTGATGCTAACAATATTAAGGTTTGTTGTGTTATAATTATAATACATTTAAAAAGTTACTGTATTCATTTACAATGGGGATGTTGGTGATAGTCAAATGGGATTTATTTGATAAAACTATATAATATATCTATATTTGACTAGCTGTCCGCCCGCGGCTATACGCCCGCGTTGTTTTTTTTTTTCTTTTTTTTTTACCTTTTAAACCTTCCCTGGACTTCCACGAATATTTCAAGACCAAAATTAGCCAAATCGGTTCAGCCGTTCTCGAGTTTTAGCGAGACTAACGAACAGCAATCCATTTTTATATATAAGAAGATTTAGAAGATTAAATACAATATTATGTAGTACTTATGAATGTATTTATGTACTTACTTTGCGTATATGACACTTAGTTTAATCTTGATCAAAATATGTACTTGTAAAACAATTGTGTAGTTAATATCAGATTTTCTTCCACATGAGCATTGAGGGCCCACCTGTAATAGAGAAACTATGCGCACTACAGAAATCGTCTTTAGAGCAAACTCTAAGTCCTCAAACTCTAGGTTAGGTACTGTACTGGATTTGAATTATTCCCAATTCTACAGATTTTCATTACTTTATACACTCCTTTAATAATTATTTTCTTTCTTGATAATTATTACAGGAGGTCCTGCTATTCCCAGCTATGAAACCAGATGACCCAAATAAACATAATGCAGAAGAGGAGAAAGCTGAACCTTCTGCACTTCAAAATGGTGCATAGTACAGTGCAATCCATGATAGTATTTGCCCTTCATTAAGTATAAAAAATATTGTTGTATTCCTGTATTGACTTATTAATTTTTTACTGTGTTGTTTTTACTCTTTCCATGGGAATTAAATTTCTTTCCACATTAAAAAGAAAGCAGCAAGCAGATCTGTTCAGCTATTTCACTGGTAAATCATATTATTTGATGAAATGCATCCCTATTAATAATTTACTTACTGTTCTAACCTTAATAAAACATAAAAAGTACTATTTTGATTTTATTATGAATAAACTATTACAATACATTTTTGTATGTAAAAAACATGCTTAGAAATAAATTATGTTGCTTGCAAATATTTTTAACTTATCTACTTATTCCTCCTCTTCATTTTCAGTATAAGGACAAGTAGAGTTATAATGTTCTCCTAAACTATACATGTGTCTGTGATAAGTAATAACCAATGATGGGCCTTGGAATTCTGTACCCTGTTCAATTGAATCTGGGCCTGTAGCTTGAACTACGCTTATTGGGCACTTCAATGAGTTTGACAAAGCTCTTATCTCTAACTGCCCACCCCATGTCTTAGTGCTACAAATTTTATTACAATAGTCTTCAAACTCTTCATCAGTCAACATTTCACAGGTATTAGTATTACTCATAAAAGGAATAAAATCATCTTTGTTGCTCCTTATATATAAAGCAACATTCTTCCTAAGATCTTCTATTGAAAGTATTTGTTTTCTAATAATTTCTAATTGATGTGCAACAGCTTTGTATAGACAGTCTCCATCAGATGGTATCAAAAAAATTTTCAAGTGTTTATTTTTTAATCTGTCACTGATTGCTTGAATTTCTTTATTCCTCGGCCCATGAAGATTTTCTTTCTCTTGAATTTTAATGTGTTCCTCTCTTTCTCTTTCTTGTTGCTGTTTTTTGTCTCGTCGTTTCTGGGCCTTGGAGATTTTCAGCTTCGGGAGTTCGTTCTCTACTTCTTCTACATCCACAGAAGTTTCTAGTGGTTTGTTCTGTTCCACAGCTTCCACTTCCTGCTGATGTCTCAATTCTTGTTCAGTTTCTAACCTAGCTATTTCGGCAAGAAGTTCTTTCCTTTTAGTCTTGTCGTTTTTAGCGGTTTTCTTTAACGATTGGATATGGGCTTGTAACTCTTTTTTCTCTTTACGATGTCTTATTTCAATAGAATCTTCCATTTTTTTAATATACGGCGGCTTTGAACTGGTACTTTAATTATACGGTAGTACCGTAGTAGGTAGGTACATAAAGCTATAAATTGGTTGGTTTGGTGACTTTAATTTATTTACAAGTCGATTTTTTAAAATTTTATGATTTTAGGATTTTTAGGTTATTTTTCTTTATTTTTTTCATTACTTTTTTTTTTAGTTTCTTTCTCCCTTATAGGAAAGGCAAAGGGATCTAAGCCCATACAGCCTAGTCATTAGTAGTTTCTTGCATTATCCAAGTTTAATGTCTTCATCCTCAGTCATTATTTCTTCAGTTTCATTACGTCGTCTTTAGTCATTTCTTGCATCCATGTTAAACGTCTTCAGTAGTTTCATTTCTTGTTACTAATTGTTACGGGATCATGGAAATGCAAGGGTGGTTCTTACATTCCAATGATACTGAAGTTTAACGCGGGATGTCAAATCAGAAACAGCTAACCACGCATTATTTCTCACTTTCATTGAATAGTTCTTCTTTAACGGCACAACAACACCACAACTACCATGAAAAACTAATTTTAAAAAGGACGAAACAATGAACCCGCCATTTCCTCTCGATTCCCGCGTAAAACCCTCTTTTTTTATTACATATGGGATGGGATGGGAAAGGCATAGGGTTCAAATCAAAGCCCTTATACAGCCTAGTCTTTTGTAAGTATCATTTCTTACTTGTCATTCATTTATTATACATACTATATTTTATTCTGTGCTCTAGGCTCTAGTGACTAGAGGAGGAGGGGGAGGCCTTTGTCCAGCCAGCAGTGGACGTCTTTCGGTTGAGATGATGATGAATGGGTTGATCACACGTAACTATAGAACTGTATTTGAATGGTCCAATTCTTAAAATCACTAAGTCCACTTTTTGCAATTTAGAGATAGTAACACTGGCTTGTTCAGTTTTTTATTTTCTATTGAATGGTATATTTGAGGTCCACGGCAAAAAACTCTAAGTGCCTTTTACAATTTGCAAAAAAATAAAATATATCCGAATTTCAATTCGTAAAATCGCTAAGTCCATTAAATCACTAAGTCCCTTTATTTTTCCCCAAAAAATCACTTATGGCTTGTTTACACGTATTAAGTTGTTAAGTAGTTAACTAAATTTTAAGTTAAAATTAACTTAATTTTAAGTAACCGATCGTTTACACGCTTGTCTAACTTATGCACTCTTTAGTTCACTGTACTACTTAAGTACTTCACTAAATTGTTGAGTTCACACGTAACTAAATGACAGTTTAGTAGAAAGCCACGCCTACCGGGGAATGCAAGCGGTGCGGGAGGCGCGGCTACTTAATCAAAAATAGACTAGATTCTATTTCACTTGTTCACTTAACCACTAAATCGTTTACTTACCACTTGTGACTAAAGAGCTCTTAAGTGGTTGTTTACACGCAAGAATTAAGTTAAAATCAAGTTAAAATTTAGTTAATTACTTCGTCACTTAATACGTGTAAACCAGCCATTAGTCCTTTGATTTCTTCTCTAAGTCCAAATGGCAACCTCATTGTGAATGTCATTTTCACACATTTTTTCATAAGGATCTCTATCAAACAGGTTATTTTGATTTTATAAGTTTTTATTCTTAGTGGAGGTAGTTTTCAGGTTGTTAGTAAACGATTGTAGTATGGGATGGATGTGGTATTAGTCCAAATACGTATATAGTTCACAACACAGTTTATTAGGTGATACACAGTTCCCACAAGTATATACAACGCTAATTATAATATAGTAGCACTTGTAACAAATTATAAATAATTTAGACTCCGTTTCTCACACACGCCGTCGAACCAGTAGAACGAGAAGAACGAAACGGAAGTTTTGATATTACAATACTGGTGGCGCTAGTGTCGTCAATGCGTTTCATTGCACGCATGTCTGTGTCGCCACACCACCCCCCCACGGAGAGAAATAAGTCAATCAAAAGTTTTAAACTTAACAGTCCTACCAGACCTAGTGGTGTAAGGCTTTTTGGGTTGAACCTTGACTGGAGAAGTGGGAGGTGGGGCAAGGGTCGCGGGAGCTGTACGAACAGTAGGTGTAGAGGGAACATGATCTTGTTGTGTGATAAGAGATTCAGGAACGGTGGATGAAGGTAAGATGTTGGGTAAAATATGTGACGAATGAGAGCTGTGGTCGACATAAGCTGGTTTTAAACGATCGATACTAACAACCACAGTCTTTCCCTTGTTGTCAATGGTGACAGTTTTACCATCAGGTGAGCGTTCTATGACAGGATAGGGACCGGTATACGGAGGCTGAAGAGGACGACGGACAGCATCTTCACGCAGAAATACGTGCGTCGCAGTAGCCAAATCCTTAAAAACAAATACCGATGGTTCAGTGTGACGAGAAGCTGGGACTGGTCGCAGAGAAGACATGTGATGCCGCAATTGGACAACGAAGTCAGCGGGATCTCCAGTTCCATTTGACTCTTCCGCCGGAACCAACAATTCACCTGGTAGGCGTAGTGTCTCGCCATACACCATTTCGGCAGCGGTGGCCTTTAAGTCCTCCTTAAAGGCAGACCGCATGCCCAACAAAACAAATGGCAGAGCCTGTACCCATGAACCGCCATGGCACATCAGAGATGCCTTTAATTGGCGATGAACACGTTCGATCATCCCGTTCGCGCTTGGGTGATAAGAAGTGGTACGAATACGTTTGGTAGCAAAACTACACAATAAACGACGGAACAGATCCGATTCGAACTGAGTACCACGATCGGTTGTTAAGATCGAAGGCACACCAAAGCGCGGTATCCACTCTCTAGTGAAGGTGTCAGCAACTTCTTCAGCTGTGATAGTACGCATAGGCCAGACTTCAGGCCATCTGGTCACACGGTCGATTGCGGTGAGACAATAGCGATATTCACCGCTGATAGGCAAAGGTCCCACGATATCCGTATGGACGTGCATGAAACGACCAGATGGTGTGTTGAAGGTGCCAAGCGGAGAAGATACATGTCTCGACACTTTGCTGCGCTGACACGCTTCACAAGTGAGAGACCACTCCTTACAATCCTTCTTTATAGAAGGCCAGACGTACCTGTCAGTTAAAAGTCGAGTAGTGGCTTTGACACCAGGGTGGCTTAAGCCATGGAGCTTATTGAACACCCTGCGTCGAAGATCTCGGGGAACAAAAGGACGAGGTCTGTTAGTGGAGGTGTCGCAAGTCAGCGAAACGTCAGTGCCCGGTATAATGACCTTGGTCAATTTAAGGCTAGAACCTTTAGCAAGTAGATCTGCTAGTTCTTGGTCTGACTCTTGAGACATAGACAGGGCCTCGTACTCCTGTTCGAGGGAGATAGCATCCACTCGAGACATAGCGTCAGCTACGACGTTGTTTTCCCCTTTGATGTATTTAATGTCAGTCGTAAACTGACTAATAAAAGACAGCTGATTAAGCTGTGGAGGGGGAAGTTTCTCACGACGTTGTACGAAAGCGTACAACAGTGGCTTGTGGTCCGTAAAAATGGTCGTATGTTGGACCTCGAGAATATAGCGGAAGTGCTGTACGCTTTCGTACACCGCCAAGAGTTCTCGATAGTACGCGGGCCACTCAGATTGGCGTGGGGTCAGTTTACGACTGAAAAACGCCAAAGGTTGCCACTCTCCGTCGATTTGTTGCTGCAAGGCAGCGCCGACATGTGCACTAGAGGCGTCTGTGAAGAGGCCTAAAGGTGCACCGCTCACAGGATGATGTAGGAGCGTGGCGTCTGATAGACTGCGCTTGCAAGCGTCGAATGCTTCATGCAGCTCAGAGGTCCACGGGAAAGGTTTTGATCCCTTGCTGTTCGTGGAGACTACTGCCTCTATCAGCGGAGCCTGAAACTTAGCTGCTTGAGGTATGAAGCGACGGTAGTAGTTTAGGACACCGAGAAAACGTCTCATCCCTTGGACTGTTTCAGGAGGTTTGTAGTCCAGGAGAGCCTTGACTCGATCCTGAGGTGGACGTATACCATTTGTGGTTATGAGATGTCCGAGGAAGAGAACCTCTTTGGCACCGAGGACACATTTGGACGGGTTCACCACAACTCCATAATCTTGGAAGCGCTTGAAAAGCGTGCGAAGATGTTGAAGGTGAGTAGCTTCGTCAGGAGAGAAAACAAGGACGTCATCGATATATGGGAAGCAAAAATCAAGACCCCGTGTGACCTCATCGATAAATCGCTGAAAGGTCTGTCCAGCGTTGCGAAGACCGAAAGGCATGAAAGGAAACTCGAAGAGGCCAAACGGAGTGGTGATGGCAGTCTTCGGGATGTCGAATTCGAACACGGGGATTTGGTGGTAAGCTTTTACCAAGTCGATGGTGCTGAATACAGTACTCCCTGCGAGGTTGTGAGTGAAGTCGTAGATGTGTCGGACAGGGTATCTGTCAGGTACGGTCCTGGCGTTTATACCACGATAGTCTCCAGTAGGACGCCATGACTCGTCTTTTTTGGGGACCATTTGCAAAGGTGAAGACCACGGACTCTTTGATGGCCTGGCAATCCCACAGTGAACCATGTCCTCAAAAACTTTTTTAGCTGCCACCAGTTTAGGGGGCGCTAGACGACGGGGACGGCACGACACAGGGGGTCCTTCGGTTGTCTTGATGTAGTGGACAGTATTATGTTTAATGACCTTAGGTAACCCAGGAGGACGTGTCACTTCAGGGAATTCAGCGAGCACTTGTGCGAAGGCTGAATCACCACAAGACAATGCTTTGACACTTACCTGAGTGGAAGGAGATATAATACCTGAAACAAACAATTTAGTGTTTCCATCCACAAGACGTTGATGTCTACAATCTGGTAGTAGATTATAATGACTTAAGAAGTCAGTACCGATGATAGCACTGCTAACGTCAGCAATGACAAAGTTCCAATGGAAATCTCTGCGTAACCCAAAATTAAGATGCAAGGAGATATTACCATAAGTATTTATTGGACTACCATTAGCAGCACTGAGATTATAGTCAGTAGCATTATAGTGACCTCGAAGAAGGCGCCGAGGGTAACAGCATAGATCTGAACCTGTATCAATCAGAAATAGGTTTTTAGAATATTTGTCAGTTACAAAAAGTCGGCGGCTAGAATTTGCACCGTCAGTCGCCGCCTCTATTGACTGTGGTTCTCGTTTCCCTGGTTGGGAGACTTCCAAGAACACGGTTTGGTGCACTTAGTCGCTTTGGTATTAAATTTTTTATGATACCAGCATAACTTAGCTTTATCCGCAGGTGTAGCAGTACGTGAGCGGGGTCCAGCAGATGAAGAGCGACTGTGCGGGCGACTGGGTCGGCGACTGGAAGGGTAAGCTACCTGCTTACCAATTTCTTCAATCCTACGAGCCAGAGATTCCAATGTCAAGGTAGGAGTTGGGGCAGAGCAAGCAGCAACTTGCTTAGGACCGGCTAATTCGATAACTCTGTCAGCTAGTTCAGCTAACTTGTCGAGACTGAGTTCTGGTTGAGAGGCCAAAATAGCTTGAACTTGTTGAGGAAGACGCTGCATCCATAGTTGTCTAAGAAGATTTTCATCTGAAAGTGAAGCGCTAGCTAGCGAGCGAAGATAACGGAGAAATTGTGAAGGTTTCCTGTCACCTAAATCTTCTTCACTGATGAGTTGCCTCAGACGTTGCTCGTCTGACATGGAAAGACGTCGGATTAGTTCCTCCTTAAGCTTGACATAACGTTCTCCTTTGGGTGGAGGTTTGGTAATTATGTCCTCAACCTCACCAGCCAACTTCTGATCCAGGTGTGCAACCACATAATCAAACATGGTAGTGTCACTTGTTATACCTGCAATTTTAAACTGAGCCTCAATCTGGCCAAACCACACAGCTGGTTTGTTGATCCAAAAAGGAGGCAATTTAGGGGAAACTTTACACACACTGGGGTTAGATTCTTTGGTTAGTAGTTCTTGCTGGAGAGTAGCGTTCTCAGCTAACAATTTCTGAAGCTCTGTCTGAATAGCAGCAAGTTTCTCCTCAGCCGTCATGATTAAACCCAAAAAGCTAAATTTGTTAGAAAAGAGTTAAAATAACACCAAGGAAGGGAGTATGGCAACACAGACACCCTAATTGCAAGTAAATGTTAGGTTAATAAGTGAGCAACACAACATAAAACAATGGTACACACACACAATGCAAAATAAAAAGATGTTTTTGTTTTTAAATTACCATTAACTTATTCTAAGCAATTATTGGTTAAAATGTTGGTTAAAAGGTTAATATTTACATAGAGAACACACCATAAAGCTAGCAATAGCATTCAGACACACACAAAACACTTAAAAACTAATGTTAGAAATGGACAACAAAACTGGTTAAAATTTGGCAAAATTGAAATCAAATCAGTGAAAGTGACACTTAACACACTGTATACATGCAGTCAAATGCTTATAAATCCACGAGAAAACCCAATTAAACAGCGAAATGTTAATAAAAGTTGAGTAAAAATTGCAATGTTTTGTTAGAAGTTTAAGGTCCGAAAAAGTCGATAAAATGTTAGCGAACTTACCAGTTTCGTTAATAAAGCACTAGAAAAAGTTATTAATTATAGTAATTGCTTAAACTAGGACAGATTTACTTAAATATTCACCATTAAAAGTACGAAATTAAAAACGCAGAGTTCACTGTTTACTTTTTCAAGTGACGTTTAGTGACGTACCGCGAACAACGAATTGAATGAACGAAAAGAGTCAAATTTCACCAGCGGTTGATTCCGGTTTTCTGGAAGCACTAGTAGTCCATTGAAATTCTTTCTTCTACAACTCGACCGACGATAGATGGCGCCAGGTGTTGCTTGACGTACGACGCTCGAAGCTCTTTCTTCTACAACTTGACCGACGATAGGTGGCGCCAGGTGTTGCTTGACGACGCAGACGACGCTTCGTTGTTGCATGCAATAATAATACTTGAGCTTGACCTTGACGAATCCGATTTCGGGGAAATGATGAGATGAATGGATGAATGTTCTTCTTGTTGCTACCAGACGCTGACCGACGACTATTGCGTAGAATCGGCGATGATGTCCACTTGATGTAGGTAGCGCTGGCCGACGATGGGGCGAAGGGCGAGAAGTCACAGGAGCGGTTCAGAAGGCGGTCACCATTATGGGATGGATGTGGTATTAGTCCAAATACGTATATAGTTCACAACACAGTTTATTAGGTGATACACAGTTCCCACAAGTATATACAACGCTAATTATAATATAGTAGCACTTGTAACAAATTATAAATAATTTAGACTCCGTTTCTCACACACGCCGTCGAACCAGTAGAACGAGAAGAACGAAACGGAAGTTTTGATATTACAATACTGGTGGCGCTAGTGTCGTCAATGCGTTTCATTGCACGCATGTCTGTGTCGCCACAGTAGCATTATCTATGCTCGTGGTTGCTTGCTTTAGGTGAAGTTAAGTTTTGAAACAAGAGTTCTCAATGTCCATGAGAGGTTCGGATATGATATGCGCCAGTTTTCTATACTTATAATATTATAAAGAGAAAAGGTTTGATTGTTTGTTTGTTTGTATCGAATAGGTTCCAAAACTACTGAACCGATTTCAAAAATTCTTTCACTGCTGAGAAGCTACATGACCCTGAGTAACATGGCCTATATTTCATTTTCAAAATATATATTACCTTACTAAAACTTACATAAATGTAACCTGATGTAAAAAATACCTAAAAAAATCCTAATAATTGAATAGGCTCTCGAATATACTGAACCGATTTTGGTGAAACTTGGCACAATGACAGAATAGACCTTGGGAAAGAACATATGCTACGATTTACCGCGGGAAAATTTCTCATTCTCACGGGAAATATGTAAAAGCAGGCGGAATTGGTCTAAAGAAACGCCCGATGACGCATATTCTGGACAACTAAATATATAACCCGCTAAACTGCTAGATATAAAGCGATTGCTAGAATCTGTTCCTGAAACAGAGAAACACTTTTATGAAGATTTGTTTCAAAATACTAGCTACCCTCTAACAGAAGAACTAGAATCTGCAGATGAAGTGGAAGAAGTGCTTTAATTCCTTAGAACTTTGTACCGGGTGCTGCAAAAATATCACTTAGTCCTTGAATTATCAGGTAAAAGACCCTAAGTCCTTTGTTTAGAATTAAGTCCAATAACTTTGATATTTTATTACAAAGCTCCTGTTAGCTCTATTCTTTTGTTTCTTTATTATAATAAAACTGCTTGGTTAATACTACAATTAGTACATATTTTTTATTTTTTTAATCAACGTATGTTATTTCAGCTGATAATCTAAATGTCAAAACGTCATTATCTCAAAAGTCACTTTTTGGACTTAGGGCCGGTTTACACGCTCTTAGTCTTTAGTTAAGTACTGTGGCATCGGTCATGCCATCTCTTTGGCCTTTGGTACTGGCCGCGTTGTTCTAAATTTGAATTATTTAAAATTAAACTGATTTTGATAGATTCAGTCAGTTCTTTCACGTTTGTTCCTGGGTGCGGAGGAAAAACGCACCAGGAATCGGTTTTTCTCGTATAATAAGTTATTTCCAGTTATTTTACTGTTCGTATGTGAAGTGTTTACGTTTATGCAATAAATAGTGTTCAAATCGCATTTCCTTAGTTATTATTTTGTAGCACGGGACGGCCCGTGTTATATTTGGTTCCTGGGTGCGGAGGAAAAACGCACCAGGAATCGGTTTTTCTCGTATAATAAGTTATTTCCAGTTATTTTACTGTTCGTATGTGAAGTGTTTACGTTTATGCAATAAATAGTGTTCAAATCGCATTTCCTTAGTTATTATTTTGTAGCACGGGATCGCCCGTGTTATATTTGGTGGTGATGTGGCATCGGTCATGCCATCTCTTTGGCCTTTGGTACTGGCCGCGTTGTTCTAAATTTGAATTATTTAAAATTAAACTGATTTTGATAGATTCAGTCAGTTCTTTCACGTTTGTTCCTGGGTGCGGAGGAAAAACGCACCAGGAATCGGTTTTTCTCGTATAATAAGTTATTTCCAGTTATTTTACTGTTCGTATGTGAAGTGTTTACGTTTATGCAATAAATAGTGTTCAAATCGCATTTCCTTAGTTATTATTTTGTAGCACGGGACGGCCCGTGTTATAGTACTTTAGTACAACTTGAAAGGCAAGTTCTTTAGTGATTTAGTGCGCTGCGAGTGAACGTTTACACATCTTCCAGTTGAGTATCATTTCGACGCCACAACGAAGGCGCAACGACGTCTCGCATACGCCAATGGCTGTGTATGCCGAATGCCTAGCCTGTTTATTTTTGTATAAATTGTTTTTAACGTTCCACAAACAATATTGAACAAAATATTCAGGCACAAATTTATTATTCGACCAAAATTAAAACATAAATATTCTTCATTTCTTTCATTCTTATTATAAAGATTCAAAAATAATATTCCGGCCATTTGGTTTGAAGATACAACTAAATAGCCATCTTTTAAAAAACAAAAAACACGCACGCCGCCGCCGGCACTTGTGCACTCTCCTAATAGTGCAGTAATTCTATGTAATCAATGTATGGGAAAGACAAACAAATTAATAAAGTTTTGAAACTTGTGTGGCATGACACCTTGGGGTGTGGTATTCAAAACTCATAACTCTCCCCTCCCCTCCACCTGACGCAACACCCCCCCTCGTAGTGAAATGTGTCCCTTTTATCGGTTTTTCCACCTTTCCTCGAAAACAGTTACAGATACGGACAAAGTGTTTAAGACAAAAATAATCTTCATCAAATGGGCAACACAAAAGGTTAAATACATATTCATATAGGCTTTATGATATTCGAGGTATAGCTAGTTAAATTTTGGTAAAATAGACTGAAGCCAAAAAAAATATGTTGCCTGCTCAATTCCCTCTTAAATCACTCTATAAAATAAATGAAAGAAAGCGCAGGACTTAAATCAAGATGTCGATCTTTTGGTTCTTGCACTAGCTTTGACTCCCGCTGAACAAAATATTTACCTATTGAAAGAGAGCCAAGGTAAAGTTAAAAGCAGACTGTACAGTTCAAGTCTTTCTGATGCAGGATTGGTTCAAAGATGCAAAGATTCTATTCTTCTTCATTTTTTGGAAAAGGCAAGATACAAGCTGTTCAGTTATTCAACAAAAGAAAAGATCTGCAGGACCTTATCGGCATCTTCAACAACGAAAATGCCACTCATGAGCAAATCGATACTGCTGGCGAAAACTTCATTTTAGCGTTATACGGCGCGAAGCTATCAGAAAATAGCCTTGATAAACACAGATTTATATTTTTCAATAAACTTGTTGGGCAAGCAAAAAGCGCAGTGCTACTATAAAAACTGCCGCCTACCTCATCTGCGGCACATCAGCATTCAAGGCGGGCCTATTTGCAAGTTCAAGCATGGCTGGGTAATATATTAAATCCAGAAGAATGGGGCTGGACAAAAACCGACGCTTTCTTGAATCCTATACCCACAAAACAATCACCCTCCCCCCAGTTACTCTCCTCGATCAACCAGTTCCCTAGGAGAGACAGGTGAAGTACTTGGGAGTCATCCTTGACTCTGCCCTTCGCTTTGGCCCCCACATCCAGTCTGTTCGCAATCGTGCCGCCTCTGCTCTCGGCCTCTTGCACCCCATGATTGGGCAACGCAGTAAAATGTCGCTTAGAAATAAGCTTAGACTTTACTTAGCGTGCATCCGTCCTATCATGACTTACGCCAGCGTAGTCTTTGCGCACTCTGCGCCCACGCATCTCAATAAGCTTCAAGTTATTCAAAACCGGTTCCTCCGCCGGGCTACTGGTTGTCCTTGGTTCGTTCGTAACATCGACCTTCATGTCGATACCGAACTCCTTTCTGTTAGAGGCTTCATGAAGGAAGCATCCAAACGCTACTTTGATGAAGGCCCTTCCCATCTCAATCCATATGTTGTTAAGTGTACGGGCTATTTCCCGCACCCCACTACGCGGTTCCGCCGCCGTCCCAAACATATCCTTTCCGAACGTGACGACGAAATCACAGATGCAGTTAAAGCAGTCAAAGAATTTAGATTACACCTTACAGAATGCCCTTCTGGTAGTGAATACCCTTCAGGTAATAATTACCCTTCAGGTAACCACGCCCGCACGCGGCGCAGGACCGATCATTGTGGAGATCCTTGGGGGAGGCCTTTGTCCAGCCGTGGACGTCTTTCGGCTGAGATGATGATGAACAACGCCCGCACCCGCGGGCGGGGGCGCGGCCAGAACCAAAATCAAAATTGAAAATCAGAGACGGAGCCCCTCAGGCGTCGTCTCCTTCACGATGTTTTTCAATATCAACGCGCTAGGCCGTGGTCCGAGGCTAAATTTGATATCGTGTACTTGTAAGCAAGGCTGCGGAAAAAGACGCGGTTGCGTTAGAATTGGCCTGCGCTGCACAACAATGTGTATAGTTGCCGGGGTCGAAGAGCTTGAGCAAGCTGAAGGAACTGTTGATTAGTGTTTTTATTTTCCTATTTAGACTTTTATAATATTAAAATGGTTATAATGATTCCACCTACAGCTTTTTATTTACTTCATTCCAATAAATAATGACTATATTGTCGTTAATCTGATGAACAATTTCATTTTAGTTTTTTAACTAGCTACAGCTTGAAAACCGTCAAGCCTATCAAAATAAGATATGGAACAAATTTTGTTTACAATTTAATGAGGATCATTTTTACTTTTGACACTTTTTTTGTATCAATTATAGTTTTCGAGAAAATATGATAAAACCGATAAAAGGGACACATTACCCTGCGAGGGGGGGTGTTGCGTCAGGTGGAGGGGGGGGGAGAGTTGTGAGTTTTGAACACCACACCCCAAGGGATTGTGCCACACAAGTTTGAAAACTTTATTAATTTGTTTGTCTGAAAAACACATAATTACCACACTATAAAGAGTTTACTAAATTCCGTACTAAAGCAAGTACTAAAGCAAGTGACGTCTACTAAAGCAAGTGACGTCCACACGTTTCTACTAAAGGACTTCGCTAAAGAACTTGACTAAAGACTAAGAGCGTGTAAACCGCGCTTTAGTGATTTTAAGAACTGGGCCATTCATTTATACTGTCACAACACTCACACACTCACACAACACAACTGCGGCACAGTATAAATATAGTATGTCATTGTACTACTGGTCACAGAATACCAAATAGTAGTGGCCAGCCCAGCCAAATTATATACAAGGTTGCAAGGCTCAATTCTTGTACCTTTCTCTTAGGGAAGGAAGGAAGAACTTAAAAAACAAGGCACCTATTTCACTGGCGACAGAAGACAAAAGACGAAAGGGACGCAGTTATGCGTTAGAATGAGATACAATACACCGCGCTCACTCTTGCGCATAACTGCGTCCCTTTTGTCTTCGTCGCCAATGAAATATTTTAATAAAACGTTATTTTTCTCTTTGGTTGGTTAATCCAGTTGGGCGAGCAAATACAATAGGTCTTTTTGCTTATTTTCATGTCGAATTTAATTATTTAATTGTCGAAAGTAATCCATAATCGCAATTATGAATCCATGCTCTGTGCCAGCCCCTCAAATAGACTATGAGGGTGATGGTAGATGGAACAGTATTGTAAGTTCAAGTATTCATTTAATGACCGTGTAAGATCTACGTGGTGGTGCACGAATCTGCATGTTTATCTTAACATTTACCTAATACATATCATTCACATTTCAGCACAACAGATTTTTGTCTGATGCAAAGGGAAAAGATGCTGATGTGATATTTATTGGAGACTCTATACTGCAAGCTTTAGAACATACAGAAGTGTGGAACCAGTGGTTTTCTCCTCTGCACTGCCTCAACTTTAGTATTCATAGAGACCTAACTCAGAATGTACTTTGGCGAATAAAGAATGGAGAATTGGATCATGTTGAACCTAAAGTATGTCTTTAACCATCACTGTCCCTTTCTGTATATTAATTTGTTTCATATTATTTTTGCTAAGTACCTAATTAATCTTTCCTTAGGTTATAGTGTTGCATGTTGGTACGAATAATGTTGAAAACACTGCTGAAGAAATCTGTGAAGGTATCCTAGAAATTATTAAAACTATTAAGGAGAAACACCCAAGTGCTTACATAGTATTACCTGTAAGTATTTCAACTTTAATACTTTGTGTAATATCCATCCATCCTTTTGGAATATTCCATAGAAATTATACTATCAAATTTTTCTTGCTGTTCTAGAGTCTACTTCCAAGAGGACAGCATCCTAACATCTTAAGAGAGAAAAATGACAAAATCAACCAGCTTTTAAAGGAAAGAGTTGCCAACATGAGCAAAGTGGACCTTGTGTCTGTTGATAAAGGTTTTGTCCAAAGTGATGGCACTATTAGCCATCATGACATGCATGACTACCTCATCCCTACAAATGCAGCTTGTCGTAAGACTTTCGAACCTATTTATGACCTTTTACAGCAATTATTATCAGAAGGGGAACCTGAAAAAGACTTAACTCCTTCTGAATAAATCCATAAGTAATTTATATATTTATACTTAATGGTAGCTTTTTATGCAGCAAGCTCATTGTGATGATATTAGTACTTACTTAGCTTTTTTATGATAGGTTTAAGTATCCAGTTTAAATTATAATTACATATTACTTTAGTAATATGACATTCCAAGTTGAGTTTATGTAATTTAAATTGGCTGTGTTGAAGGAAAAAATCATTCCAAAAACAAAATATTTAGCTAATTTATTTCTGTTGTTTCTTTCATTTAGACTATGACAGGGTTTCTGTACTTAAACTCACTACAAATTAAGGAACGTTTAATATGAAATCTTACAATATAATTAAATATTTTTGATGATTATATGAAGTGGTGGTTATGCTTGAATTAATGGATTTGATGGCTTCAAGACTGCAACCAAAGATTTTCTATTGTAGGTTTCACAGATACCAAAGTTGAATTGAATCTGTACTCTATTCACAAGTTTAAATTGTTTTACCTGATACTATGGAAGTAATGCAGCTCAATTCAACCCTAAAAAGTTTTCTTTATGAGCAGATTAGTTATTATAAAAATATCATGTTTAAGATTTTTTTTAAAGACAGTTAGAGACTAGTTCTGTTCAGAAACAATTTAGTTTTTTTTTCTGTCATCAATTCAAGTTTCAATATTTCATTCATAATATTTTTATAATACCAATATCTTTAAATATTTTATGTAGTTTTCATTTTTTCTAGTAGAAAAGCTAGCATAAAATTAGTCAGGCACCATTTCTGTTGTACCCAATACAGTAATTTTTAAGGAATCAATTTTCATACTTGGTTTTAACAGAGCAAATAAAAATGTCAATCATTTCACAAAATACAAAATCTGAAATTTTCAAATAGTTCCTTCTTTATGTAGCCTAGGTGCATCCACACCGGCCGGCCGGCATCGCATCGTATCGAAACGGATTTTACAATTTTTAAACTAAATTAAACCTTGTATACAGCATTTAAAGTCTATATTACCAAGTCACGCACAGCAGCTTGACTGCGCGTGCGTGCGTGACGGGCGGACGTCGCCGCCGTCGGCATGCCGCGACGCGCGGTCTGCTCCGTCCGCGGCGAACGCAGCCGGCGGCATGCCGCGAGGGCCGCCGTGACACGCGATCGGCTCCGTTGAATAGATATGTGCGCGAGCGAGACACCGCCGCCACCGGCTCCGTTCGTGCGAAGCCGGTCAGAGACGTGCGGTGGCATGCCGCCGGACGCGACGGCATGTGGCCGCATGCGTTCGCATCCGGCCCTTGCGTTGCGATGCCGGCCGGCCGGTGTGGATGCACCATAAAAAACGCATTATATGTGGGTTTGACAAATGGTCACTAGCAAAATAAAAAACCATAATAACATAAATATAATCAATTTGTTTTCTATGTAGTTTTTTCTTTAATAAAGTAAGAAAGTAGTGATGACATTGTCCAAGTAGTATAATGTAATTATGTTATGCTCAGGTTGCCAAACTAAACTGTTGCTTGAATCTCGTTATTTATTTGCATGATGATAATGTTTAGTAATAAAAACAGTGCAATTTTCTTAAATATTGTTTTATTGGTTCTAAAAGGAACCCATTTCCTGTGTATGATATACTACAATTAACACCATCATTGGACTACACATTTTTTATTGTATTTACATGAATATTCTATATATAAATTAATTAAAAAACAATGTTTTATAACAATAGAAGCCAAAAAATATCTAATACTTGTTTAAAAGCCTTTTATAATAGAATCTGAATGGTAGTGTTGGATTTTGTCTTTGTAGCTGTTTGTCAAAGATATTGAAGTTTGATCTTTGAAGACTTTTTAAATAAGAGTCTATGGCAATTGCTGGTAGAAATATTTGATTGGCCAACTTAGGCACCTTTATTTTTCGTGCCTGAAACAAAAAACATTTTCTAATTAGAGACAGCAATAATACCAGCCTACTATACATACCTACTAATATTATATACAAGGAGTTAGGATACTTTGTCATTCATTAATAATACTACAGACCCATAAATGTAAAGGACAGTACTCCAAAATCTTAAACATTACCTTTTCCAAATGACTGTTAGCTCTGCTAGCTACTTCAAAAGTAACATTTTGCATATCATGACTATCAACTCCTCTCAGTACCATTTCTTGACTGACTTTGTTCTTCATTAATACATCCATAGGCAAGGACACCATTTTATACTGGTTTGATACATAAACAGACCTGTGAAATAATACTTTATGAAAAATTGAAAAGAAGAAGTTTTACACTTATTATAGTATGGTCAACTGCAAAGTAAGCTGAACAAGCACACTACAATTATTATTTTGTCCTTTATTTTAATGGACAAGGTCCAAAGTAGTCAGCCTAGTTTGCTTTTAACTGTATCTAGGTACAGGTTTTTACACACCTAAGTATATTAGCAAGTCCTTGAGCTTTCCCTAAATGTGATGCTGCATGATCGGCATGGACATCTTTCACACTGGCAACATTCAGTAACAAATAGAAAACTGAAGAAACACTTTCCTCTGCATATTTCTCTATGTCTTCTAATGTTCGAAAGAACTTATTTTTCATAACATCTCTCCTAGAAGTGATCAATCTTTCTAGATGTCTTTTTGGTAGATTATAGCAATTGCAGATCTGAAAATAAGTATAGATTTATACAATTTTTTAAATTTAAGGCAAATTTTAATCAAAAAACTAATTACATATTGTTGCAATAAGGACCACTAACAAATTAAAGGTATTATTTTATAATACCAATATATCCCACCTTGAAAAGTTCCTGTGTCACTGGATTAGCAGGAATGTTCTGTAAAGACTGGTCTTTTTTGTAGATCGTTTTTAAGGCATCCAGCCAGAATTGTAAGCGAAAGGCGGCAGTCTGTGCATCAGTCGTTTGATCTTGAATTCTGGCGACTTCAACGTTGAAAGCTCGTACCACCATAGCAGGAGTACGAATTGCGTTGGTTAAGAGAAGGGTGGCCAGAAAGTTCTCGTAATCATGCTGTCTATCTAAAAAATAAGCACAAAGTACCAGAGCTAGTCAGAAGACCTATAATAGGTAATTATTTTACTAATATTTAAGAACAATATTTTCCTACCTCACAATACTTGAGCAGTAATCCAATGCATTCGCATCAGCAATTGCTTTGGTAGTAATTGGTCTTATTACACGCACAGTTTTATGTAGGACTTTTGGTAAAGTTAACATTGTTGTTGGTTGATAATTATCATGGATAATTATTTATTTCTTTAGTTTTTTTTTTTTTAGTTTCTTTCTCCCATATGATAAAGGCAAAGGGATCTAAGCCCATACAGCCTAGTCATCAGTAGTTTCTTGCATTATCCAAGTTTAATGTCATCATCCATCTTTTAGTCATCTTCTGTTTCATTTCGTCGTCTATAATCATTTCTTGCATCCATGTTAAACGTCTTCAGTAGTTTCATTTCTTGTTACGGGATCATTGAAATGCAAGGGTGGTTCTTACATTTCAATGATACTGAAGTTTAACGCGGGGATCAAATCAGAAACAGCTAACCACTCATTATTTCTCACTTTCATTGAATAGTTCTTCTTTAACGGCACATTATTGCACTAATTCCACCATATTAACACCACAATTACCATGAAAAACTAATTTTAAAAAGGACGAAACAATGAACCCGCCATTTCTTCTCGATTCCCCTTATTTTTTTTTAGCGATTGTCAGCTTTTTTTTTTTTAGTTTATTTCTCCTTTATGGGAAAGGCAAAGGATTCAGCCGATACAGCCTAGTCTATAGTAATAATAAGATGTCTTCAATTTCATTTTGTCGTCTTTCGAAAGGTAAAGGGTTCAAAGCCCACACAGCCTTTATATAACGAACCTTTTTTTAGTTCTATAGCACACCCAATGAGGAGCCCACCCAACCTAACGAATTCCGAACGAAAGTGTGTGGTACTGGTAGTCAGTCAGACAGAATTCGGCTATTTGAGTTCTCCAATATCTGGCAACACTGCAGCACAGAACGAGCGCGGGGGGAATAATTGGGGATTAACCGAGCATTCGCGTCGTTCGTCCGTCACGTAATCACCTTTTTATTTTAACGGGTCGTCGTGCGTGATTCATTACCTAAAGCGATTAATTAATTGATTATTAACCAAATCCATTCTTCTGAAGAAGTTTAAACATTTTCAGTTAAACTGTACTGTTCTAAATTCTGATCCATCAGGGTTTGAATTCCATGCCAGCCAGTTCATTCAATTAAAACTGCAAAGTAAGTTGAATCAAAGGTTGAATCTTCAATATGGCACCGAGAGTAGAATATCCTGAAGACTGGCAGTTGCAGTGTGGAGAGTTGAAGCAGCGAGGAGCGCATCTTCTAAAGTCAGAACTGTGGTCCGACTGTTCGTTCTTGGTAGGCGAACAAACCGACCAAATCGTAATTAAGGCGCACAAGTTGATTCTTGCTATGGCGTCGCCGGTTTTCGAAGCAATGTTCTACGGTCCTATCGCCGAGGGAGACAATGTTATAAACATCCCTGATATACAGCCAGAAATATTTAAAAGTCTTATGGAGTAAGTACCTACTTAATGGCACTCAGTGCACCACATACCTATGTATGTACATACAGTCACAATAAATTAATCTATATGGTGGTACAGTACAGCAGGTTGCTCAGTTTTTTACTTTATCCACAGTAATTATTATTGCTCTTATATCAAAACCGATTTTCTTTTCTTTCCAGATATATATACACTGACAATATTGAATTAGATTCATTTGACAAGGCCTGCAGTCTCTACTACGGGGCTCAGAAGTACATGTTAACACATTTGTTAACTGTATGCACCATGTACTTATCTTGCAATCTCACTCCAGAGATAGCTTGCCAAATGTATGAGTTTGCTCTTATGGTGGGTGAAGAAAAACTGGCAAAGGAATGTGAGGAGGTAAAGTTATAGATATAATAATGCTCTTGGTTTTTGTAAATGATTATCTGTAATATTCTGACTGTAATCAGTTGAAGACTATAAACAATTTTTTTTAAAGATACCTGATAGGTAGAAGGTTCAAAAGAAAAGAAAATTACTTTGGTGTGATCCAGATATCCAACTTCAAAGCAGAAACTTGCAGTTTCAAGTGTTTAGCTTGATCTGCTCAGTACTGTACCAAAACCACTTTTAAAAAAATTATATAATAAAAAAATCACTGACAACACACACACAAGACTATTGTTGTTTGTATTGTTTTGTTGTATTGTTATTGTCTGTTTAGTAATTAATAAAATAAAATAATAACTATTTCCAGATGATCATATCTGACACATCAAGCATACTCTTGCTTAAAGGTTTTGAGGAAACATCAATAGAAACTGTAGAAAAAATATTTGCAATGAATAATCTCAACATTTCCAGTGAGTTGGACCTATTTAAAGCTGCTGAACATTATTCTAAAACCCTCAATGTGGATAACACTTGCAAATATACTGAACAAGAGCTAGAGAATGAGGTATGTGAAATAAAATCTTATATGAAATGATGAGATATAGGTAATTTAAATTACTTAATACTCTATTTTAAAATTAGCCAAGTGTTTATTATTATATTATCTTTTTATATATAAAAATGGATTGCTGTTTGTTAGTCTGCTTAAAACTCGAGAATGGCTGAACCGATTTGGCTAATTTTGGTCTTGAAATATTCATGAAAGTCCAGGGAAGGTTTAAAAGGTAAAAAAAAAGAAAAAAAGAACTCGGGCGTATAGCCGCGGGCGGACAGCTAGTTATAAATAAATTAAATTATACCTATAAAAATCCTACTTTTTTATGTTTCAAAATTCTATGTTTGTTACCTCTGCATGAAAACTTAATCAATACATAATTATTACTGAATTTACTTACTAATAAGCACAAGATAGCAGTCCCAAGTTTTCTCTTCCATTACTGAGCACTTATTATTTTAGAAGACCGACAACATATCTAGTGACACAACAATGAAAGAAAATTATATTGATGAATCCAATAAATATGAAGCAAGTCAGGATGGTTCAAGCAATGAACCAATTAAAGGTGATGTGATGATGAATGTTGATGTTAAGTCTCTAGATCATACCTACTTAGAGCCTATTGCTTCCTCTTCAAGACAGCAGATTCTAAAAAATGGTAACTCAATTTATTTTAAATTTGTATGATTTTGCAATTTAATTTACTCTTTTTGTGTTAATGAATGAAGTAACCTACTAGTATTGAATAATGGTTATTATTTTATCAATCAACAAAATCCTTTAGTTTTTCTATTTATCATTTTGTATTGTGTTCTGTAAAATAAATAATGTCTATGTCTAATCTAGGAACCAACAACAAAGACTCTGTAAGGAAGTTGGTGCAGCAAATAAGATTTCTTACTTTAACTCCTAAGGAACTGGCAGAGTATCCAACATTGACGTCATTACTTACTGAATCAGAAATACTGGCATTGATGATGAACACAGCATCTTCTAATACACATATGCCAATGCCAGATGGATTTTCTCTGTCTAGGACAAAACGGTAATTGCACCTTTCATTAATTTTACACTTAACAAGCTATTACGGGAACTAATGCATTTTTGTTTCATATTATATACATCTATATTCTTGCTATGTACCTTATATTAATAATGCTTTGTAAACTCTAGATCAGTCTAAGTAAATGTAATTCTTTACTTTCAAATAAAAGTTATAAATCAGTTATTGATTTTTATTTACTTTAACATTTCCATATAGTTTTGTCTCAATAAATTCAAGTCATGATCATAACATAAATCACCCACTACGTAGCAAGCATGATACGTACCTCTTCTATCAATCACAATTTGTTCACAAATCCAAACACATTTTTTTAACCCACAACCGTGTTGGCTCCCCTTAGTTGAAGGTATCCGGCCGTTATGTCCATAGGCAGGCTTCGCACGGTGGCAAACTCCTCAGCATTGCTATAGTAGAGCTTGGAATGACGGTCCATGTAAGGCGCTGGTAGACCTGATATATCTGAGTATTTTTTCGTCGGTTTAAATGTAGGAGGCGCATTTATTGAATAATCTGCGAACAAAACATTTTATTTAATTCCATTTATTTGGTTTGAAGTAAGTATAAGAATTTAGGAGAGCAAATAAGACTCACATAAAACTGCGTCGTTAGGCCAAGGTAACGCCCGTTCCGCAGTTAGGATCTGTTTCAGAGACCTCCACATGCGCTTCTTGCAACCGCTTTTAACAAGAAATTTGTTTTCAGCTTTAAAACTATATTTTTTTCCCGTTTCTCCAGTCATTTTCCTTCAAGGAACAATATTACTTTTCCTTCGTTTCGATTTGTTTTTATTTTTTTTTATTTGTGTTTCTCCCTTATGGGAAAGGCAAAGGGATCAAGCCCATACAGCCTAGTCTTTAGTAGTTTCTTGCATTATCCAAGTTTAATGTCTTCATCTTCAGTCAATAAGTCTACAGTTTCATTTCGTCGTCTTTAGTCATTTCTTGCATCTATGTTAAACGTCTTCAGTAATTTCATTTCTTGTTACGGGATCATTAAAATGCAAGGGTGGTTCTTTCTTACATTCCAATGATACTGAAGTTTAACGCGGGGTATCAAACCAGAAACAGCTAACCACTCATTATTTCTCACTTTCATTGAATAGTTCTTCTTTAACGGCACATTATCGCACTAATTCCACCATATTAACACCACAATTACCATGAAAAACTAATTTTAAAAAGGACAAAACAATGAACCCGCCATTTCCTCTCGATTCCCGCTTAAAACTCTCTCGATTTGTTTTGTTGTTTGTTGTTGTTATTTTTCGAATTTTTCCCAAAGGGAAAGGCAATGGTGCTAAGCCATACAGCCTAATATTTGTTTGTATTTTGTAAATTATTTTTTCAGTGTGGCCACCTTGCAACAAATAATTAAATCACTAAGTTTGCTAAGTCACTAATTTTAGATAAATCGTTAGATAAGTCTAGATAAAAAAAGTAGGTTAATGAAATAAAATGTATTTAAAAAAGTGGGATTATCTAAAACTGAACATTAAAAGCTTCTTCGTCTGGTATTTCTTCATCTTCCTATCGTGTCGATGACAAATTACTAAACCAAATGGCTGGTTTACACGTATTAAGTTGTTAAGTAGTTAACTAAATTTTTAGTTAAAATTAACTTAATTTTAAGTAACCGATCGTTTACACGCTTGTCTAACTTATGCACTCTTTAGTTCACTGTACTACTTAAGTACTTCACTAAATTGTTGAGTTCACACGTAACTAAATGACAGTTTAGTAGAAAGCCACGCCTACCGGGGAATGCAAGCGGTGCGGGAGGCGCGGCTACTTAATCAAAAATAGACTAGATTCTATTTCACTTGTTCACTTAACCACTAAATCGTCTACTTACCACTTGTGACTAAAGAGCTCTTAAGTGGTTGTTTACACGCAAGAATTAAGTTAAAATCAAGTTAAAATTTAGTTAATTACTTCGTCACTTAATACGTGTAAACCAGCCAAAAAAGACGATACTTTTCACTAAACGTGAACCGTAATAGAGATATATGTAGTAGTAAATAAAATTCTATAGAACTATGACAGCCGCCGATGTATGTAGCATAAGTAGATATAATCAGATTAATCATAGCTATAGGAATTAATGTAAACAAACCCTAGAGAGTTAAGAGACGTTTGTGAGCAGTCTAATTATAGAGCTCGGACGATAACCACGTGTTTTTATTAAAAACTGAAATCCGTCAAAGCCTTAATAAACCCTTCTTCTATCACTAAAAGTCGCTAAAATAATAATATCACAGCGATAACGTATCATATCTGAAAAAAGTCGAAAAATATCTAGTGACAAAATCGCTAGTGGCAGCACTGGTTTTTTTTGCGTTTTGGCGTCATGCGGATTGCTGTTAGCATATAGGTAGTCAGTCACAAACAAAAGGTGGAGAAACGAAACGCGATTCTACGAGCGCGAGCAACAAAAGGAACGGAATTTGGAAAATAATTAGGTAGGTAGGTAGGTATATTAGATAAGATAGGTTTTCAAAAAAGAATGGTAATTTATACAGGTTAAGGTAAGGTATAAGGAATACCATTCCTATATAGGATATACAGGAATGATAAACTCCTACTCCCATCCCACGTGGCCAGTTGAGTGCTTTGATTCCGTAAAAATACTATGATGATTCTCCTAAACCCTGTGCCTTATTAAATTGAAAATTAATATAACGTGTAATTATAATATAAGGCTCACCTTTACCAAAGTTAAGAATGATATCTGGGCTGAAGTTAGTGCTTCAAATTAGTGCAAAATAAACTTTACTACGAAGAAATTTAAGAATAAAAACGGACAGAGTAGGTCAGGTAGAGTAGGTAAAGCATAGTAGGGTAGATTAAAGGTAGTGTCAAAAATAAAGTGTAAGATTGTGAACTAAACCACAGCCTTACCTACCACAGAATAAATAATAGTATTACTAACTATACCTAAGTTGGTAACTATACCTAAGTTGGCGGCGCTTGATTAGAGGTGAATTTTCGAAAAAAATTATAAGACACGAGACTGTTTCGTGGGTTCAATAGCTAGAAGAATTTATATGATCTGAAAGTAACTGAAACTTACAGCGAAGAGGATGATGCGAAAATTGGAGGAATCAAAATAAAAAAATCGTAGCGGAGCTGTAGCTGTATGAAGGATCGCAACACTCGACTTGCAATGCATTGATTGGAGAAGATTTCATTCATGGCCCCTGTTATTAATAGTAAAGCTTTTGCTTGAATGTTGACTAGTTTTTTAAAATCAACAGAGTTCTGTTGCTTTTAAAAAGCCCGGTTCCAATAAAAATGTACTGTACCTACCATAATCAAGAATGCTCCTTATAAGGGCATTGTATATTAATCTCATGCTATATGGGTGAGCGCGTGAGCCCCCCACCACACTCCTGAGAGAAAAAGTACCTTTACATGCATTAGTATCATCCAGAGAGGACTCCAAATCAATCGTATATAGGTACGTTGTATAAAATTGGACTTAGAGCAGATCCCTGTGGTAGTCCTTTCCAAACTGATCAGGTAATCGTTCGTTTAAAAATATATGGATACATTTTTCAGATAACGCATTCATTACAAAGTTGGATAAGAGTATTGGTATTCTCGTGGGGAAATCAGCTTAGTTTGGAAAGGACTGCCACAGGGATCTGTTCTAAGTCCAATTTTACACAACATACCTAATAGTGCCCTGTCACCTAGGCTGTTCTCAGCAGGACTGATGGACGCCACGGACAGTGCGGTAGAGGCTAGAGATGGCTAAATTCTGGGTCGCAAACATAAAATCTTGCAAGGAAGGCACTAACAATCATACTATTCAAATAAACCCCGACCATATTATTACATAATCCGTCACGCAATTTTCTAGTTTATTTTTAACTAGCGACCCGCCCCGGCTCCGCACGGGAAAATGGTTATTGTGGTTTATCCTTAAGAATATTATGCATGTATTTATGCATAATAAACCTTCCTCTTGAATCACTCTACCTATTTAATAAAACCGCATCAAAATCCGTTGTAGTTTTAAAGATTTAAGCATACATAGGGACATAGGGACAGAGAAAGCGACTTTGTTTTATACTATGTAGTGATAAATGTATTTTATTGTAAAACTTAGCTTTACTTAGGTACACTGGAGTCTTCCCTAATAAATTAGAAGACGCTTATAACTTAAATTAACTCTAAATTAAAGGAGTTGCAACTTCGATAATGCAAACTCCACAGTACCTAATACTACCTATATACCTACTCTGAATGAAAATAATAATACAAAAAAAAAAGGGCGTCAATCAATCACGTGAGGCATTTCTGAGGATTTTCTGAAAAATTATAAATAATTACGTGATGTTTGCTACGACCAAAGTGAACCCCTAAGTGAGATTTGGAAAGATTTAGCTTGATTTCCTCCCCCCCCCCCTAGAAAAAGCCATCTTAAAAGTATTAATTTGATTACGTTATTTTTTAAATACCTATTACCTATGCTAAGTAATCGCACAGTAATAAAATCCAGTGAGGAAACATCACACATTGTATTTACTTGTTCGTAATGTTATTTTGTAATGCTTATTATCATGTGCAAAATAATCCTACTACATTATTTTTATTAATACATTATTTTCAGTCAGTGCAATGTAACAATTCAAGTTTTCTACAGTGACAAATCTAGGTACTAGGTACCCTACATTTAGTAGATAGATAAGTGAGTTGAGTAATTACAAGATTTAAGCGTGGGATAAAACATATCTACACTAATATTTTAAAGAGGAAAGATTTGTTTTTGTGTGTGTGTGTGTGTGTGTGTGTGTGTGTGTGTGTGTGTGTTTGTAATGAATAAACTCAAAAACTACTGAGCCGATTTCAAAAATTATTTCACCATTAGAAAGCTACATTAACCCTGAGTAACACAGGCTATATTTTATTATCAAAAAAAATTTGGGATCCTTACTAAAACTTCAATAATGTAACCCAAGGTGTAAACAAAACTACGTAAAACATTCCTAATAATTGTAAATGCTCCGAAAGTAAGAAAGTCCAGCGTTGGGGTAAGACCGTTGAGTATAAAAAACCCCTTACAAATTAGACCATCCCTGACAGATAAGTTTAGATTGTGTGACAGGATTTTTCAAAACATTTTTTAATAAATAACTGTTGAAAAATGTATGAAATATGTAGGTCTTATGTAGGTACGAGTATATGAGATACGACTTTGACTTTCACAAGATCTTCTTAAACAGAATACCAAACGTTATATAAGTTAGTATGTAGAAAATATACCTACTTATTTATGAAGTAGTCGTATATTATCTGATGGCAAATACAATTATCCAGGTTTCTAAATAAAATTCATTGGAATTGTTACCTGGAAACTGGATGGGAACCGAAAGCATAGGAACGGGATGGGAACCGAAAGAAAGCCTGAATATTGCTGTTTGAAACTTGCTGGATGACATGACTTTATTTTATTGTTTATTTACAGGCTAAATTGAGTATTGTATGTTCTTTTATCCAAAAGGCTTTTTCATTAGCATTATTCAAATGTACAATTTGGTGTGAATTTCCCGTTTAAAACGTGTATTTTATCGGTTGATGTACCTAATACCGAAATAACTTCGATTAATGTTTGTATGCATATTTCTGGAATTTTTGATTATTATTCCATGGCGGAATTTATCATCATACTAATATTATAAAGAGGAAAGATTTGTATTTTTGTTTGTGTGTGTGTGTGTATGTTTGTAATGAATAAACTCAAAAACTACTCAACCGATTTCAAAAATTCTTTTACCATTAGAAAGCTACATTCACCCCGAGTAACATAAGTTACCTTTTACCGGGGGGAAATGCCCCATTCCCACGGGAATAACTGTTAAGCGGGCGGAGCCGCGGCGGTAAGCTAGTGTTTAATAAAGTTTCGTAACATGTAACACCACATTTTGCTCAATTCCCCATCAGTTTAGAGCATGTTTAGACATATGAAAATCCTCGCAATTTGGTCGGGTTATAAATTTCAGCTAACTTATTCGGCTAACTTCACATCCCTATGCCAAAAAGAAATTAGCACAGTAATCTACCAGAGTTCTTCGGATCAAATTCACTCTAAATTAGTTTCCTTATTGTGAAAAAAGCGTAGGTTGCTCGATATAACGTGATATAACTAAGAAAAATATGGCCAAACACACATAAATACCTATATTTTTTAATTTTTTGGGCACGGTTTACAGTGAATTATTACAGCTAAAATTCGGCATTTATTAATGCCCAAAAAGTGTAGTAGGTATGTATGTATGTATAATTTGGTTTCTATTCTACCTACTAGAGAAAAAAATATGTGCCTTGCCGATTATAAAATTTATCTTACCAATGAGGATGATTTGGTGATAGAAAATACTTTATTAGAATAACTTTAAATTATAATTATCCCAGGCAAGTAAAATCTAGAGGTAGAGGAATTTATAAACAAGCTATACTGTCGTCATCGCATCTGCATTTATGAAACCAGTTTGCGACAAGTCGACCACTTCTTGATCTCGGTCCACAAAAGTGAGCCGCATCGAAAGGCGAGCACTATTCTTATTTCAAGTTTAAGTGTAGACGGAGCTTAGAATTTTCCGTACGTTGGTGCCCATGTCGCGACGGTCTCGACGCAGCCTCGGGTGGGAAGTGCGCGCCTCGGCGCTGGCTCGAAATACCCACAACCTCATCAGGAGTATCGTGGAAAACCTTCACGTAGAGCCCAACCCGGAGAAACCCTTAATTGCGCTTTCTGTAGGTGAGTGTACTTGTGCAGTCAACACGTGATGCTTGGATTCAGCAAGTGAGAATACGATACGTTTTACAAATTTATAAGTAGGTATCTTAAAACAGTTTTGGTGAAAAACGCACGAGCTTATTGAAAATAATTAAGTATTTAGAATAAATTTATTTATATTTTGTTGCTACACTGTGCCCTGCATAAATAGGTTTAAATTAAAACTGATTCAATAAGTAATAAAGAGATTTATTTTCTATAGGCAATTATTAAATAATTAAATTTAAGCAAACTGTAGAGGAAAATCAAATTTGAATAACGAGAATTCCATACATACACGTGATAGAAAAGTGTTAAATTAATAAGTCAAGGTAAGCATGATTTTGCAAAACTTGTAAAATAGGCCGAACCAAAAAGACGCAAATGCTAGTAGCTAAGGTTCCTCTGCCTCTGTCTACTTATTTTGTTGGATTATTGCATGTATTATTCATTAAGTAGAATAGGTATAACTAGACAAACATGTAGCCTGCTTGACTTGTTTATTATTTAAAAAAACGACTAACAGCTACAAGCGACGTAAAACATAAGAAAATAATTTTGTGGTGGAGAAAGCAAATTTAACTTTTCAGTAAACAATTTATACTCGTAACGTAGTATATTAGTTACTCTGTGCTCGTAGTAATATAAGTAGCTTTCCGCCGCGGCCCCCCCCCCCGCGTTAACAGTATTTCCCGTGGGAATAAGGAATTTTCCCGCGGTAAAAGGTAGCCTATATTTTTGCCGATTTTCATCAAAATCGGTTTAGAAGTTTCGGATTGTTTGGAATATTAGGAATATTTATCCTTTGGAATTTTTCTTTTTTACGAATATTTTAGATATTTTTAGGAAGTTTTAAGTAAGGATCCCTATTTTTTTATAAATTTAATAAGTATAGCTTACCCGGAGATGTAGCTTCCCAACAGTGAAAGGATTTTTGAAATCTGTTCAGTAGTTCCGGAGCTTATTCAATGCAAACAAACAAACAATGAAATCTTTTCTCTTTATAATATTACCTATATTATTATTATTAGGATAGATAAATAATAAGTGTTCAAGGCTTCAATATATATTTGATACGTCGATTTTGCTACACAACGTACATAATAAATAAATGAATAGGTACTTATATCATAAATAAAAGCCTTTCACCTCAATTAGTAAGTATAAACGAAAAAGATGATTTTTTCCATAAGTGGCTATATATAGTTAGTTAAAATCTAATAAAATCGAAAAGTTAAACTGAAAACCCGCCTGTAGTGCTAAAGATGTTCAAAATTTCAGGTGATCCAACAACTTTCGGGAACCTCAATCCTCCAGAGCAAGTGATAGAGGCTGTTCGCCAGAGTATTGAGTGGACCAAGAGCAGGAGCTATGGCCCTTCCGTGGGCCACATCGAAGCTAGAGAAGCTGTGGCCGAATACAGTGCTCATCAGGGCGAAGTTTCACCAGACAACGTCATTTTATGCAGCGGCTGTTCCCAAGCTATCGAAATGGTCATCGCCGTATTGGCTGATGCTGGACAGAATGTTCTGGTGCCGCGACCTGGTTTCATGATATACAAGACTCTAGCGGAAGGGCTTGGAATTAATATAAAATATTACAATTTGCTCGTAAGTTGTTCTAAATACTTATAGATGCATAAACAGATAATAACTCAACTCTAATAATAATAATTCAACTTTCGCTTTAAAGCACAAACTACTCAAGGATTATATTTATTGGTGATACACCATTTAAAAGTATATCGATAAAGTAAGTTCCTACGTGTGTAAGCTTGGTAAAGGAGGAGATACAAGTTTCTAGAATCAGAACAAGTTTCCACTTGGTGGTTGGCCATATTTGCATATTGTTTATTTACGCACTATATTTCTTTAATTCAACCTACTACGCGTCTTATACTTCTTGTTTCGAATGGATGTTTTATTAATAGACTATTTATGCTAGAACTATTTTATCATTGCAGCCCGATCAACAATGGAAGGTCGATCTGGAAGATTTGGAAAATCAAATCGATGATGATACGGCACTGTTGGTCGTCATAAACCCCTCTAATCCTTGTGGTTCCGTGTACGATAAAGAACACTTACTCGAAATATTAGAAATAGCATCCAGAAACCGCGTACCTATACTTGCGGATGAAATTTATGAACACTTCGTTTTTTCTGGACATGAATTTGTTGCTTTGTCGTCCCTTTCAAAGGATGTCCCTATACTGACATGCAGTGGACTCACCAAGAGGTTTTTAGTTCCTGGTTGGAGGATGGGTTGGATAATAATGCATGACCGAAATAATATTTTAGGGGAAGATATTCGAAAGGGCATAATTAATTTTTCACAAAGAATCCTGGGTCCCAGTACGTTGATACAGAGGGCATTACCGGCTATACTAAAATATACACCTCAAAGTTTTTTCGATGAAGTGGTGTTGTTTATCGAGGTTAGTACTCGTATTTAGTGATGTACGAAATTGCGATTAATTTTGGTGCTGCGTTTTTATTTGCTTGATAGTCTTTGCCAATGTTTGATTATAATGTGATCCATTTAAGTACTTAATTTATGCTTCAGAACCAGGCGAAGTTGGCGTTTGGAGAGTTAAAGCGAGTACCTGGCCTTTGTCCCATAATGCCACAAGGAGCGATGTATATGATGGTAGAAATAAAAATGGGACTGTTCCCTCAATTCAAGACTGAATTGCAGTTCGTTGAATGCATGGTTTCTGAGCAATCTGTTTTTTGTTTGCCAGGCCAGGTTGGTTAAAACTTTGTGGCTTTTCTTGAGTTGTTTGACAAAAAATTTTCTATGATATAATAATTACTAACACGTCTTTATTTCCAGTGCTTCTTGTATCCAAATTACATGCGCATTGTCTTGACAGTCCCTGAAGATATTTTACGAGAAGCATGCAACAGAATCGCGATATTCTGCAAGGAACACATAGTGTCTGAAAAGATTAAGGAAGTGGAGACTAACGTTGTGTCTGTAGTACCTGAAACTGAAGTCCTCTGTGAAGGAATTATGCGCAATACATAATGTAACCTGTAAGTTAGTAATGTTTTTATTAGGTATTGTTATTTGATTTGTTAGACTTATATTTTAATCTTGAAGATTTTATGAGATTAGGTACGTAGATTAGATCTAAGTAAATAACTTCTTATTTGGTATGTTTCGTGCAATGAGCACCATTGTATGTAAAACATTTCACTAAGAGATAGAACAATAAACTCATATTTTGTCGCTATAATTTGAATTTTCAGTTAATCTCTCGTTGACCGGAAAACCTTCGTAGGTAATCAATCATTTATGATAAAGACACGCTATAGATAATCAAGGACCAAAGATACCTAATTGTTTATTTTATATGTATTTTACGAAGTTCTAAGAATCGGATTTTCAATCCTGATCTAACCTTAAAAATAAAAATTGTAGGAAGATAGATAACTACATCTTCCAACATAGGCACCAAAAATCTACATACACCGTGAAAATGAACTGGTTGTTTTATCCGCAACATAGTGATAACATTTCTGAAACTGTACAACTTTCTCTAAGGAACAAAGGCTGAAACTTAAAAATTAAAATTCAACTTTTTATACAAAGTGGCCGGTCACATGACTGAAGTTTATCATCATCATCATCATATAAAATTTCTCGGTCACGCTATAACTTGAGATGAGAACGGCTTTACTGATTTCATTTTTTTAAGTTTTCTAATACTTCGTAGATGGCTATTTATTACATTTAAAAAATATGCGCAAATATATCTCATTTCATTACCACGAAAAAGTCGAAAAACAACGCGGGCGTTACCGCGGGCGGACCCCTAATAAATAATGTACCTACCTACCTAGGCAACTCTACTATACGCTCCAAAGACAGACATGCCTAAAGGTAGGAAGGAGGTAAGAGGTAGGGTGGGTAGGCGGGATATTTGTATTTGTATTTGTAGGAAGCTTGAATGAAACATCAAAGATAAATAAGCGGGACGCGTCATCCGCCCGCATACCGCATGCATGCTTCTCAAAAGATGCGCATAACTGGCTACTGACACAGAATAAATAATAGTACTAGGTACTACTGATTCCTAGCCAAAGTTGGGAAAGCCGCGCTTCGCTTTTGTAAATTCGTTATTCTGAGTTCCTACTCCTAGGTATGATATGAATGCATCGAAAATAAACTTCGACGTCGAGGTCGGCTAGGCGTCGCAGACATTGGCGTGAAGACTTAGACCGAACGCGTAGGTACCTACAAGAAAGATTGGACCGCAGCGCAGATGCGCCTGATTCTGATGCGTCGGGTAATAGAGGGATTACCTTTGACTAGCAGTGTGACAGAACAGACCGGCTATAAAAATGAAGAGATTTTTGTTATAAAAACGACAAGAATAATATTCGCACGCACGTACGAATATTTTGTATAGAAAACTGTAGGTACAAAACTTGGATAATAGAAGGAATGGTATGGTACACAGTTGGTTATACTTATCAGTACACGGTAACTTCTGATGACGATGATTTCCTCCCAGACGTACACGTACCTCTCGCGCATGTGTGCGATATAAATTATAACTAGCAAAACCAAACTCACATTAGGCATTACCAAAATAAAACACATATTAGGCTGTATGCATGGGATCCTTTGCTTTTTTGTAAAGAATAAAACGTTTAATAAAAAAATAATTTGAAAGTATCTATTATGTACGGCCAAATATTGTACGAAGCGAACACGGAATTCAGGCAGCCAGACTCAAATACGAAAGGAAAAATTAGAAATGAACACACCGGGATCACTCGTCGTCATCCCGTCAACCGAACTTTACAAAAGTATATGCACAGCACAGTCAAGTGGCTCATGAAATCGAAGGTCTGTCCGGGATTCTTTGGTAGGTGGAAAAGTTGTTTTCATGTATGTTTGCATTTTCAATTATTATTTTTTAATTTAATTTCATCATTAACATCTACCTTCAACATGACGGAGTTGTCCCACTACACGGTTCCGCCGCCGTCCCAAACATATCCTTTCCGAACCTGACGACGAAATCACTAATGCAGTTAAAGCAGCCAAAGAATTTAGATTACACTTAATAGAATGCCCTTCTAGTAGCGAATACCCTTCAGGTAACAACGCCAGTATCCGCCGGCGGGGGCGCGGCCATAACCAAAATCAAAATTGATAATCAGAGACGGAGCCCCTCAGACGTCGTTTTGATACTGAAAAACCTCGTGAAGGAGTCTCCTTCACCTGAGCCGTAGTTTCGAGCTGTTCTGTACCGTAGATTATTTGGATGTGCATCGTTGGTACTTGGTGGTGAGCGAGTGAAGTCTGTCCTGTCAGATTCATATGTCATGTCAGTGTTGCCATATATAACGATTTGTCCGTATTTGTACAGATTTTTGAAGTCCAATACGGACAATCGATGTTTACGGATACTTATATTCGCAGTAATCATTAGTAATTATGGCTTGCTACATACAAAACAACTTATAACGAAATCACCCTGTTTTGAATTAAATTTTAACTCAGACATATTACAAATTATGAATAAAGATAAACATTATATAACTAATCAGAGTTTTATTATTATACGGATTTCATACGGAATTTCGTTCAGAACGGTAAACATTGATTTTTTAAATGAAAATGCGGATATCACGCCCTCACCATATGACAACACTGTGTGTGTCATGTCAATCAGAGTTTTACGCGGGAATCGAGAGGAAATGGCGGGCTTATTGTTTCGTCCTTTTTAAAAATAGTTTTTCATGGTAATTGTGGTGTTAATATGGTGGAATTAGTGCGATAATGTGCCGTTAAAGAAGAATTATTCAATGAAAGTGGAAGAAATAATGAGTGGTTAGCTGTTTTTGGTTTGATACCCCGCGTTAAACTTCAGTATCATTGGAATGTAAGAACCACCCTTGCATTCCAATGCAAGAAATGAAACTACTGAAGAAGTTTAACATAGATGCAAGAAATGACTAAAAACGACGAAATGAAACTGAAGAAATAATGACTGAAGATGAAACTTGGATAATATGCAAGAAATGACTAAAGACGACGAAATGAAACTGAAGAAATAATGACTGAAGATAAAGACATTAAACTTGGATAATGCAAGAAACTACTAAAGACTAGGCTGTATGGGCTTAGATCCCTTTGCCTTTCCCATAAGGGAGAAAAAAAAAAAAAAAAAAAAAAAAAAAAACATGTCAATCAATGATATAGGTATTGATTTGCTTTCCTTCCTCCTTGCGATGCGAGTTTTACGCGGGAATCGAGAGGAAACGGCGGGTTCATTGTTTCGTCCTTTTTAAAATTAGTTTTTCATGGTAATTATGGTGTTAATATGGTGGAATTAGTGCGATAATGTGCCGTTAAAGAAGAACTATTCAATAAAAGTGAGAAATAATGAGTGGTAGCTGTTTCTGGTTTGATACCCCGCGTTAAACTTCAGTATCATTGGAATGTAAGAACCACCCTTGCATTTCAATGATCCCGTAACAAGAAATGAAACTACCAAGAAATGACTAAAGACGACGAAATGAAACTGAAGAAATAATGATTAAAGACATTAAACTTGGATAATGCAAGAAACTACTAAAGACTAGGCTGTATGGGCTTAGATCCCTTTGCCTTTCCCACAAGGGAGAAAAAAACTAAAAAAAAAAAAAATCCTTCCTCCTTGCGTTGCTTGGAAAATTTCAAAGAACAAGATATATAATTCTGCTATTATTATTAATTGTTTCTAGTCGTCACTACACACTGAATTATATCCATTATGTCTCAAGTGAAATCCAACAAGAAATTCAAATGGGCTCTGGACAATCATAAGTGAGTGTTTCCTGGCTTTTCCGTAATTTGTGAAAATTTAAAGAACATATTATTCAGTTCTGGGCATGTAAGAAAAACCTCTTCTAAACTTCCCCCAGTCGTACATAAACCAGACCCTCAATCGCATATTAGATTCTCAAATTATGAGATAGAAAGTCAGCATTGGAAATGAACTAATAAGAATACATAGGTATTAACATAAGCTTTTTCATATTTTACAGGAATAAGTCCCTGACAACAGAGTTGCCATCACCACCTGGTTACAGTCAATCAGCTGGTTCCAACTACACGGAAACATCAAAGGACACAGATTCAAATTTGCTTCTAATTAAAAAGTTATGGGATGTTGCTTTGGGGCCACTTAAGCAAGTTCCAATGAATCTTTTCATCATGTACATGGCTGGCAACTCCATCTCTATTTTCCCTATAATGATGGTTGGCATGCTGATAGTTCGACCAGTGAAAGCCTTATTCTCTACTCAAAGCACTTTCAAGATGGTGGAAGGAACACAAGCTGCCGGACAAAAGTTTGTTTATTTCATAGGAAACATTGTGAATATTGCACTTGCTCTTTATAAGTGCCAAAGTATGGGATTGCTTCCAACACACTCCAGTGACTGGCTGGCATTTGAAGAACCTCTTACAAGAGTAGAACATATTGGTGGTGGAATGTCTTTACTATAAGTAAATAAAAAACATTAGTTAATGCTAATTCATTTTATTTATAGCATTGTATAATACTAAATAAATGATTATTTACACTATCACTTTATTTCAGACAAAGTAGATTCCTTTAAAAAGAGACAAAATTACTTCTCTTTACTTTCCATCTGCCTTAGATTTAATATAATCTGTAATTTTGACCACCAGGGCTTTTGGATCTTCCACCTTGTCTATCTGAAATATTAAAATGATTCTGTTAGAATACTCGTAGTACTGCAAAAAAATCAAGAAAAACAGGAATTCATTAAACAAAAGTGTGTCATATTTCATCAACTTAATTAATCTATCTAAATACGAATTAAATATAATATGCTATCTATCATGCCCGTAACATCAGCTTCCTCATAGGTGATAGGATGATTCTACATAATATGCCAGTATTTAGGGCATAATTACAGCCTTCGAATATCCCAGTCTTAAAATAGGAGCCACAAACACTTGGCGAATATGAACCGTTTCGTCGCGTTTGACAGCTTCTCGAGCCTGTCGCTAGTTACATAGTAGGCCTACAGGATCTTGGCGAGCTGCGGGTGTGATGAACTGACTTTATATTATATTAGCGGGGATTACAATGGTCCCGTTTAACCCCAAAACCTTGGTAAAATACAGCAATATTTGTGAAAATTGTGAATTTACAATTTTAGAAATTTACGTGCGTTCCTTCGAGTGGCCACATTGGATTTCGTTGGTTCTGAATAAACAAAGATATAGCAGGAGGTTTAAAATAAATGTAGACAGAAAATAAAATTTGTTACAGATAGGTAGTCAAATGTGGTCTCACACGAACTTAATGAATTACTCGTATTATTTAGAAGATAATTTATAGGGCTACATATACATAAATAAGAACTCTTCTTAATTAACACAAACGAAGTAAATCCTATAATTTTGTGGTCCCTCAGTTCTCCCGGTCTCATAATTTACGTGTGTTAGGTTTTTATTTCGGGTACTTTGAGATTTACTTTTAAAAATATTAAGAAATTATTTTATAAGGGAAGGTAGATTGATTATTGTCAGATTGAAGGATCGGCCATATTGGTTTCGCTCTCTTGTGACGAGCTGCGGCACGGAGCAGTCGAGTTGTACGCGCGATTAAAAGATAAGTGTCCTTTCATTGCTAAAATGTATTTTGACTAGTTTGAAAATCGGTTTAAGTGTTGTGTAGCATTATACGACGTATTGATTGTGCTAAATAAAGTGTGTTTGACAAGTCAGTGTGTGTGTTTTTCTACATATCAGAAGTGGTACGTAACCAACACCTATTGTTACTGTAGAACTTTATTCGTTACATTTAGCGATAGAATCTGCTCATTAATATAAATTAAGCTTATTTATTGCAACCTACTTGGTTGAATAGCCAATTTGACGTACTTACTTACTTGTGTTTATTGCAATTATAACGGTATTAACGGTTTTTTTTTATGTTCATTTATCTCTTATGGGAAAGGCAAAGGGTTCAAAGCCAATACAGCCTAGTCTTTACGGTTAAAAAAAAAAAAAGTCCGTACCAAAGAATAAATAAATGATACATAAAACTAGAATGTCCCGAATGTATTGCCGTAAAATTAAATGTATAAATAAATAACTTTCAAGATATTTAAATGAAATGAGGGGCACATCTTATGGAGTCTACGGGGCCCGAAAATTTTGTTAGTTTTTCGCTACGACGCACCGTTTACGAGATATCACTGTTTATTTATTTTTCTGACGTATTGGTAAATGAAAGTTGTTTTTAATTAATTTAAACATTCCAGATAAATATGCCGATTGAAGGGGAGAGTAGTAGGCGACTGAAAACGCCATCACGAGACAGTATAACGACGCAGACCCGACGACGCTTGGCGAGTTTAAGGCGCAGTACTAGTAGAGACAAGCACCACCACGCTGGACGCACTCGAACTCGTAGTAGAAGTCGACGACCGAGTCGGAGCCAGTCTCAACAACGGGATCGTAGTCGATTCAGGAGCAGAGAACACCATAGCAATGAAGAACATCCTCCAAGTCGTACCAGTGCCGACTTACGAGAACGGGAGCGAAACTTGGAACTGGAGCAAAAACGATTAAAGGCGCTAGAACAGGAGCTACGGCGTGAACGAAGCAGATTGCGTGACACTCGAGAAAGATCACGTTCAGAACGAAGTCGACGAACTGGCAAGGACGAGGATGCGAGGCATTCAGGTAGCCCTACGTTTTCTGCTAAGGATATTGCACACTTATTAAATTCTATTAAAACTCAGGCCCAGCCATCGACGGTAGGCGGCGCACAAATTCAACCAAATAGTACCAATCACAGAAATATACTTCCAGATTTTGACCCATCTAAGAAAGGGCAGCGAGTTGACGTGTGGTTGAAGAAAGTGAATGAGTGTGCCACCGTCTATGGCTGGGACGAGAAGACGACGACTCATTTTGCCCTTCAAAAACTCCAAGGATTGGCCAAAACATGGTACGAAAGCTTAGACTCGATACTATTCACTTGGCCTGATTGGCAAAGCAAACTGTCAGAAGCATTCCCTTTCGAGCAAAATTATGGCCAATCGTTGGAGGACATGTTAAAACGTAAAAGTCGGTTTAGCGAGCCGATAGAAGTATACTTCTACGAAAAGTTAGCCTTATTAAATCAGTGCGAGATTGTAGGTAAAAAGGCGGTTGACTGTATCATCCATGGGTTGAGTGATAAGACTATGAAATCGAGTGCCTTGGCATTGAGGTGTTCTGAGCCAGGCCAGTTGTTGCAATTTTTAATGAGCAATAAGGACAGTGTAAATGTCACGGATCGATTTCAAAGTAGGTCTAGGCCGGGCACCGATAACACTTCAAATGGATTGAGCAATAATAACAGAACTTACAACAGAATTACAACTAATAGCGGTGACACGTTCTGCTTCAATTGCAAGGAGCGTGGACATCCTTTCCGATTGTGCCCCAAACCTCTATTAAAATGCACCCGATGTTTCAAGGTGGGCCATAAAATAGAAAACTGTTCCACAACAACTAGTGAACGAGACAACAAACAGAGCGGGACTAATACACTTAAGACCATGCGCATAAAGGCCACGAAACCAAATTCTAAGTTCTATAAAGAAGCTTTCATAAATGATGTCCCAGTCGACGCCTTCATCGATTTTGGAAGTGAAGTATGTTTATTAGCAAAGTCTAAAATGACCAACTTGGGACTTCAGAGTGACAATACAAGTACAGCTCTCAAAGGATTTGGTAATGAGATAGTGTATACAATAGGGAAGGTTTCTGTTGAGTTGAAAATTGATGATGTGTGCGCAACGGTCAATTGTCAAGTTGTGGAGGATCAGTTTATGGACGTTCCGTTGTTGGTTGGCCAAACGTACACTGAACAGTCGCACGTGCTCGCTTATAAGAGCGCTGCTACACTACAATTTATCGACGGTGGTAATAAAATGCCCTTCTCACAATCGGATATAGATGAAGATACCTCTATTAAGGTTGTATCTGTAGGAGATGCTCTTATTCATGGGCCAGCCGTAATAAGAGTGCGTACGGAACCAAAGACTAATGGTCATATTTTGCTTGACAGTAAGCTGATAGGCCGACCAACTCAACAATATGTTGTAGGCGGCGGAGTGTATGAGACCAAAGACGGGTTTGCTGATGTTTATGTCACACCTGTTACAAACAGTACACAGATATACGGGGGAATGGTTATAAGTCGTGCGACTAAAGTATCCGTGGTAAAAAGACTGAATTTATCCGCTAATGAAGATAACATCACTTCCAACAGGAACCGTGACACCATAAAGGAAAGCGATGTCCGTGTGGGAGAGGCTGTGAACAAAGAGCAAAAGGATAGTCTGATGCGACTATTAAATGACTATAGGCATTGTTTCGCTGCTAATTTGAAAGAGCTAGGCTGTACTAACGCTGCAGAAATGCAGATTGAGCTTAATAGTACACGCCCGATCGTTTATAGGCCATATCGTCTGTCACAAAAAGAGAGAGAGCAGGTGCGGGATATGGTGAGCGAAATGTTAGATGCCGGCGTAATAAGGGAATCGTCATCGGAGTATGCAAGTCCGATCATCTTAGTCCGAAAGAAAGATGGACGGATTAGGATGTGTATAGATTACAGACTGCTAAATTCCGTGACGGTTAAAGAACGGTTTCCTATGCCCATAATAGAGGATGAAATCGCCAAACTGTCTGGTCAAGCATTTTTCGTAACTCTGGATTTGGCATCTGGTTATTACCAGGTGCCAATATCTGAAAAATCAAAGGCGCTGACAGCGTTTGTCACTCCGGACGGACAATACGAGTTTAATCGTATGCCGTTCGGGCTGGCAAACGCTCCCGCGATATTTCAGCGAATGATGAACAGAGTGCTTGGTTCTGCCAGATTTAGTGAGGCAACAGTGTACATCGACGACGTGCTCGTGTATGGCCGCAATGTTGATGAGTGTTTGCGGAGGTTAGAACATGTCTTACAACTATTAGATGCTGCAAATTTGACACTGAATTTGGAGAAGTGCGATTTTCTTAAGGAGAAGATCGACTATTTGGGTTACGAGGTGAGTGCCGCGGGCATCCGACCGGGCTCTAAGAAGGTGCAAAGTGTACTAGATTTTCCTCGTCCCACGAATGTCCACACCGTACGCCAGTTTTTAGGCCTAGTAGGATACTTTCGGAAATTCGTAATGAACTTTGCACGGATAGCGCAACCCCTAAGCAAATTGCTTAAGAAGGATGCCACTTGGACTTGGGGTGACGACCAAGAAGAATCGTTTCAGGCGTTAAAGGCTCGTTTAACAGACAGACCGATTTTGGCAATCTACGACCCTTCTGCTGAGACAGAATTGCATACCGATGCCAGCAAGTTGGGCATAGGTGGCATTCTGCTTCAGCGAACCTGCGGAAGTGACACTTTTAGGCCGGTGGCATTCTACAGCCGACAGACTACTCCAGAAGAACGTAACTTTCATGCGTACGAGCTGGAAACGTTGGCTGTGGTTTGTTCACTGAAGAAGTTTAGGATATACCTAATGGGTTTGGAATTTAAAATCGTCACAGATTGCAGCGCATTGCGATCAACATTTTTAAAACGGGACATTATCCCAAGGATCGCACGCTGGTGGCTGCTATTACAAGAGTTCCAAAATACCATAGAATACCGTCCGGGATCAAAAATGGCACACGTGGATGCGTTGTCTCGTAATCCTGTGCTTGAGGAAGGCAATGAGACAAAAGATGTTGCCGATCACTACCCGACGGTTATGTCGATAACCAATGATGATTGGCTGCACACCCTTCAATTGGGCGATAGTGAATTATGCCGCATAAAAGATATCTTGACATCTGATTTTGACGCTGAAGGACTGAAACAGATCAAAAATGATTACACCATAAAAGAAAACAAGCTCTACAGATGCGTTGAGGGAAATAATACTGATCTAAGATGGGTCGTACCAAAGGGGGCAAGGTGGCAACTGTGTCGGATGAATCATGACGACATTGGCCACTTGGGTGTGGAAAAAACTTTGGAAAGATTGAGGAAAACCTATTGGTTTCCTAAGATGGCTAAATTCGTAAAAAAATACTGCAGCGCCTGCATCGAGTGTGCTTACTCTAAGAAGACTTCACAAAAGGAAGGTCACTTACATCCGATCACCAAAGTCGAGGCTCCATTTCACACCGTCCATGTTGACCACCTTGGGCCCTTTGTACGATCAAAGAGAGGAAACTCGTACTTGCTTGTGGCGGTTGATGCGTTCACAAAGTTTGCATTTATTCGGCCCGCCCGTACGCAATACCAAGTCCCTAGTGGCTATTAGGGTTCTTGAAGATATCTTCTATACGTTTCGTATGCCCGATAGATTAATAAGTGACCGCGGAACATGCTACACGTCACACGTGTTTAGAAAATTTTGTTTAGACAAAGGGATTAAACACGTGTTGAACGCTGTGGCTAGCCCACGCTCAAATGGGCAAGTTGAGCGGTACAACCGCACCATACTTGCCTCACTGACTGCGCAAAACCTCAACTACGATGAGAAAGACTGGGACGATAAGATCGGAAGGATCCAATGGGGACTAAATAACACAATCCAAAAGACCTTGGGCCGAACACCTGCCGAGGTAATGTTTGGAACGTCCATGAACAGTGAGGTCGATCCAAGAATGAATGAAGTTCGACCACAGAACTTTCAAGAAGATAATGTGACAGAAATAAGGGAAGAAGTAAAAGATAGAATAGACGAAGAACAACTTAAACAGAAACAACGTTATGACGAAGGTCGGCGTCCTTCACGGGTTTATAGTGAAGGAGAACTAGTTAAAATTACTAGCACATTTCCTGCCAATGATGGGAAAAGTAAGAAATTGTTGCCTCAGTACACTGGACCTTATCGCGTAATATCGGTGCTCGGGAACGATAGGTATAAAATTGCAGCTATACCAGGGTTCAGCAATTCAAGATATAAGCGCAAAACTACAGTTGCGGCCGACCGCATGAGGCCCTGGGTGCATGTAGCCGCTTTAGATCTAAACGACAACGATTCAGAAAGTTTAAGTAACAATGAGAGTGACAGTAGTGAATCATAATTAATTTGTTTTGGCTCATTTATCTTAATATATTTATTTAGGTGTACTTTTGGGCTCAATAGACACTTTTACAAAACCTATAAATCAACAAATTGAAGTAAATTATTTACATAATTATATTCGTTTTAGAACAAACCTTATTGTTAAATAAATAAAAAGAAAAGTAGCTGGGCTACGATTTATTGAGAACTGTTACCGGTTTTCACTGAGAATTAATCTATGTTTAGTTACCTATGTTATAGGATGTCTTAACTATATGGATTAAATGTTAATAGTAGTTACCGTCCTTGAGATTGGCCGGTTAGAGAAAATTTTGAAAATTCGTGTTATTTTATTTATTAATTAAGAATAATTTATGGTTGATAATGTTTACTGGCTGAAATTTAAACCATGTGATTGTGTTTAAGGTATCTGTTATTTTTAAGGCCATCATGTGATTGATGCGCCATGTTGAAGAAAGCATGTGATTGGTTGACTATATTTGATCAAAACCATAAGCTTTGTTCATTACGTGAATTAAATGATGATGAAGGGTAGGTACTTGCCATGTGATTGGTAAAGTCCAGCTATAGTATAGTAGCCATGTGATTGGTTGCTAAGGTTTGAATACCATGTGATTGGTTTGAGATTTGATATGATAAGTTAAACATCCTACCATGTGATTGGTATGATTTCTTAGAGTATTTTGTTAACTAGATTATTACTATAGTATATCATGTAAATTATCGAACAAATCTGCAAGCTTGCATAATCAATATGGCAGAGTGTTAGGTTCGTTCTAGCTGCGCGTGCGTATGAGGACATACGCGCCGTCAGGATGGACGAGTGTTAGGTTTTTATTTCGGGTACTTTGAGATTTACTTTTAAAAATATTAAGAAATTATTTTATAAGGGAAGGTAGATTGATTATTGTCAGATTGAAGGATCGGCCATATTGGTTTCGCTCTCTTGTGACGAGCTGCGGCACGGAGCAGTCGAGTTGTACGCGCGATTAAAAGATAAGTGTCCTTTCATTGCTAAAATGTATTTTGACTAGTTTGAAAATCGGTTTAAGTGTTGTGTAGCATTATACGACGTATTGATTGTGCTAAATAAAGTGTGTTTGACAAGTCAGTGTGTGTGTTTTTCTACACGTGATACTGCAAATTAACTCTTGAAGTACCTAAGGTTTCTCAGGTTAGTTCCTAATTTTAGCACAAGCTGGCCGTGAGTATGAGGATTATATTTTAAACTGCTTTAAAGTTATAGCCTTTAATATGTGAGTTAATGTGAGCCCTCGATCCACACACATCAACACTACTACAATTAATAAACGCGTCACTAAGAAAAAATGTAGCCATTTCGTAGTACCTAAAAACTTATGCATCTACGTATTTAATTAACTTCTTCCCTTCAAGACTCATAATGCTACTGTACGTTTATTCGACGCTCCCACCGTGAAGAAAAACTTCGTGAGGAAACCTGCACACACCTGCGAAGTAATTCAAGAGTGGTGTGTGAAGTTGACCAACCCGCACTGGACCAGGGTGGTGTGGTCGACTAAGGCCTGTTATTTCAGGGTAGGTTCGATCGAACTTCTCGGTGAGGATGAGGACAAATTATATGAGCTGTCAATGATCAGAATTTTTAACAGTCTTAAAAAATATGTCTCCGAAATATAAGATTATAGCATAATATTGATGATGGATGACTTTTCGCAGCAAAGTGCTAGAAGTCGCCAAAACCAATGTTTTTGGTCATTTGCGTATTTAAATTTAAACATTAACGAAGAATGAAAATAATACTGTAACGTTTTTTGTGTGACCCTCTTTGCTAAGGCCATGCCAACTGAGTTTTTGAACAGAAATAATACTAGGTAATTGGGATAAAATATTTAATCATTTTTCAAGACAGTAAGTAGTGTGTTGGAAACAATTTATTAGTTTAGTTACCGTAATACTGTGGTCGAGTTAAAATCATAGTTAATATAGATCACAAAGGTAACCTCGCTAGTAGTTGGCATGGCTCAGCTAAGCTTCATTATGTTAAGTATTTGGAACAATTGAGACTATTAAGTCGTCTTATTTTAGCCTCCGTGTTACTTGGATTCGCCTTAAATTATTGGACAATATCACGCAAAACAACGCACAAGTTTGTTTGAATTTGAAGTGACCGACTGAATAGAGAATTAGGGTTCCCCTACTAGTAAAATGCATCCCATGCTTTCTGCTCAGTAAATAATGATAAAAAAATACTAACCATAACTATGGAATCATCTATCCAAGTTAACCTACACGGCATTAATGATGCTGGAGGCGTTGTTCGATAGTATTTATGGCGGAGGGTAGATCAGAGCCATGGTGCGTGTACCTGATAACATTTTGACTTAGGGAACATTTTGCATAATTTGAGAGAATTTGGGGAACTTAAAGCAACGAGGAATATCGGTACTAGGTAATTTAAAATAAACCAATAAAAAACGGTCACAGTCAAATCTAGAAATAATGTTTGGTAGAGGTGAGTTCCACTTTATCAATTCAGATAAAGACCGCTTTCTCAAAAAAATATGGAACTGGTAATAACCTACAGTTAACTATGCAATTATTTAAAAACTTAATAAAATAAATTAACATACTTTATATAAAATAAATTAATAGAAAACAAAAATATTACGTAAAATATTTTACGGACATTATATCAGTTCGTTCATTAAGTAAACTGATTGAGTACTTACTCGTTCTGCGTTTTCTTATCTTTCAGTAGTAGGATAATGCGACCCTTTACACTAAAAGCATATACATTTAAATCAATTCAAATAAATAAAATAAAATTAGTACCTACAGACCTATCAGAAAACAGTAAAAAAAGTCCTTGTTAGACTAATAAGTAGTAACTAAGTAAGTACTACTAAATGTCCGGTCAAGCTAATACCTATCTGATTTCAGAATTGGGTTGCTTTTCAGAATTCAAATGTTCTAAAAAAAACATATTAATGGAAATCGTCACTGCGTCGTCTGACAATATTAGGCCGGGTCCACACTCGGTAACATTTTACGAACTCATCCATTATCGACTCACTGAGACGCACGTTGTAACATTGGACACTTTTATAAAATTCAAAAACCCTTAAAACCTGGCAAATTATGTGGCATTGTACCTATGATATAAAATGTGAACCTGACTTAATAATAGCTTCTACTCACGATTCAAAGTGATACAAGAAAGAATTATCAAATAGAGTAGTAAGTAGTAATCAAGTAGTAAGAAAGGGCTCTTTCCTGTTTTACTTTTAAATTGATAATTTTTAATTGGTGGAATTGGACGAATTTGAATCGTCAGTAGGGATTTTATTATCGACGCAATAACGCATGCTAAATCTCGGATTATGCATGATTATAGTGACGCACCTAATTTATGACATATGCAAAAGATTATCAGGCAAAATGATCGGCCAAATAGTTCAATTTTGGACCCGACTTAGCATGATTTAAGTGTTGCCTGGGAATACCAAACATGTTGAGCAATTACTTAGTCAATATGTGACGCTCTCGTCAATAAGAGAAGTCGGGTGCTAGGAACGCATAAACTTGCCCGCAAGGAAGCCCAAAACCTGAATTCCACCAAAACCGTTAGCTTCTTCAAAGCTGTAGGTTTGGAAGAGGCTATTTAACCAATGAGGGCCGACTACAATAGATCTTCTTGGGCCACAGTGGTCTTTGGGTAATTTAATTACTGCCTTCCCTCTCCCCCAAATCACCACCATAATAATCACCATATCGACGGGGAAGTTCTAACAACTCCTAACTACAATTTTTTACGAAAACGACTTATGAATGCAGTTCCATAGAGAATCGAATTGCGCTTCTAGTGCTATTTAAATTATGTCGAAATTCGCAAAATTGGCGTAACTAGGCACTGAAGAAATATCTCCTATATTAAGGTCCATGACAACCTTATTAATTTTGGCAGGAAATATATTCTAACGTACTGATGGAAACTAATTTTGGCAGGAAATATATTCTAACTTACTAATGGAAACATCTCGTAACTTCATTTCAAACAAAACTATGAGTTAATATCTCCTATCTTCATATTCAAGTACGGTTCCCGCTCTAGAGCGAGACTAAATCGGTGCGTATCTCGCAGTGTCAAAGAGAGAGGATTTTCATAAGCTGGTAGGAAAAGCAAAATTTTAAAAGTATGGGCACTATACTAGGTACCAAGTACTTTTTCAAAGTTTAAAAAAAATGCTGGTTCTCTTTTAATAGGCTGCAAATTGTCCAGCGGATGCATATTATTATTTGGCTTCTTTTTGTTATCTCATTGTTATTTTATTTATAAAACAACAAAAATGATTTAACGGGTTAAACCGGTTTTTTTCAATCTCATATTTGATGAGGCTTTTGTTCACTTGTGGACTATGCCAGCCTTATAGAATTAGTCAGCCCGGTTAAGAAATGCTAGGCTAGCCTAACAATCCTTAACATACTTATTATTTTCTATTCTATTCTATACTGTTTGAGCAGTTGTGCCAATAATTTGGCCTCTTGAAGTAAACATTATTATTCTTGTGATAACGGCTCTCGTTACATTGGAATGTAAGCAACGCCACAATGTTCGTATAGAGGGACTCCCTTCTTCTAATCATATGATCAAACTTGCCGAGAGGAACATGACCGGAGTGCAACCAAATTGAGCCTCGAACCGCAGAAATAAAACTGATTTAATTTCAATAAATACAGCTTTGAACTTAAAATAACAATGTTGACGTCATATCAGCCCGTAGCAGTCCACTTCTTGACATAAGCCTCCCCAAGTGTGCGTCACACTACACGCATGATCCTCCGCTGCTCTCATCCAGCCACCGACATGCACCTTTTTAGGTCGTCGGTCCATCTTGCAGGGGGGCGTCCCACGCTAAGCTTGCCAAATCGTGGTCTCCATTCAAGAACCAAATCCAAAGCTCATCCGTTGTGACCAGTGCTGCCACTTCGGCTTACTATATTTTTGGACGATATCCAAGACTTTGGTTCTCTGCTGAATGATCTCATTTCGGATTTTATCCCTTAACGAGACACACAGCGTAGACCGTTCCATAGCTCGCTGAGCGACATATAGTCGGTAGGCCAGTTTGACTGTCATAGTCCACATCTCGACCTCGTAAGTCATGACAGGTAAGACGCACTGGTCAAACACCTTGCTGTTTAGGCACTGCGTCGGCGACGACGAGAAGATATGATGCAACTTCCCAAATGCTGCCCAACCCAGCTGCACTCTCCTGGCGATTTCTCGCTCAAAGTTGTCTTTACTCATCTACAAGGCTTGCCCCAAGTAAACATATTCCTGGAGAACTTCGAGTGACTAGCCACTTACTAATATCGGTGCCGGGACGACGTGATCATTGTTCATGACCTTCGTCTTGTCCAAATTCATCCCGAGACCGACACACTATGAGGCAGAATTTAAGTCGTGCAGCATTTCTTGCAGTTCCTGTGGTGATTTGGCTATGATTGATTACTATGTCGTCGGTAAAGCGAAGGTGCGTGAGATATTCGTCATTGACATTGATGCCCAAACCGTCCCAATCCAGTGTCTTGAAGACGTCCTCCAGTGCATTTGAGAACAGTCTGTAATTTATTTAAATAATCAATTTATTTTCGTTGGTTTAGTTTCAGAAGTAAGACTTCTAATTTAAGCATTATCTTTATAATTTTGTGTAGGATGTTCTGCAATAAACGGACTATAACTTCAATGCGTAAACATAAAAATTGCAATAAATAACAGTAATTAATTTACAAAATACCTCCTATCTTAACCGACATAGTGCACATAATGGTGATATAGAAAAGCAATAACTCCTATCTTCAAAAAGTTCGCCATTTTTGAATATTTTGTCGATTTTTAGTATTTTTTAGATTCCTTTGTTATATTATCGCCAAATATAATTGAAAACTTCAACGAGAAATAATTATTTCAACTATTTCTGTTATCTTTTTGAAGTGTGGAATTTACTCCTATCTTCGAATTTTCAGCCACACCAGCTTTGTGATACCTCCTATCTTGCATAATCTCGCTAAATACTTATTCCAAGCAAATTTTGATTATTACTTCAAAAGCGGGTCCATTTAAGTATAAAATTACCATTTACACATTTTTAATTTAACTTCTGGGAAAATTTAAAAACGGTTTTTTTCGCCTCCTGTAAAATTTGGTTTTGGTAAGTTAGGAGTTGTTAGAACTTCCCCGTCGTTATACAAGATAAAACCGGAATCACACAAGACGAGTTTTTATATCCTAACAACACGAAGCAGAGATTTGTACACCGACTTCAAAGACGATCCCTTAATATTTTTATATATAGGTAAACAACGATAACAAATATTTACTAATACATGAATTAAAAAGATGTCTTGACACTGGTTTATCCTTCAGGAAGCATGTTTTTTTTTTTGGTAAAAAGTAGCCGGTTGTTTCAAGTTACTTAAAGACTTACAATACGAGTATAATTCAAATCTGTCACTGTGGGACTAGTATGTTGCTCAGCGAGCTATGGAGAGGACTATGCTCAGTCTCTCTGATGGATAAAATCCGAAACGAATCCATCGGAGAACCAATGTAACCGACTCAATGAACCACTCGAATAAGCAAGCTGAAGTGGCAGTGGGCTGGTCACATTTATCGCAGAACCTATAATCGCTGGAGTAAGTGGGTTCGGCAGTGGAGACCACGTCTAGGTAAACGAAGTGTAGGACGCTCCCCGGCTAGACGGAGTGACGATCTGCGAAATGCCGAAGATCGGGCCAAATGGCGCGCCTTGGGAGAGGCCCATGTCCAGCAGTGGACTGCCGCAGGCTGTTAATGATGACGATGATGAATGAACACGTAAGCGGAGAGGCGCGCGCGTTAAGCTGTGAAGCGGAAGATACATCCAGAGATATCAAAAATATTAAAGTACATATTTTTGATATTAAGATTTAATAAATGAAACCTAATGATACATTTTACTCTGGATTTTGCAACATGAGATAATACTTACGACCCCATTCACAATAATCTAGGTAAAGTTAAAGGAACAATAAAATCTTTCATCCAGACAACACTTAAAAACAGAAAAACAAATTATAAAATAACGGCGCTTCCAGTTTATGAAATGTTTAAATAGGTAAAAAGGGATACTGTCCCTTCGAATTCAGTCGATCACTTCTAATTGCCAATCTTAAAAAAAACTGCACCTGTACTTAGTTCATACATAATAATTACATACTAGACTCTAGCTAGAGTATCCATTACATTTAACCACGCTTATTTTAGTTGAAATTATGCCTAAATACCTACCTATACGTGTAATAATAAATACGATGAAACGTAATAAATAAATGGAACCAATAAAGAAATAATGTTTAGGCATAATTTAAACAAAGTAAGCAGAGTGCTCTGAAATTCTATTGTGCGGTCTACAGCGCTGCCCTACAAAGGTCGATTTTAGACGATTATTCTAGATATGAAACCAATATGCACATTGTGCGCGCAATACTTACGTAGCTTTATTAAAATATACTTTTTAATCATAGTTTTGTTATGATTCGATCGCACCAATATCTCATGAAAAATATTAATCGTAGAAATGATCTCTATCACCTACGTAAGTAAAACAACAAAGTTAGTTAATTAGTTTTTAGTTATTCATTACATTCTAATGGCATTCGTTCAGTTCCAGTTGTTATGTAGGTACAATCATAGTACATATTATCTACTACTTACATTAAATTCTGAAATGTACAAAATAATCGAATCAATCAGTCAATGAATGTAATTTTTTATAAACAGTTTCAGTTACATAACGGCAAAACCTTCAGTACAAAAAAACTATGTTGAATTTTATTTATATTAATATAACTAAGTGCCGAGTTCACCAACAAACTTAACCAAGACAAGATGTTTAAACGGCCATTTGACATTTGATTTTCATACAAAATTCATGCTAAACGGGGCCGTTTAAACACTAACCAAGCATCATGTTTGTTGGTGACCTCGGGGCTAAATAGGTACTAAGTAAAGTGGCGAAGTCGTTAGACCTGTCAACCCGGCTATTTGTCCAAGTTCATCATCGTGATCCGCCGAAAACTTCTTTTGGTGAGGGTAATGTGGGCAAATCCTACACAAACAGTTTATATTAATCAAATAGCTATTTAAATGAAAAGAAGGTAAATAAAACATTATGTGTCGTTACTCGTTACTCAAACAAAGGTATTTTTCACGTACGTGTAAAATCGCGGAAACAAAATTTATTGAATAAAAGTTCGAACTGACGATTAAAGGTTCGAGCACACCGGATGGATGCGTAAACGTGCACGTATCACTGAGTTTAATGTACGGAACTCGACGTCTACGCGCACGTCTAAACTACACAGGCGGTGTGTATCCTGACTCCTGCCTCATATCTAGTTCTATACAATACAATACAAAAATACTTTATTGACACCAAAAAAACATACATGAAAACAGTTTAAAATACATACAGGAGTCAAAAGGCAGCCTTATTGCTAAGATAGCAATTTCTACCAGGCAACCTTAGGGTAGATAAATAGCGCACAGAAACATACTACATTACGTATAACTCAGTGGTACATGCACGTCTACGCATACGCATTACGCATCCGGTGTGACTTGAAATGAAAAGGCATTGAAATAAATGGCTAAGTAATAGCAATCGGTAGTTCCTAAAAATCAACCTTTTATGGGCAATTGCTACAATCCCTAATTTTACAACGACACTAGGTATCTATTTGTACAGGATTGTTTGTCTTTTGTATAAAGGTTGTTGTTCCCATAGAAGATTATTCTGGCTAATTCAGCGACTGACTGATCGATTATAAATTTCATTGCTCTGCAGAAATCCTACTAGGTGTAGTTTTATAATTTAAAGATAGTATAAGAATTTGATGCTTTGAGAGATAACTTAGATAAAGTCTATTGTTCAAAAAGTAGTCTTTTGTTGTACTTGTTTTTTTCCCTAGAGTATTTTTTACCATGAATATTTTTCATGAGATTTTGCTGTTGAATTGTAATCAAAGATTGTAACGTAACGAAATATGTAGGTATAAGTACTTTACCTGGTAGTTTTGAGCAACGTAGACACCAGTATAAACACCAGCTCCAAATATTATCTGCAATACAAACAAACGTCCTTTATGACAAAGTATCATTAAATGTTGTGGACTGAAGGAGAGATTTGGGCTTCAAAAGGGATCTATATAATATACATACAATGTAATTCAAGTATCTGTAGCAGGATCTAACGTTACAATTCATTCTCAGGCTAAATAAATAAAATATTACTATAAAATGTAAACGCTTGACGTTTTGACAAATTGCAACTACTTATTTCATGACCTACTCGAAACTTACTCCATTTTTCAACAGCGAAAATATTGCGCCCATTTTGCTTGGTCTGGGTGGAGGTTCTCTAGTGGGTAAGTTGGTTTTTGGACATATTTTGACCCTAAAGGGTTTGCAACGATCGTAGTTCATTATTCATGGTGAATCGACGTAATATCTTGTTTTCCTACATTAATTATTCATATACTCATAAATTTTGGATTTTTAACTTATCTAATAAATTTTGTGTCTTAGTTTTTATGACTTTCTAATTTTGAAATTGTTTCTGTCACATTTTGTCAAAAATACTAATAAGTTTGTTACTTCCTTCTGTCTTATTACCTGAAACTCCATGTTATAAATTAAAAAACAAAAATACTTCTCACGATTTACCCGCAAAGTAGACGCGACGCGTGGGCAGTATATTTTTTAGCTACTAACTACGTAGATTTGTTAAGTAGTAGGTACCTACTAAGTATTTTGTGGAATTATGTACGAATTGAATCCATGCCTTCTCGTTAATAAATTAGGAAAGCGTAAACGTAAATTAGGAAAGCGGCGGGGCAGTGATCTGATTTATTTTCCTTTTAAAGGATTATTATTGTATTTTTAATCGCTGCTTTTTAGGGTTCCGTAGCCAAATGGCAAAAAACGGAACCCTTATAGATTCGTCATGTCTGTCTGTCTGTCCGTCCGTCCGTATGTCACAGCCACTTTATTCCGAAACTATAATACCTAGAAACTTGGTAAGTAGATGTATTCTGTGAACCGCATTAAGATTTTCTTGCAAAAATAGAAAAAAAAACAATAAATTTAGGGGTTCCTCATAGGTACAGTCAAGTTCATAAGATCAGTCATATCACGTGTTTTCATACTTTCAAATAACTTCTTTCCCAAAGGCTTGATATTATTATTATTTTGTGTTACTTATACAATACAGTGTAAGGGACTCAATATTTTGCTTCAAATTATATGCCCTGAATGCTTCTGGAAAAAAAGTTAATTTAAAGTATAGGTGCATGTGACATGACTGGACTTATGAATGTGACCGTACATAGAACTGAAACTAAAAAAAATATATTTCGTCAAATCATACGTATAGGGTATCTATGGATAGGTCTTTAAAAATGATATTTAGGTTCCTAATAAAAAATTTTTCTAAACTGAATAGTTTGCGCGAGAGTCGCTTCCAAAGTGGAAAAATGTGTGTCCCCCCCCCTCTAACTTCTAAAATAAGAGAATGATAAAACGAAAAAAAAAATGATGTGCATTACCATGAAAACTTCCAACGAAAATTGGTTTGAACGAGATCTAGTAAGTAGTTTTTTTTTAATACGTCATAAATCGTAAACCGCAATTTACCTTTCACTATTCCTATTATTAAAACATCGATCAAAGTCACAACGAAATACAAAAACTTTTATATTATGTTACTGGCTGCTATGGAACCCTTCATGGGCGATTCCGACTCGCACTTGGCCGCTTTTTTTATTTGTGGCTGCTGTTTGATTTCGAGAATGGTCGGGTTAAAGGTGGTTAAAGGCTAGGAAAATCTGCGTGCCTCATGACTGTTCTTTGTGTCATCTAATAATCTGTGATACGAGTATAGGGTCAGAGATAAGCACGTACGGTCAAGTACAGTGTAAGCTGAACACGCATACCACGATTCTTTTCCTTATTCAATAGGCATAAAAACGGTCAAAGTACTAAGTGTTTAGCTAACCATGCTCTTGACTGTATAACCAGTATGTATACCGTTACTTATTATACATACATACACAGTAGTACATACTAGTACAGGCTAAGGAGGGCCGTTGATTTCTATTCGGAAGTTCGCGGGTTCGAACCTCGGCACGTTCGATTTTCGAATTCATACGTACGTTTATTCGCTATGCTCTTACGGTGAAGGAAAATATCGTGGGGAAACCTGCACACACCTGCGAAGTAATTCAAGGACTGTCAATCAATTCGAGACGTTAGATTAGAATTTAGAACCATCACAGACATAATGACCGGACACTGTGCATTGAACAGACATCTCTTCACAATGGAGAGGATCACAGACCCAGGATGCCCAGAATGTGGCAAAGCGGAAACCAGCCTTCACTTCCTCGCTGAATGTCCAATGTCTTCAATGCCTAGATGGGAGATAATATAAGTACGGACAGGATAGAAATGGACGAATTGGCAGAACTGACTTTAGGAAACAATTTTAAAATTATGTTTGTAGGGCTACCGATAGGTTTGAGGGAACAATAATGCAGAGTTCAGGATGAATCATTGTGACTCATCATCATCATCAAGGATAATTTTTATCACAAGGCTCTTTAAACAAAAATTTTGGTCAATAATGAAGGAACAGTTAAGCTTGGAACATACAGTAGGAAGCAGGCGGTAAGGTATGGCAGTAAACAACCCAATAACAAGCCCACTCTCTATGTGAAGGGATGCATATAAACTTTCATATCTCAATATAAGGGTTATAACTGTAAAGTTTAGGATTTAGGAGAACTTTCGGTCTTAGTCATATTAGGGTAGGAACTTGGGAAAACCCATCAGTTGCTTGCCTTCAGTTACCATCAAAATATATTATAAGAAACACGATGAAAATAATATAATCCCAAACAATAAAAGTGTACCTACAAGTTCTACTAAAAATCTAGAAAACTAGAAAATCAAATAGAAAGAATTTATAGGTGTGTTTTAATCATGCAATAATTAGGTGAGAGAAGTCACTTGCATAATTATTTTCATACGCATGCATAGCAGTTTCGTCTAGTAATTGTATCGTCATCGGAAGTCTTCGTAATCTATTTTTGATATTTGCTATGTAAACTGACACAAAATAAATCTACCCGTCTCATTTTGAGGTTGTAAATAATTATTAGAAACTTACCACTCCTTTGAACATGTTGGACACTACTCTGTTATTGCCAAAGGTAAAGTTTCACTTATATTCTTATTAAAATATTTTAATGTTAAACCAATTTCTGCATTTCCCCCTCGCAACAAACCCAAAAAAATATTTTGACTTTCAGCAACTGACGTTTGTTTGTTCATTGATTGACTGATTGACATTGACATGAATGAATGAAATAATATTATGAATGAAAGTTTTTTTTTTGTTGGTTTATGGCACTAGTTATACTTTGTGCCAGTGCTTAGTAAAGGTAGGAAAACAAAAGAATTTTTAAAAAATAAATAAAGGAAAAGCAAGTCAAAACCAAGAAAAGTGAAGTAAATGATAGCATTTACTTTAACCGTTTATGAGATCGACCAACTTGTCGACCTCTCCCGGCCAATTTAAAAGTTTTATCCCACGATCTGGAAGTAAAGATTATAGCAATGTCATCGGCGTATGAATAATTTTTTTCTCCAGTAAGATTTAGATTGGTCAGACTGTTTATATATATTAAAAACAGTGTCGGGCCTAGGACACCCTGTGGTACACCAAAGTCACAAAAGAATATAATAGTACTAACTCGTACAGAAAGGACACTCACCCCCCCGCGCCAAAATGAGTTCCCGCCCGATATAGCGCCCCACGTCCCGCACCCCGCAGGCACCGCGGGACTCCGCCGGTGGTGTTCGGGGGTGTTTTACATAGCAACTAGTGCCATTGACTTGTAGTTGATATTAAAAAAGAAGTAGCTTGTCAAAACGTGTTTTCTCTATGGAGTGACCGCCCAGTGCCAAAGTCTAATTCAGAATCACAACTTTGGTAACTATCTATTTTAACTCGCTGAGTACGCCCACCAAGTAGTCACTACAAAGCTACACTACAAAGAAATAAGAAACCTCGCCATATTGCGGAATTTCAATGGAACTAATTTTATAAGGGAAATTGTTGCCATACACGTGGCGCCCCCAGAGCTGGTTTCTTAATTCTTCGGTTTCCGTTCCGGTAGGAAGGCCCGCGCGCGTTGCTCTAAGGGTCAGGCTTTACCTCTAATGCCAGTCCATTTGATGGACTACTTGTATCAACTTTGTTTTTAATCGTACGATCATAAGGAAAAAACATGCCGCTAGAAGAACGTTACTCTAGCGCTCGGAGTTTTTATCACAAAATCTACGCACGATACACTAAATATCTGCTATACACAATTTAAGAAAAAACTACTTTTTCCGCTAGGGCACAGAACAAATATAGTATCTATTGTGATAGTATGTATTACCTGTGGTATTACTATGTACTACTAGTGGCTAGGGTAACGCACACAACAAAATGCCAATGAGCTATTAACGCCATCTACCGAGTACGTACCTACTGGTTGAGAATCCAAAAAACTGATTGCGTTTAAATAAATAAAACGAACAAGTAAAATAATAATAAAAATAAGTATATTTAACGACACAGAAAATCTTAAAACAATAATTCAATAAGCGATGATAATAGTTAAAACTATTTTGTAAACAGACAAATAACATTGATGTCTTCAATTACCAGCAATATTTACAGAAACAACAGTTATTATGACTGATGACAACTTATAATAACAATAACAACATTACAATGGTTTTGTAGAGTTAGTTAATTTATTTTGGTATAAAATACAAAAATCTGTATAAATATAGTATAGATGAAATTGATATTTGACACGATAAAATTCTAAATACAGAATGTAAATACAATACATTTAATTCTTGCCTGTAAAACTTATTATCAGTTATATAAACAGGTGATCAGTGATCACTTAGTTATCTTGAGCGTTTTCTGTATTATGGAATGCACGGTAAGGCGTTGACCCACAAAGGAATTTTGACGAATTTTTTAAGAGCATTCGCCAATAATTTTAAAATGCTCAAAAATGATTAAATAAATAATGATATTGAGTATGAATAGGGATTTTATTAACTATAAAATAGGACCGTTTCAATAAGGGCTCGGGCACACGACGCCTATTCAAATCTATCACAGGAATATTACTTAGGTATACTACCTACCTACAGAGCTTTAAAATTACCTTAATTAAATATGTACATCTTACTTTAACTTACATTAAGGTAGGTATATAGTTCATCTTATCTCAAAACAAAGTTGATATTCCTGCATTTTTATAACATTTGCTTTTTAGAACTTGTTTGAATTTCTGGGTACTTATGATAAAATAATAATTACCTTAATTTATAATACGTAACGGTCAAGAGCAGGTTAGGTTGAATCGCAATTCTGTCCTTTATTCAACGGACATAAGAGCCGGTGTAAAGTCCAAAGTATTCAGCCTGAGCTTCTCTCGACTGTATCAGGAGCAAAGCCTTACTAATTATGCAATTGACACTGAACAACCATGAGTACCTAAATTCTATCACATAAATTATACTGTACTAATAATGTGCTACCTACCTAAATTAGGTATAATTTTGTTGTTCATTGTTCTGCGTTTCTAAAGAGGTACTGTATGGAGTCTTCATGAAGAGCTATAAGCAACATGATAATACCGCCAGTTAGTATGCCCAAAACTGCTAGAATTAAGTTTATACTTTTCCCGTGATTGTTTTCATTAATCTCTGGTACTAAATCAGCCAGCGCTATGTAAAAGAAGGTGCCAGCCGTAGCTGCGTAGATCCACTGAGAGGTGGACTCATGGTCTTCCGCGAGCCAGATGCCGCCGGCCATTCCCATGAAACTGAGTATCGACGACAACAGGTTGTAGTACAAGGCACGCTTTATGCTCATACCAGACCGCAGTAGCACAGCAAAATCGCCAAGCTCATGCGGCAGTTCGTGACAGAACACGGCTAGCGCTGTAGCGAAGCCTGTCACAGGATCCCCGCTGAACGCTGCGCCGATAGCAAGTCCGTCTGTCAAATTATGTAATCCATCGCCAACTATCACCATAAGGGCAGTTGACGTCATAGGCCGTTCGACCGGCGGCGGCGGAGACCCAGGCATCATCGCACCCAACTCGATCGGTTCTATCTGTTTCGCTGATTCCGTTTTGATCTCTTCCACTGTCTTTATTTGGTCGTGGGAATGCGCGTGGCCGCCGTGGATGGTTTGCATGACAGCTTCGACAGTGTAAAAGAGGAGGATTGTGAGGAACGTGACGCTGCATTTGAGGACGACTTCGGTTTCTTCGTCGCGTCCTGGAGGTCCGTGAGACTTGAGGGCGTGTGGCATGAGGTGGAGCAAGGCGTCTCCACACAGGGTCCCGACGGCTACGGCCACGAGAAAATGGAGCACGTGGCTGAATATGACGGACTTGAGAAGAGGCACCACAGCTACGCCCAACAGACCTGTAGCGCTGATCACCAAGATGCTTAAGCTTGCGTAGATCCAGGCTGCAACACATAATTTTTAAATTAGACAAGCTGTGGTGGAAAAAAAAACTTCTCTCTTCTCTTTATCTTTCTGCGATATCGTGAAGCGTATCGCGCGATCGTGATATGTATGGAGAAATCGTGTTATCAAGCGATCTCTATTAGGACACCTATTCGACATCAATATGTTTGATCGCGCGGGCAAGCGATGCGACCATCGCGTGCTTCGCGCGATTTTCGCGTATTCGCGTTCTATATGACGATGCCTTACAGTGTCAATAAATAAAGGATTTTGTATAGCATGTATTAAAATACTAACTCCAATGTCTCTCGAGCTTGGGTGTCGGCGCGTCTGTCTTGTAGCAGGATCGCTGGTCCAGTTGGTACACCAGCGCTGGACACATCTCGAGGAAGGTCTTCTGTCCGATGGTGATCACCCCAGGCTCGTTCTCCATTCCGTACACCTCCAGAATTTCTTTCGGAGATAAGCATGATTTCTTCAGTATAGGTGCAGCTGAAAAAACATAATATTTCTTAATTACTACTATATTTCCGCTGCGCATGTGTTATTAGTTTTTTTTAGTGAGAATGAGGTATTTTCATGTTTCAAAAAGAAGGCTAATGTTCTTTCCAAACATTTTTATCACAATCCATGAAAGCGACAGACAGGCAGACGTACTATACCTACTATTATTTTTAATAATTGTAATTTTTTGATAGATAAAATATAAACAACTTTTTAAGATCTATAAATTATTAGGGATGGGGGCCCACTTATAATTAATTATGGTGTTCCTTGGTGGTGTTTGTGATTGATAAAAAATATTTTGAATTTCTTGTGCGCACAAATGCTAAATTAATAACTTATATGAGTGTTTATTATAAAAGTAACAATTGATAAGACATTTGATCCTTCAGCGTACCTATACCTTGCCTAGAGAACCACTTCAAAGGTTTACGCACTTCGTTGGCCTTGATCATCGAAATAACAGAAGTCAATAACGTAATTAAAAGTGTTTAGATAAGTTGTTTATCAATATTTATCAACACTTAAAATGGGATTGTTTCACATAAATCATTCATTGGTATCGTTAGAAGAATTGGTTCGCTACTAATTTATGTATTGTTGTTTTTCTTCAATGACAAGTAAAATATAAGTATGGAAACACATATTATGTTATATGAAAGCAGACATTTTCGAAAAAGAATATTTTAGAAAATGGACATTGTACAATGTGTAACGTAATTTTTGACAATTGGTTTTACTTTCAAACCAAAATATACCATGTATCCGTATATCCGTGGTGTAGATGGTAGCACGTTGGCTGCGTATAGGCCGAAGGTCGTGGGTTCAAGTCCCGCCGGAAGGTTTACGTTTTTGGTTGTTTTCTATGAATCTTAAAATATTTTATACCATGTATGTTTTGGATTCGTTAATTATAATATATATAGTATGCTATTAATTTCAATGTAAAACAGTGATATCTTTTATGAAGAATATTTGGTTGCCTTATAAGAAACATATAAAAAACTTTACTTGACGTGATTTAGCTGTAATTACAGTTTTAACCATTTTCGCACTACGGGATACGCAACTAGAGAGAAAAAACTGAATAGCAAACGCACGGATGTTATTCGGTAAGATGTTTACAGCTGGTTCAGCCAGATTCACACGGTTTGATGAATGATAGTGAATAATGTATTGGTTATGTTCATTATTTAAACACAGATAAGTCATCTTCCGGTCGAAACCAATACTTACGAAAGTAAACTGAACTGCATTCGTACAAAAAGTTAGGGCATAAATAAAGTATTTTTATGCGTAGGTACTTACACTATATAGATAAAACAATATAAATCTTTTTACTTTACGCAATATTATTTTATGCGTAACTACATACTTATAGATAGGTAGGAACATACATTAATAATATTGATTACACAATATAAATCTTTTCACTTTACGCTATAATCGTGTGGATTCAATGATACATAGATAAATCAACAAAACCTAAGCCACTGAATGTATTAATTTTTTTCAGCCTCTATCGAACTATATGCAGTAGGTATTTAATATGGACTATCATACTCTGGAGTAACAGTGTCGAAGGGTCTTCTCTGTTCGCCTTACAAAAGCGATTAATAAGAATCCTGGTTAATGAATATAAGCTCAACTGACACCTGCCCACTGCCCTCAATATATATTTTAGAAGCATGCAACAAATTCGTCCGAAATTATCCTGAATTCTGAAAAAAAATATGCGAAGATTTGCGAATGAAATATCCACTTCGATCTAATCGTAAGACACAACTAGTTAGGACTATAGAATCCTGTTTAAAACTACAAACATTGAGTATTGAGTATATTACCAACGAAGATTTAATTGTATGTAGTAGAATTAATATTTTTTTAACGTGAAATACTTAATTTAACAGTTTACCTATTATTATGATTCGCATAATTATCGTCCCCTTATTTACTTTACGCTATATTATTTATCAAAAATAAGATAATATCTGAAAGGTCCCAGAATTTTTTCTTTCCTTTAATTTTGTCTTAAACAAATTGATTTTTATTTCTTCTTGTATGTAATACTTCGTACTTGAAACTCTAATTTAATAGGTACATAATTTAAGACTTCTTTACCTATCTATATACTTACTACATTATTGAAACACTTTCGATATCACTATGCAATAACAACACTACACGTGATCAATATCAAGAGGGTCTTTGTGGTATGTAACAAGCTAAGGACAAGGCTAGATAAAGAGTGACAAGAGTCTTTATAATAGCTGAGTATTATTAGCGTATGATTCAATAATATCACACTAAAGTATGTAAATATTTAAAAACTGTTTGTACCTATCCAATCAAGCCATAGACACCATTTGCTTTTCCCAGGGAGGTAGGAAAAAGCCGTGCTTCGGCTTTTCCAGATATATAAAAATTCCACATAGATATGTCTACCTTTACTAATAAGTTATGAATGAAAAAGTTATGTATGTTAGTTAGTTTTTAAAATTTTCACTTAAAAAGCTGAGAACAATGAAGCAATGAAGCAGAACTTATCGCTATATTGTACACCATTCTTTCCATTAGTTAGTTCCATGATTTTTCGTTCCTAACTAATATATCCACCAGATTTTTTTACTTCGTTGTATTTACAATGAAAAATATTATTGCCTGAGATTGAAACTAGCTCGGTTTGACGTGGGACCTTTATAAATGGGTGGGAATTACTGGGAAGGGTCGAAGATATTTATGATCGCACAAGTGTAGCTCCGTAACAGGATAATCACGAGTTTAAATGACAATCTTATTGTCCACTGATCTAAATTGTTGCTTTGTTGCGCATTTCCTCACGCTAGACTGTTTTATTGCTTGCTGAGTTTATAGCATAAACTAAATATAAACATATCGTTTCTAATGAGTAAAAAGTGATATCATTAAATTTAATCCCTTTTCAGTGAATGTGTTTATTCCGCAAATGCAATATTTTGATTGCGCGTTTAAACAGACAATTGATCAGCAATGATTTAAAAGTTATGCTACTTTTTGCCGCAGAATTGTTTTAATTCCAAAGTGAAAATATCCAACTTGGGTAAAACTGTCTGAATGTAGAGCTATAGGTACTAAAAAAATAATAACAATAATGTGGCATAATTTTTTTTTCTAAGCTATGCATTAATAAAATACTACAATACACTGGAACTTAGATTGGCTGACCTCGTAGATCAGTCATATATAAAATGATTTCCACGCCAACACGTCCTTCCTTTCAGAATCTACCGTAGCTTGTACAGTTGCCAACAATGTATCCGTATATCTATTATTTATTTCCGTATTTATACACTTCTTCCCTAGCATTTGTAAAAGATAAATAGTACGGCAGGTGTATGCATTGTGCATATAATTACTACTTTATGTTTGAGTTAGGGTTTACCTATCCCAATAAACCATGAAATATTTTCATAATTCTCAGATTTTTTTATGAAATAAATAGTACTATTAGTGGGATTGCAAAGAGTACTCTAACACTGTTATTTTTAAATTGACCTATGTTTATAGACCATCGTACTGACTAGGGCTGCTGCTTCTCATCCATCCATAATATAATAATATTGTATAAGTATTACATAATTGATTTTTTATCATAGGTTTATTCATCGTGAAGTTATGGAAAAAGTGTGTAGCGGGGAACTATTTACCATAAACACTGTGTATAAGCTCGAAACTCTCAAGCTAAAATATACCTAACAATCTATACAAAATACAATACATTTAGGATCGATAAGGTTACATACAACTCTAATAAAAATTAAAACAAATGCAATTCGATTAAAATTTGTCATAAGCTGCAATAACAAGTTCAGATTACTATCGATGTTATGTTTATAGAATTCAAATGTAAAGTTTATAGTTTGGATTAACAATTTTATTTTTATTGTAATGAAAGTAGGTAGATTTGTAAACTTATTCTTTTATTAAAAAGACAATAATCAAGAGCGTCGACCTATAACGGGGGCGCAGACAAGTGCTGTAGATTAGTCACTGCTATTGTAGCGCGAATTTCTTACGAGAAAAACAATCGCAAATAGGAATATTTGATTGGGTGGTTTTTTCTGAAATCTGAGTTACTAGGTAGGTACACAAATATTTTTTAAACTTACTTGTACCAATATTATTACCATAATTCTATAAACACAAAAAGCGGTGAGTAGTATTCTGAATCATGACGTAGATAGAATAGAAGTAAGCGATTAAGGAGCATTAATGTTTGGGCACAATTGGAATGATTCCCATTCGGTCGCGATGTATTTCTGTCTGTCCTATAATTTTTTTTAAAAAACATCACCACTCTCGTTTATCTATATGCATTTTCGCAACTCCTGAGTGTATTTATGCTTATTTTAAATTAGTTTGAATCGAACCTATATCTGTTTAGGACAGTCCTAAATACTATAACATCAAATCAAATAAATATACAAATAAAAAAAGGAAAATAAGGAAGGGAAGGAAATAGGGAGGGGAATAGGGATATTTTAGGAAAAGACTGAAAGAGTACTTTTTAATTAAAGCCATGTCACGTATGCACAATATAATAAGAGATTTGCATTTAGAAGTAGGTAAGCTCGCCTTTGTAAAGCAGTATAAACATTATTTTGTATATAAATAAAATAAAGAGTGAAGTTAAATAACCGTAAAATTGCATTTTATTCAGAACATGTGAAAATACTTCACCACAATGTTTACAGCTAGCTCCTTTATGCAACTTTGCTAAATAATGCTTGACGTGTGCAGAAATCAATGGCTAGGTAATGAAGGTAAATTTCACGGATTTACAGCCATAAGTATGACTAATGAGTGGCTGTGTAGCGTGAAGGTTGAACACCAAATGATGCCCGTCTCCCAAAAACGTTTTGACATCAACATTTCCTATTCCAAGGTTAAGAGAATTCTAATTTAGGGGATTGTCGAATAGCAAAGAAAATAATTTCCGCCTTTCATTGCAATCAATTTATCAAGGTAAATCTTGTGGTGAATCAACTGGCCAGACGCGTGACAATTAGGATCTATTACATCAAAATAGAAATAACTACCTGAAAACTATTATTGATACAAAATTTAAATATGGTTATTCGAAATATTATGGTTTTAGAAAACATCAAAGTTAAAGTTAGTAAAATCAAGGACGAGTTAGCCATGAAGCTTGATTTGTCGTAACTTTTCGACACAAGAATAGGTCAATTCAAAAAAAAAAAAAAAGAGTTAGCCATAGTTGGCCATTACTACCACAGAATATACAATAGTACTAGTGATACTATTATTTAAAGTTCATTGCGTAACCAACATGTTTCTACAATAGTAGGTGTACAAATTACAATGATATTATGATAAATAATAGACTAATAGTACATACTTCACACTGTCATCATAAAAATATTATAAAGAGGAAAGATTTGTATTTGTGTGTATGTGTGTGTTGGTAATGAATAATTTCTACTACTAAACCGATTTCAAAAATTCTTTCACCATTAGAAAAGGCTACCTTTTACTGCCGGAAAATGCCTCATGCGCTCCCTCATCCCTACGTGACTTCACCAGACATAACCGAGACATGACATGTCAAAAAGGCGGAACATTAATCAAGAGGTACTTTAAATTTTGCATTAATTTAATAAGTAATATCCGTTACAGATTTTTTTAATTGTTGGTCTTTTAACGGTAGAGTATGGAATAGCTATTTATGATACTAGTGCGGAAAGTATGTGATTTCCGATGAGTGTCATTTTATTCACGAGCGAGCAAAGCGAGCGAGTGTATAAGCTGACACGAGTCGGAAATCATCTTACGCACGTGTATCATACAAGATTTTACAATGCATTGTGCAAGAAAAAAAAACCAGTTATATTAAAAAGGCGTATAAAATGGCGGGCTTCATAAACAAAACACATTCGCGCTGAAAAAAACATCTACTGCGCATGTGCAAAGCTGTCGAATCGCAATAAGGCAATGAGTAAAATGTATTCAGCCACGCAAATTTTTAATTAATATTTGAACGTAATTTATCAATAAAAATCAATTTCTAAAGAATAAGAATTGTTATTTTTATTGTTCCCTATAAATTAGTAACAATTGGTAATAAAAATATCTTAAATACTGAAATGTTAGGTTGACTGGCTGAATGACAAGCTGAGCAAAAATTAAAAAAAAACTGAAAAGTAAAAAGCACTAGTGCGGAAAAGTGCTACTTTCCGCACTGTTTGGCTGCTTAGAAAACGCTCTTTTCGAGCACATGCATTGTAAAATATGTTGTTGGCTCTAAGGGAAAGGATGAAAGTTATTTCTCCAGCTGATCGTATTTTACCGGCTAGATAACTCCACTCGTCTACTTATTTGGGCTATACGGTTTTCTCTGCTGCCGCCGCAGCCGCCGGTCAACACATCTTTGTTGGGAAAGAGATAGATAGATAAAGATCATGAGCGTATACTAACCGGGGCTAGGAGGGGATCGCCTGTGTCTATGCTGGGTGTCGTGCAGTTGCCGGAATGTGCCGTTCACGCGGTGTACTGCGATGTCGTGCGGCGAATTGAACACACGCCCACCCAAACCCAAGTTGTCTAACAGGTGCTCGAATCCCTGCAAACAAAAAAGAGCGTTATGGTTATGGTCAAAAGTACAATTTAAAAAAGGAAAATTTTCTTAAACCCGCTCAGAGACCTTTTAAAAAAATCCTGCACACCTCGTACTGTCTAATAAAGACTAACCTCGAAAAAGTTCGTGTAAAATTAATAAAAAGATAATTTAAAAAATATATAAAACCGCCTTCAAGGTCCTAACCTACACTAAAAAGTTACAAATAAAATATAAACCTAGCTGAAAGCATAGAAATTTAATATGGCTATTAATATTCCTACTTTACATAAATTGTAACATCATATAAACATGTGTAGACATATCTTCAAATTTAATCATCCGATCTTAGCGAAATTTTTATGGGACCACCCTGCAAGTAAACCTGGTCGATTAAAAAAAGAATTTTGAAAATCGGTTCACAATTGGCGGAGATATCTTATAACAAGGACAAAAAAAAAAAAAAAAAACATACGCGTCGAATTGAGAACCTCCTCCTTTTTTGAAGTCGGTTAAAAATATATGGAATACTAAGAATGAGAATGCATCACGTACGTAAGAAAAAACTAAAACATAAAACTAAAACATCTTGCCTAAATCAAAACATTATTGTTTGCTACGCGCTACGAACCGTAGCTCATCGTAGCTTGCGACTACGGCCTTTGCTACGCGTGCTACACAGATTTTAATACCACCACCACTAAATAAGTTTTTTTTTCATACAATTGCGCTAATATTTTTGACTTAGACATTGTATAAGTACCAACGTATCCTTATAAAATATTAAATTCTTATGGAACTATAAATCATTAGCAAACTATGTAAGAAAATCGTTTGATCAATAATGTTAAGCGTGGGAATTATCACTGTTCAAATGTAACATTACATTACTATTTAAATCTCTTGATTACATTATATTGATAATTTGATAACTAATTATAATTGAATTATTATGTATGGGTCTATATCACGTTTGTACAGTACTTGACATTGTGAACAAACAATAAACTGATTATCGTATTAGAGATTTTACAAGTAATAGTATTACTTTAAAAACGACTGTATTTACATGAATATTAGGATATATTTACAGTATTTTTAAACTTATCTGAAATAAGGAAGATGATAGATAAAAGCACGGAAACGTAATGGTTTACAGTTTTTAATCGAATTTCTAAAAGGAGGTTTTTTATAAGAACTGTGCAACATCGTTACATCTGCATGATAATATGTACATTGTATTACAAAAAGTGGGTTCCTGAATAAAGCGAATAAAATTCCAAATGTACTCTAAATTTCTCAGCAACGAGATCTTTTTTCTTAATGGATTTAAGGATCAGAAAAGGTTTCATTTTTAAATTCATCTGTTACGAATTATTTGTGTATTGAAGTTGGTATATCACTACATAGTCTAAAACAAAGTCGCTTTCTCTGTCCCTATGTCCCTATAATCCCTATGTATGCTTAAATCTTTAAAACTACGCAACGGATTTTGATGCGGTTTTTTTTAATAGATAGAGTGATTCAAGAGGAAGGTTTATACTCGTATGTATAATACATGCATAATATACTTAAGGATAACCCACAATAACTATTTTCCCGTGCGGAGCCGGGGCGGGTCGCTAGTTTTTTATATAACTTATTTATTTAGTTGGTAAATTATCAATACGATAAGCAACTACTAACCTAGAGATTACCAGTTTATTTTAGGATTTAGATTTATATGAATAAAGTTTTATCTAATTATTTAAAGTTTTCCTGCTTCTTGTATGATCAATTATAGTTTATTTTTTTTACTATCTTGCAGTACAGTAACATAAAAAAAGAATAGTGAGCCGTCACGGGACGCGTAGCAGATGTGATACATCGAAATTATTTTGAACAAGTCATAATATGCATATTCGAATTCTTTCCAGAAAATAATGAGTGTTTATTTGATAAATATTCATATTTTTATTCGAACATAACAAAGTCATGTTAACAGTTTTGTTCTTATACCTATGCTTCCTATCCTTTAAATCTAACTGTACCTAAATTTACCAAGTAAAAAAAAATATTTTACGAGATATCCTCGCTTTTGAATGTAATAAATATTTATGGGTTGTATGCTGTGTCTAATCTGATTCGAATCGGTAATGGTAAGCTTAAACTTTGATGACGTCACAGTTTCGAAAACTAAACATGTTTTGACTAAAATATTTTCGGTTAGTTTCATAATAAGAACATTATTGTTAAACTTGGGTTTACCTACATATTTGGGAACTTGAATATTGTTTTTGCACTTTCCGATAGATCCTCACAGTTACAACGGTTTATAAGAGATTTTGACTTATTCGCTCATCATACTACTTAATACATCATAATATACGGCGACTGACTTCTATAGGTTCTGCTTTTTTCAAAGAATTCATACTTACTACTATGTTTGTTAAACAAATATATTTTAATGTTCGTCTTATTCATTTAACGATGTTTTTTCAGAGTAAACCATTTTGCGAATGCCGAAATTACGCAACCGAAGTTCGGCGGCTGAATTTCCGTTCCGACGTATTCGGCTGATAGGACACACCATAAGCGCCTTACGCGGTAAAATAATGTGTGCTGTATAGAATAAGTTGCCACCAAACTTACGCACGACCGAAGTTCGGCTGTACGCTATACGTAACGTAATTTCGGCATTGTTCGTCATCAGTAATTCAAATAGCATTACGGGCGTAATCACGCCGTACTTCAGTCGCGTAAATTCGGCTTAGTGTATTTTGACACTTTAGTTCTACAAGCTTCTCGCGCGGCATGTTGTAGGCCCAATGACAGGTACTACTACAAGACTCAAGTCACCTGAGCCAAGATTTGTAGTTGCAGTAGTGGTACGACTGCTGTTGTCCTTTTTTCATTCAACAATATGTAATATGAATGCACTGAATGTTTTTTATCACCACTGTATTATTATTATCACCTTAGATACACGTAACAAAGTTATAACATAATATGGGCACCAACGAAGTTATTTAATATTTCATTAAATGTAACTTCATAGAGCAAAACACCAGTTTAGATTGTTCTCTCTATTTAGTTTCCGACAAGTAAGTTGTATGGGTTTTCAATTAAGAAATTACCATAAAATAAGAATTCAAGGATTTTCGAAAATTTACTCCACTCCCGAATATCGAACTGACTAAATTTTTTAAGAATTGAACCCCGTACTTTTATTGCATCGATCGTTAGGGTCAATTATAAGGATGAAATCTCTCTAGCAAACTTGGTAAATTAAATGAAAAAAATAAACATGAAATCTAATTTTATTTATTTACAAATAATGGTATGTTGATTAACTGATTAATAGATCGAATTGGACTCCATTTTCTCGGATACACAAATTTATTCTTTTAATGATTTCATGTGTAGTTAACCTTTAATAAAGTGTTGTGGTGAAGCAAGCATTTACCAAGTCTATTAGAGAAATTTCATCCTTACAGTAATTGACCCTAGCGATTGAAGCAATAAAAGTACAGGCTTTAATTCTTACAGATTTTAGTCGGTTCGGTTCCCGGGTGTGGTAAGCTAATTTTGGAAAATCTTTGGATGCAGTTTTGTTTCTTTTCAAAAACATAGAAATGTTTCCTTTGAGCAGAATTTTTTATCTACAGTATTTCCCTCCAAGCGGCATTACAAAATTCCACCCTGTCTATGTATGTAGGTAAAAATATCAGCTGCGTGGCACCCAGAGATGTCCCCATATTATATTTATTTATTGAGAAGTTTTATATTCGGCTAATTGCGTTTACTTATACACACTATAATTTAGAAATGCCATGAACTTCTACGAAAACAGACTTGTTTACGAAATTAGTGTTCTTATGTAACCTATGAGAGTGATGTCCGTGTCCGTCCTACTTTTTATAACTAGCTTTCTGCGCCGCGACTCCGATAGCGTTGTCGATTTATTTCCGTCGGGATGAGGTATTTTCCCTCGGTAGAAAGTAGCTTATGTTAATCTTTGATAATTCAGCTTTCTATGGGTCAAAGAATGATTTAAATCGGCTTTGTAGTTCTAATTCTATTTGTTACAAAAAGGGAAAAGAAGTTCCTTCCTTTATACAATGTAAGTAATTGCGAATTAATTTATAAGTTTAGTTTAGATTATAACTTTCTTACGCATGACGTATTTTCTCCGAAGGGGAGACACTTCTCTTCTTCTTCTTCTATCTTGTTTACAAACGCGAGATCGGATGAAAAGGATTATACTTCTGTGGTAGGGTAAGTCCTATCATCATTGTTTTAGTCGAAAGACAATAATCAAATGCTGGACATGATCCTCACCTGATCGTCGGTCCACCTTGTGGGGAGGTAAGTCGAACGAATGTTATGTTTGATTGATCGAAGCCAAATTAATAATTCATCAGCCAAGTTTTTAATTTTATTACAGTTTTTAAATGTTATCGTTATCTCGCGTGAGAAACGTGATTGACTTCAGTTTCACACGTGGATTCAAATTGCTAAAACTGCATATTTAAGGTTAATCAAATATCTTCGTTCAATGTATGGTCACGTCTCGTATACCTAATATGTGCAGAGCAGACAGTCTCATGAGACAGTCAGTCAGACTCATCCCACATGAACCCTACTTAATATTATAAATGCGAAAGTAACTCTGTCTGTCTGTTTGTTACGCTTTCACGCCAAAACCACTGAACCGATTTTGATGAAAATTGGTGCGTAGATAGAATAAACTTTGGGGACGGATATAGCCTACTTTTTAGCTCGGGAAAATATCTCATTCTTACGGGAATAACTGTAAGCGCGAGTGGAGTCGTGGGGCGGAAACTTGATGAAACTTGGTATCTATATCAATCTGACCTTGGGGTATGGTAGAATAGACTTCGGAGATGGATATAAGCCACCTTTTCCGCGGAAAAACTCCTCATTCTCACGGGAAAAATGGCAGCGCGAGTGGAAATTTTTGACAAAACTTGGTATTGAGATAGAAAAGACCCTGGGGATCTATAAAGGCCACCTTTAACCGCGGGAAAATATTTTTTAGTACAGGTGAAAAGTTTTGATAAAGATAGGTACAATACAATACAATACAAAATACTTTATTGACACCAAAAAAACACAAAGTAACAAATTAAAAATACATACAGGAGTCAAAAGGCGGCCTTATTGCTAAGGTAGCAATCTCTACCAGGCAACCTTAGGGTAGATAGATATGACCTTAGAGTAGAATATAGATTACCTCTTACCACGGGAATATACCTTATTCCCACGGGAAAAAGGTAAGTCGTGCAGGAAGTTTGGAGAAACTTGGTACAGAGATATAATAGATTTTAGGGAGGGATAAAGGCTACCTTTTACCGCGGGAAAAAACTTTATTCCCACGGGAAAAATGGTAGAGTGGGCGAACAGTTTTAATTAAATTTGGTAGAGAGATAGAAATGGTACAGGAAAAAGTCGAAAACCAACGCGAGCGTAGCCGCGAGCAGCCGGCTAGTAAAGAAATATATAGTAAAAAAATAACTAAGAAATATTTAAATGGTGCTGAGCGTCCGTCCGTCTTGCTAATAGATATAAGTTTCAATGCATATTTTTAAATTTCGAAAACGATAAATTGTTGTTTTTATAATTTCTCTGTTACATTCTAGTGTAGTCATTCCTACGATAAGAAGCCTTTGAATCGTAGTGTTTTTTTTCGATTCGCATATAACATCTGTGGACTCATGTGGCCTACGTGTTTATCTTTTCCAAGCGAGAACAATACCCAATATAGCCATTAAGTATAATTTTCACGGATAATGGACTTGGCTGATAATTTAGAAAAAGAGAACCGCATATTATGAGGCCAACATTACCTTTGTTTACTAGTAAAGGCATGTTACTTTGCAGAAATATTATGTAATATGCCGATAGAACAAAAAACAGTAAGTAATTTAAATATTTTTGGGTTATGTGATTTATTTAAAATAAAATAGTAGTGTGTATTTAAAACATTTAAATATTTGATTAACAGTCGTGCTAGATATTAGATAAGTATTTGGAGGAGCGATCCATTTCTATTATTTTTAATTAGCTTTCCACCGTTAAGCGTTTTTTTCCGTGGGACAGAAATTTTCGTGCGATAAATGGTAGAATATACTCGTAGTATTCCCCAAGGTACGAGTATATTTTATCGTCATACGAAGTTACATTAAACTAGTTTCAATGCAAACAATCAAATATTTTCCCTTTATAATATTAATAAAAATACATATAGGTATTTGTTTTTGATATATGCAGAAAATATGCTAAATCAAGTTTAGATATCTTTGTGACTGACAAACTTAAGGGGCTCCCCTATGCTAAGTGGCGCCGCCATCCGTTAAAAAATAATAACTCGCGAAGTATACATTTTTTATAAAATCCGGACGGTCATTTTAAAGATTTGGTGCTATAGTATATATAGCGGCCATAAACTGTATTTATTATAGTCCGCTATAGTTACAGATAGAAAATTTGCTAAAAACGGCCACTTTTGGCAAATTTTCTATCTGTAACTTCATCGAACTCAAACTAATAGAGTTGATGGCTTCTATATATCCTAAAACACCAAATCTTTAAAATGACCGTCCGGATTTTATAAAAAATGTATACTTCGCGAGTTATTATTTTTTAACGGATGGCGGCGCCACTTAGCATAGCGGAGCCCCTTAACAAAAAAAATTGAAAAAGAAGTACAAACACACTAATTAGACATATTTATTTACGAAAAAATATCAATTCTAGGAAAAAAGAAGTGTGTTATCTGCTCATATCACCTATGTCTCGCCATCGAGCGGCCCGAACCTACCCTGGACTGCCCTGTCTGACGTTGTTCCAATGATTTTACTCAAAGATAATTAAAATATATATGGTAAAGTAGAAACCATGTCGTGGTTGTTTATGTCTTCTATCAAGTTTAGCTAGGTAAGTATAATTTTATAAGAAGTCGTTGCACGGGCTCGAATCTGCGACTTCCGGTTCCGCTATCTAGTGATCAACCATATTTCCCTCGCTGCGCATGATTAGAGCAAAATTGAACTCTGTTACGAGGAGATAATGTATCAGGGTTACGAATAGGCGCCCGACCGCGACCGTCCGCAGTAATCATCATTTAGTTAGAGCATCGTCTTTCTTGATAAACTGTATCCTTTTCAAGACTTGCATGTACTAGGATTTTGTTGGTGACCGCAATATTTTCTTATGGTAACAAACGAATCAAAATAATAAAAAAAAAAACGTAACACAAACAAACGTAGACGTGATTTATTCTTCAAAATATAATAACATAAAATCTATTAACTCATTGGTATTGGAATGGAGATACTTTAAGCTTTACTGCGGGAAAATATCTCATTTCCACAGGACAAATTTTGTCGCGGGCGAAGCTGAGTGCAGACTGCTAGCTTATTGTTTTTTTTTAGACTTCCGAGCATGACTGGTTCTTAGGTTAGTTTTATTGTAATAACTGTTAATTAAATTAAATATTTTTGAACCTTACAATTTATAATTAAGAAATAAAAAAAGTAAAATAATTAAACTATGTGTGTTGTATTTTAACAAAATGCTTAAGTATAATAATATAATCAAATTGTAATAAGTAATAAATAACTGTAAGTACTTATTTTTTTAAATACCAATATTATTGTTTGTGGAATTTTGTAAACCAAATTTTTTTTTTATAAGTTTTGGATGTATGTTCTGTTGGCTGTCGCATTATGCAAATCTACTGCACCACATTATCTATAGATGCGGTGCGGTTCCAAAGTTAGCCCCTAAATGAAAATATTTCATTCCCACGGGAAAAAAACCTAACATGAAAAGTCTGCTAGTAGAAGACATGGTGCTAGTTAACTTTCGAAAACATATATTCAGCTTACTTCATTTATTAAATAAGCTTTCTTTTTATTTGTACATCATGCGGATATAAAAAGATAAATAAAAGCAGAAGAGTTGAAAATAGATATATATATCTTTCTTTTTATATTTATGTTTGTTGTAAGGTGACGACCGAACTCGAAAATTCTGCTGATTATAGCACTGTTTATAAATTAAATCTTCCGAAATAAACTATTCATACAGAAAAGTGGACCAAAATTTAATAATTCTTAATTATTTGGTTATTGCCGTAGATTGAAACGAACATAGACAATCATAAGCGGTATTACTTTGTTTTATTTCTAGGAATGTGATCTATGTTGCAAATGTTATAAAACACACCGCACCACAAAAGGAATGCTAATAGTTATTTCAATAAGTATTCCATGAAAATATTGTCATTTTTAATTGAAGCTATTGTGCAACACTATTAAATACACCTATCAAGAGATTGTGGGATATAAAGATGGTTGACCGCGCGAAGATAATCGGATATATTCCATTTAGATAAGGAAGCGATTCGATGCTAGTGTTTGCTAAGTAGCCAAGCTAAGCTGCATTAGTTCGATGAACTTCCGTTTACGAAATAGGGAAAGGTGTTTTAGAAAATCTTACTTAGTGGAAATTTCCCTAAGCAACCTGATTATTTTACTATTTCTTATATATGCGTACTCGAACATAAAATTTGAAGCAAATATAGAAAGTTAACTTTCCAATATTCAATGAGCGCTCGATCGGCAGTTTGGTAGGCACTTACTTACGGCTACAAACCTTAACGATTCGTAGTTAATTAATTAACTGCATTATGAAAGGTAAACCTACTGAACAAATATGATTTTTCTGTTTAGAGCGAATAAAAATTTCGTACTCACCTCAAACGTGATGATGCCTTTATCGCCGTACTTATCGAAGATCTTGTCTATGAAGTATTGTTCAGCAGGGAGAGTGCTGTTGGCATCGTCGGTGCTGGCGTCGGCGCCGGCGCCGGAGAGCGTCGCCGCCAGGAGCACGACGACGACGGCGCTCGATGTCAACATGGTCGCGACTGAGCCGCGCCGGTGCGCCCGCGCCGCCGGCGGACCCGCGCCTCCGCACCACACTATCAGCGGATCAACAGCACACGCGGCCCGGTGCCTGTAATTACGCGTCATCGCCGACCGTCTAAACATTGGCAGACTGTAGTGGCAGTCGTAGTGGTTTGTTTGTTTGCTTAGAATTATCATTAACGAAGTCGACAAACAAGTGCGAATGGTCGCGCGAACGTGCTAGCCACTCGAGGCGAGGAGTGCGTCTGACTTTCACCCGCTCGATGGTAGCTCCGAGAGGCGGCCGGTTTTAACACCGTTACTGATAATGAAGTAGTATTCGCGGAGTGACCCACCACGAGAGAGCTTGCAGGCGACCAGCACGTGACGTGACGCTACGATGATTAGGGTAGGGTGCTCAAGGACCACAATTTTCCTTGGAATTCATAATTACACTAGTTAATTGCTGTGTTGTGCTGTAAACAAATAATTATAAATTTTCGAAGAAGTATAATTTACCTAAGCACGTGTAAGTTATTCCTCAATGAGATAATAATAATAATTTTACAAAACAAATACTCGTAAATAATCACCAAAAGTAATCTCCGCACAGTATCCAATATTAAGAAAATATTTAACATCATTTAAAAGTAGGCACTTTGTATCAATCCGAATGGAACACCTGTGATGTATGGTATGTAAAGTCCATCAACAGCAAAAGAAAAAAAAAGCAAAGATTGCAGCCAAACGGTGGCGATAAAACTTTGGTATGAAAACTTCAAAAACTCAATAAAAACAGGGAGTTACCGTAAACTGTAATAAAAACAGGTACCTATATAGTTTATTTAAAAGATACAATATGGAGTTCCTAAAATAATTTAGACTATTATATTACATCGCCTTGCATCGTTAAAATTAGGTAATAGGTAATAACTTCGAAGGCAGTAGGTGATCCAATCAATAGTAAAATATGTGTAAGAAAATTATAACAACTCACTTCATTGTGCTATTATTACATGGTGTTATTAACCGTTTAGACTTGTTTTTGTAAACATTGTTTGATCAACATTTAGTTTGCAAACGCGTTGATGTCTTTTATTCTGGAATCTGGACTTCCGGGATTTCACAAGACAATCGTATTTATAACGAATGCAATTGTTTTCTTTTTTTGCACAATTAGCTTCTTATATTATTTATCGAATCTATTCGAATTTCGTACCTATTTTCAACACTGAGATCGGATAATTGACATAATATTATCATTCTTTATCCTATCTTCCGTATTGCATGCTGTGACTCCTAGTAGTGCGATTGTGTTATTTCTTTATTAAATTACAAGCTCAATTATATTTACCACTGATTGTCCAAATAAAATAAATAAATTATTAGGTATAAATTGTATACCTATTAGGTACCAAAGTTTCGTTTTGTTTGAGCAAAAATGCCTTAGTTTTTTTTGTGTGCTAATATTAAGTGTTGATTTAACGCAAATGGCGATTTAATATTCGGACCACGCGTGCGCTCCTTTATTATTCACGTGAGCTGCGCACGCGCTGGATGGATGTTAGACTACAGGCCCGTGTTAAAAAAATTATGGGTCATTTGAACCACCAGATGACCTATATAGAACGATATAAGAGCATAAAATAATAAGATTCAGCATTATGCCGTCACTTGTAAGCTGTCCAACTGAGTGCAGGTGAGAATTCAAAAGTAGGTAGGTAGAGTGAGTACATTTTAGTCATATATTTTTGTACGGCATTCTTACCATCGATAGATCCATGAAAAATAATAAGAAAACGCGTAGTGCCGTAAAAAAATGGTGCGCCAAAAAGTCGGATTTTTTTTTTATTTTTCGACAATTACCAGGGTGAATTTGGTCATTTAATTTTGTACGGCATCAGTTTCATACTATTTCAATACTGCTTCTAATCCATTATTTCGCAACGCCGTACAAAAATCATGCGACAAGGGGAAAAAGCCGAGGGTTGCAACCCCCTTTCTTTCACCTGCACTCAGTTGGACAGCTTACAAGTGACGGCATAATGCTGAATCTTATTATTTTATGCTCTTATATCGTTCTACATAGATCATCTGGTGGTTCAAATGACCCATATTTTTTGTAACACGGGCCTGTAGTCTATGTAGCTTCCTGCTACGCCAGTAAGATGAGTTCAAATTAACATTTCTGAATATTGTGAAGACCCTCTGCAATATTGCAGGCAGGCTATTATCAATCCATAAAAAAAACTACATTGTGTAGTGGCATAGAATAAATAATAGTACTAGGTAGTAGTGGATACCTCCGATCCATGGTGGAATTCGGTCAAGCCCGGTGAAGCTTGATTGGTCGTACTTTTTAGACACAAATAGGTCAATTAAAAAAAAAAGGTGGAATTCGGCGTGCTCATGCCCACGCCAAAAGCTATCTATAGGCTGTAATGGTAAATGTAGTTTTTTGACACCATAAAGACAACTACAACCAGCTAATCTCTAGAAATCTGTGTAACAAATCCAACAGGCAATTAATATAGTACATGGAAATCGTACCATAAAAGGGGTCTTCACTTGCATCAAATCGGGCAGTTCTGATTTTTTTATATGTTGTATGTAATGAGGTGGTAATGACAAATATAATTTTTCCACCTCGAAAGCCTCCCGGAACATTGTAAAATTCATGAAAAGCCATAAAATTTTTGATCATTTTTCAGTTTTTGCCATTTTTTACCACCAAGGACCTGTTTTACGGTAGAAGTCACTATGAATTCTTTTAAAGTAGACTAAATTTGCAACAAAATGAGAATAGTTGGGTCTCGATAAGCTGAATAGTTTCAAAGATACAGCTGTTCAAATGTTTGCAAAATTTCTTAAATAATACAATTTAGAGTTTAGGGTGTCTGTCAAAAATATTTTTCTACTAAAGGTGTGCTTTTTATTAAAAACTTATAATAAAACTCCTGTGACGACCTCAACTTCAACCTCCACATGCAAAGATAAGATAATTTCCCGTAGTAAAAGTTAGCCTGTGTTCTTCCGCATGGTCTATTCTATCTTTGTGCCAACTACGCTCGCTTTAACAATTTTTCCTGTGGGAATGAGAAATTTTCCCGCGGTAAATCGTATCCTATGTTCTTTCCCAAGGTCAATTCTATCTTTATGCCAAGTTTCACCAAAATCGGTTCAGTAGTTTCGGAGCCTATTCAATTTATTAGGTATATTTTAGGATTTTTTTTTACATCTTGGGTTACATTATTGAAGTTTTAGTAAGGATCCCTATTTTTTTTTAACATAAAATAAAGCCTATGTTACTCAGGGATCATGCAGCTTCTCAACAGTGATAGAATTTTTGAAATTGGTTCAGTAGTTTCGGAGCCTATTCAATTTATTAGGTATATTTTAGGATTTTTTTTACACCTAGGGTTACACTAATTGAAGTTTTACTAAGGATCCCAAATTTTTTTAAATAAATAAAATATAGCCTATCTTACTCAGGGATCATGTAGCTACTCAACAGTGAAAGAATTTTTGAAATCGGTTCAGTAGTTTCGGAGCCTATTCGATGCAAACAAACAATCGAACCTTTCCTCTTTATAATATTAGTATAGATAATGCTTATTTCATAAGTTGTATTTCATGTTGTTTAGTCACCTCAGCAACTTTGAACAGATGTAGCTAGGGAACTATTAGATCTTAATTGATTTATGCCGTGAAATAGGTCAATAATTGACCACATTGACAAGATCTTGTAAACACTCGCAAAATTTTATTTTTTTAGAAATTTTGCAAACATTTGAACTGCTGTATCTTTGAAACTATTCAGCTTATCGAGACCCAACTATTCTCATTTTGTTGCAAATTTAGTCTACTTTAAAAGAATTCATAGTGACTTCTACCGTAAAACAGGTCCTTGGTGGTAAAAAATGGCAAAAACTGAAAAATGATCAAAAATTTTATGGCTTTTCATGAATTTTACAATGTTCCGGAAGGCTTTCGAGGTGGAAAAATTATATTTGTCATTACCACCTCATTACATACAACATATAAAAAAATCAGAACTACCCCATTTGATGCAAACCAAAATGTACCAATTCCATGGACTAATAGTTCACAGCTGAATTAAGGCTTGGGTAGCAAAATGCAAAGGATAAGCACGATAAGTATCTTTAGTATATTTTATTGACATTATAACAACAACAATAACTTCTATAGACAATTAATAGTCCACAGCTGGGCTAAAGGGCAGACTGTCCCATAGAGAGCAGGTTCAATCTGTGTTACAGGCTGCAATAACCCCTACGCTTGGCAGCCAGTTTGAAGACTGTTGGATATGATCCTTTATTTTTTTAAATTGACCTATGCTTGTGTCGAAAAAGTACGACGGATCAAGCTTCACCGGACTTGCGGGGGAGCGGAAGACTCTACCCCAAAGTAGTCATGTAACAACGCGACTAGGGGCGACTCGAGGGAGCCTCGGACCTCGGCATCCTTTAGTACGACATCTAAAGGAAAATTTAGATGGTCAGTCAGTGTGTTCAGTTTAGTGGTGGTTTTGGTCTTCCAAAATCAGGGCATAGAAAATAGCTCACAGAAATGATTGAGAAAACAAGGAGGGGAACAACAACAAATAACAAAAAATCAGTACCTAATTTAAAGTTCATAAAACAAAGATGACTAAGGATGTATACGTACAAGGATGTACACAAACTAAGTTTTTGGTATTTGAGCCAAACATTAAAAATCTTATTTAGAGATTGATAGAATTATAGGCATAACTTCGTGTTTGCGTAAATTAGAAAGTGAACGGTTTGGTTTAAAATGCTACAAGAACTCTGGTAAAAAATTCAGCCTTCGTGTAAGAAACCGCAGAACATTTTCTATCGCTAGGAGAGTTAATTACATATCAAATATTAAAGAAAACAAACTGCCTAGACAGTATTAGGTTAAAGCAAAGAGTAGATCAATGTGTAGGTACTACCATACTAGACACAATAAACATTACTTACCTGTATTAGCCGGGCTCAATAATTCTGGTAGTTGATACTTGATGCAATATAAAGTTTATCAAACTAGCTTTCTGCCCCGCGGCTCCGCTTGCGCTAACAATTTTTCCCGCGGGAATAAGGGATTTTCCCTTATTACTGTGTGTGTACTTAAAAAAGAAAATACGTTTTTAGGTAGCCTATGTGTTATTCTGACGTATAAGCAAGCTATATTATTGTAAAGTTTAATTAAAATCTATAGTAGTTTTTGTGTGAGAGTAACAGACATCCATACATCCTCATAAACTTTCGCGTTTATAATATTAGTAGGTCAACAAAACGTAGGTAATATGAAGATTTGAGATTTTCGTGGTTATTTACTGGAGTTTCTTTAGTTTTTGGATTTGATTTTTGCTTTTTCACTTTATTAAAAAAATCATGCCCTACGGGTATTCGGTAAGATAAATAAATGTATTACTGACTTCCATGGCTGTTTATTTTAAGATTTAGATTAAGAGTCAGATCAGACCATTGTGTGTTACATATCCCCACGCATATATTTTTTTATTTATCTAAAAGTTGAGAATGTTATTCAAGAGGAATGTCCAGCTTCAACTGCTATTATCTATGTTTTAAGTGCGATCTAGTATTTTTTTAAATTTGGCCCTGATTAGTTATTACGAGTAAGCAGATTATGCTCCAACTTATTTTTTTACACTTTTAAGAACAAAAAGGGACAGGAGATAGTCAATTTAGATTAAGAAAGTCGATTTCGCGCGTACAAAATTAAATTCAATTATCCCACGTCCTTGTCCTTTTTGGTTTCCATATGAGAACCGCGACTTAAATATAAATTCAGAGTGGGATTTCTGAGAATCACCACCAATACATTTTAACTGCAATCGAAAAATAAAATAAATATTGTTTATTTGTATTTGTAAGATATGTGATTTTCAAATATGTAAAAGAAGTTCAAATATTTTGCATATTTAATATGTACCTATATTATTATTGTTTACAAGTTTGTGATATATTTATCATATCACATAACGGCTTCCATAGTTGAACGAATTTAATAAGTAAATAGAATTTGTATGTACGTGGATAGATTAATTTTATTGATCCAGAATTAACACATCGTAGAAATATTTTTACTATTTTATCAACTTTATTTTTTTTACGTTTAAGTATATATTTTTTTAATGGAATATTTAGCACTTATAATTGTATTTTATGTCGTCGTCGTTAACAGCTCACATATGTCCCCACCGAGGGGCTCGAGCCTACACTGAAATGTATTTTATGTATTTACATCTTTTACTCTTATTCAAAAGCGTGATTCGAGTTCACCAAAGGCATTTTCTTTAAAATTATGTCTATTCAGATTGAAGTATCGAATCATGTAAAAAAATTATATGGCCAAAGAAAAAAAAACATGGCGGGCGTTACGGCGTTACAGAGTATCGTTTCATGTTGACCGACTGCTGCGCCCTAATTTGCTGGCTATATTACAATATGTACATTCCCGCGCCACCGACACTGATATACAAAGTAAATAATGTAACGTAAGGTACTCAGCACCCAATAACTATGTTATTGATATAGCTGTTGCTTTGGCTCAAGTATAAAATGTAGTATTTCTTTATAACTTCGTATAGTACGACATCAAAATGAAACAAAATGTAAGTATGTACCTATATTTGCGAAAATCGGTTAGAGTCAATTGTTTTGCAATATATTGGTACCTATTAAAATGCCTCAGAAAACTAATTTCTTTTTAATTTTGTCTCTCTAGTATTGGTCAATGCAAATGAAAATGTAATAGGTTTTCCTATTCCTATATCTTACAAAAATAAGATAACTTCATTTGTATACAAAATTCACACTAATCTTTAATTGAAACCTCTTCGAAAAAAAATGCGCAATAAACGATTTTCCTCTTTTAGTTTTTTTATCATAAGTAACAAGTGTTTATTTGGATAAGAACACCTTAGATATATCGAAAACAGCAAACATAGCTTATCATAACGGAAACGAATAAGTATTATTAAAACCAACTTACCTCTGTCACTAAAATAAGCACGAAAATGTTGACGGTGGCGGTGGTGTTTAGAATAAGACGGAATAATTTCAGTCAAATTGTAAACAAATAAAATACTTATTTATTATATAAATATTTGAATATACATTTTACATATTTCGTTTGCGTATAGTGTACGATTCTAATCTATTCTACTAGAGAAAAAACATGGTCTTCTTCCTTTGTAGATTAAAAAACGCGTTCGGTAAGTAGGTAAATAACATATCTATACAAAGTTCCAAGCACGAACTCTGGTTCCACGAAAAGAGCTCAGCTTCCTCTATAGTACTTATCGATTTGTAGCCAGACACGTTTGCAAAGGCAACTGAGGCGTGACTTCCAAAACGAATAAGTGTAATTTAGGCAGTTTCCGCGGTGCACACAAAGAGGTGTCGCGCGATTTCAATAGATATCCCACTTCTGATCAACGTTAAAAAACTTCGCAATTTTGTATAAAATTGAACAGACGTGCCAGCCAGATCTACCAGTGCTAACGGTTGTCATGCTTCACTGCTGCTGCTGGTTTCCCATACCAAACATTTTAGTACGCTTTGTTATAAATAATGACACATAGGTAGCTTGTCACGGCAACGCAGATAATTGTCAATATACAAGGAAGTATGCGATCCATTACGTATCAAATTAGTATTTATATTTAGCGATGCCTAAAAACAAACAATAGCTACAGTAGCCAGCACAATTCAGCACATACGGCTGGACACTTTGGCCTTGAGTTGAGATCGCTGTTATTTCGTAGCAGTAGAGATGAAACACGTAACGATAGGTCCAGCCGCATGTGCTGGCTACTGTACATACTTGTAATTGCTATCTACACCGTACCACACAGAACATTCTTCTCTTTAGTTTTGTGTACCATTATGAAACTATATATCGGGTTACAATATATTTAAAACATTTTATTGGACTCTTTTTCTTTCTTTACCCGATGCATATCCTTAATTTTTCGGTAGGCCGACCAAGACCATGGTTAATTAAAATCATCCGTAGTACAGGATTGTTCCCAGTTGTTCCCTGGACCTTTTAAACCGTTCCTCCTCTTGTATAGAAAAATCAAAATATTGTAATCAATAATAATAAGTATGTATACAGGGTGGCTATGGCTAATTTATATCAGTCAATATAGGAAAAGTATGAAACTAGATTGTAAAGAAGACTAGTATTATTATAATAATAGAGTAAAATATTTTTTAAGCATGTTAAAAAAAAAAGAGGAAAATACAAAAGATGCGATCCTGTGGAGTATCTTCGGCAGGTTCTTTTCCACAGCAGCGCACACATTGCACGAATCCGCCAGTTATGTTCAAACTGATATCGCATCGCCTTTTAGATTGTTTGATCTCTTTTTTATTGCTTAGTCTTGTACATTCGTTTGAGAGCCGGTCTTGGTTGGAGCAAAGCTATTAACATCTGAAATTACGTCATTAAATGGTCTGAGAGAGCCTATATAATGATTTTTTTTAATTGGCAAGAAAAATTGTATTTATAGATGAAAAAATAACCTTACTTTGTTCGGGGATCGTACCCGCTTGCATTGAATTGAATGAAGTAGGAAACAATGCTCAATGGAAGTAAGGTATTGTAGTAACTATGAATAGTAAACAAACATACTTGGTTAGATGGAGGGTGTAAGCGTAATAACTTGCTGGTATGTTAGACCGCTTGAAAATGCATTGTGTCGTCTTTGTATCCCAAGTTTTTGAATAAGAATTGGCCTCGTTGGTCAGTCATGATGTATGGATAATTGAAACTGGATTTTAAATTAGTTATCCCAAACCCGAATAATGTTAAAATTGTGCATGCACTTTTGAACATACTCTTACGATCGATACCGATCGACGATTCTTACGATGATGAGTTGATGGCTATCTAAGGCTGATTTTTAGATATTTACTGGAATTCGTTGTTTAAACCGCTGAAGGTTAAGTTAGGCAAATGTTGAGATGGTGAGAGTATTGATTTATTTCCATGGGGTCAGACTTTTATTTACTATTTTATTTTTAGATAGTCAGATTTTCAAGTGGACAGACTGCCAAATGGTCACATAATGAAAATGTTTAACTTAACTACTAGCCTATAACTATGATGTTTCAAAGACTTCCACCAAAAGCTGTACGAATGCCATCTCCATTAGAAACCTATAACAACCCACACTGCTGCACTAAAGTCTCTTTTTTAAATGGGTGGGGACACCAGTTTTTAGGTTGATGCCCTGAGCTGTCCCTGAGTAGTGCCCTTTAAAAAAGCTCGACTAGATAAATAAAAATCTCGCCATATTGCGGGATTTCAATGGAACTAATTTTATAATGGGAATTGTTGCCATAAACATAAAGATATATTACGTGGCGCCCCCAGAGCAGGGTTTATTATTTCTCTGATCAGGCTTGAATGAAAAAGATATTTGATCGTTTTAACCCCTGTGATCGACAGTAAAATTTTTAGCAATATGACAGTCAAATTATGATGTGAAATATACGACTCTTAGCACGTGCGATTTAATAACATTACTTAGTATATTTAGTTAATTACGTCCCTGAAGAGCAAGTGCTCGAATAATAACTAAACAAATTAATTATCACAAAAGTAAACGTAATAATTTATTCATGACGCTGAATAAACACATCTGAATAAATATAGAAGGCGGGATCGAAGCGTAATAATCTCCAAAAGAAATGGTTTGAAACGAAATTTAATATAGGTCCATACTTAAATTACATCTTAAAATTATGAGTAGGAATCAATATTATCAACTTAATTTAATATTATAAATATGTACCAAAAATATTATGCTATAAAAACAGCTAGTAATAAATAACAGGCACAGACTGGAATCAGATCATTATTTAGATCAATATTGTCAAGATCATAAGTCTTTAAAATCCTCTGGTTGGGATAGGAACAGTTTGGAGCATATGATGTTGAATGACTCGCAAGCGTTTTGGAGCCACTGCGGCTTGTTCCGCCAAATAACGAACACGTAATAGACAGGTACGCCTAGAGCTATTAAAGCGACGCCCGCGCCGACTTCCTTCGGGTGCTCGTAGCAGGAGAACACGACTAGGAAAGTGCAGATGATGAGGAAAGATATAGGTAGTAAGATGTTGACTCGTATGGGGCGATGCTGCTTCGGGTGTGTGTATCGCATCCACAGGAGGCCGGTCACGGAGCAGGTGATAAATATCGCCTCCACAGACGTCACGAACACGATCAGAAACTCCATGTCGGGAGCCATCAGCATTACCAGAGTTGCCACACACTGCAAAGAAGAAACATCATGTGTTATTTTATTGTTAACTAGCGACCCGCCCCGGCTCCGCACGGGAAAATGGTTATTGTCGGTTATTCTTAAATATATTATGCATGTATTATACATATAAACCTTCCTCTTGAATCACTCAATCTATTTAAAAAACCGCATCAAAATCCGTTGCGTAGTTTTAAAGATTTAAGCATACATAAGGACATAGGGACATAGGGACAGAGAAAGGGACTTTGTTTTATACTATGTAGTGACTTAACAGCTCATATTATGTCACCACTGAGGGGCTCGAGACTACCCTGAAATCAGGGTGAATAGGCCTTAGTCGACCTCGCTGGCCCAGTGCGGGTTGGTCAACTTCACACACAACCTTTGAATTACTACGCAGGTGTGTGCAGGTTTCTTCACGATGTTTTCCTTCATCGTAAGAGCGCTGAATAAACGTACGTATATGAATTCGAAAATCGAAAACACGTTAGTACGCGCCGAGGCCGAGGCTTGAATCTGAGAACTTCCGAATGGAATTCAACAGCCCTAGCTAGCCACTTGGCCACCGACGCTCTTCATTTCACCGTTATTTTTTTTATTATACACCTTGAAATAATAATCCTTATGGAAATGATAATGATGACTTTTACTTGTGACACCAACTCAGAATTCGCGAAAGAAAAATCTGCTGTTTGATATAAACGTTGAATTACTATCGGACCTAAACGTAACTAGGTATACTGCAATAGGTATTTTAAAAATCGAAGTTTCATGTACGGAATCAGTGGGCATTTCCTACACAGTCAATGAAACAAACTATGAAGGACTTTGGTTGGTTAATCGGCATGGAACCGCCATCTGTGATTCTTTTATGAAAGCTGGTAAGTCCCCATCGTGTAGTAATGAGAATATTCCTAAGAGTTACCGGATTTTACTCTAGATGGCGCTATATCCGATACATTTTCGCTTAGAACACAAAATTAAATAACAATTTACAACAAATTTATATTTATACTACTAACTAAGCATTTCGTTTCAACCAAGATAAGATGCCACACACATTTTAAAATTCATATGTATGTTTATTCGATGTTCTTACACTGTGTAGAAATTCAAAATGTTGTGTGTGAAGTCAACCATAATGCGCATTGTGCGATAAGGCCTGTCCACCCTAATTCAGAAGTAGGTTTGATCCCCTACTTGGGAACTTAATTAATTAAGAAAAACATGCATTAAAATTAAATCTCACCATGAATATAAGAGATGGCACTGGGGTTAACCTTCGCACATCGATCAAGGATATCGCCATCGGTAAATGTCCGTTCCTGGCTCCGACGAAGAAGAGTCTGGAGGACGCATAGATAGCTCCATTCAGAGATCCTAGTGTACACAGCGCTACTAACACTGGCATTATCCACGCCATGACTCCTAAGATCGCTTCGCTGCATGTTATGGCAACGGCGTTTGATGATAACACGTCCTGAGTATTTAGCACGGCGAAGTAAGCGATATTAGTCAGTGTGTACACGATAGTGACCACAGGCATTGATATGCAGATGGCTCGGGGGAGATTCCTGGAATGTAAAACGGTTTTACTGTTAGTGGAGTATTAAATAATGCTTAGGTAATGTTATTAAAAGCATTCGAAAAGAATGCTTGCTGTTTTAAAGGATTCCGCGCTTTGTACACTTTTTATCGTACTAACTGTGGAAATGAGGTGATCTTTTGTAAGTATTAGTACAATCGACTGTAATAAAAGTGCGCACACCTTCCTTTTATTTTTACCTATTCTATTCTACATATTTTTTAAAGAGGCATTAATTCCAACCATATGTACACTTTTATTGTCATGAACAGTATCATTTGTAATTCCTGATCATAATTATTGCTTAAGCCAGGGGCGTCGTATTCGGTATATTATGGTTACTATTTACTTTAAGAATTAGGGTTTAATATCTTATATTATACCTTCAAACAAAGTAATGTTTCGTGCACGTATGTAATGTAAGTACATATTTTGTTACAACAGTTTCATTGAGAATAGTTTGTAAAAAAAATGTAAACCAGTTTGTAAATAAATTCGAACAGATGTAATATTTTCATAAATTGAAAAGCATACATTCGTCGATCGTTTGTCCCGCTCTTTGTCTGCACGCGAGCGAATATTCTTTATACATAAATCGACAATGACCAATATGTTACTTATTTTATTTCATATTTATTGTCCAGAGATAAATCAAAATTGGACATACCAAGGTCTACTATTCCTTAAGATACTGTATTTCATCAGAACATAAACATAGTATATTTTATTCTATAGACATACAGACGGATTTATCTCAATGTGTTGCTCCTCTCCAAGGTTGCTTGGTAGAAATTGATACTCGGCAATAATACGGCCTACATGTACACTTATCCTTTTTGTGAATTATACTACAGAAAAGACAAATTATTTAAAGAAAAGCGGACAGAATAAACGTGCACAATAAACTTACTTAGGTACTACTAACAATATTAATGATTTTAAACTAACCTGTAAGGGTCCTTCAATTCTTCAGTGACAAAGTTCAGGTAATTCCACCCCGAATATGAAAACAGGCCGGTGTAGAATGAAATGGCTATCGACCCTGGCATTAGCTTCGTCCCTTTCATCATATTGTCCAGGTTATCCGTGTGATTGGTGAAATAATACACAATGCTGGCGACGAAGATGAGCAGTAAGGCGGCTATCTTCGCTGCGGAAAAAGAGTCTTGAACCCTGGTCACCCATTTCACGTTGTAGCAGTTGATGAGAGTCAGGAGACCTGGAATAACAATGAGCAGTTTGTTAATAGGATAGCTAATAAAAAATAATAATAATAAAAGGTGGGCGTTTCTATATTTTCACGCTTAGTTAACTCGACTTTAAACAAGAATTATATTTCTTTTTTCAAGACTTTAGTTAGGGTGTCGAATCATATTATGTTAGTATGAGTTTCTAAAATATACGAGTTTCGAATATAGTATAACTAAGTTTACTCGTAAGTTTAATCATAATAAACTTGATTATATTCATGACATGACCCTTATACATCAGTCTTCAAATAGAACTTTCCGCTTCGTCAATTAAAATATTCTGCGATACAATAATTTTCAAATGAGCAGCCACGATTGAAATTATTATATCAGTTTAACCTAATTCTCCTAGGTGCACTTATTACGGTAGTTAAATCAATTAGTTGCGTTTGTTAGCCTATGTTATTACTTATTACTAATGGATGGTTTAACGTTAAACGATATTAGGCCACTACCAGTGTGTAAGTTTACATTAATTAACAGAACGAATAGCCAGTAATGAAAAGAATGAAAATAAGAGTCTTATCACGGAAAAGTTAAACAGGCGTTGAGAGCAATTAACTTTTTTTTCGTAATAGCATAAAAGTTTTGTCTCAGAGAAAAATAAATATCAGGTTCATATAGATCGATCGATAGTTTAAATCTAAAATAATTGATTATGTTTTATTGTGCTTTAGATGTTTCTTGCTTGAGAACCCTGTGTTACGTTACGAGTACCTATCTGAATTCGGTTTTAATTCGCGTTTTTTTAACCCGTACAGAAATTAAATACGAAAATAGTAAAAAAAAATACAAGCCACTATTTTGCAAATAAAAAGTAGTAACAGATATAATATACTTTATTGCACATAAACAACACAATTTGTTATAAACTTAATTGCAAAGGCGAGCTTATCTCTACAAAGAGATCTCTTCCAGCTAACCTATACGCTCGTGAGAAAAAAGAAGAATAATTTTGAGAGATAGCCAAGAAGTGCACCTAAAGAAGGTTATAAAGATAAAATGCTATAAATAAATACTTAACTTTAAATAAAATAATACAAAATACCTAAACTGCTACTTAAATACCTAACAACAACATATATATTAATAATACAATATAAATACACATTTACATAAATAAATATATACATACATCAATAAATACTTCAAAGTTACAAGGATAAAAAGTGCTCTTTCAACCTTTTTTTAAAAATGTCAATAGAAGGACTGTTTTGGATAGGTTTCGGAAGCTTGTTCCACATAAGCACAGCTTGTATAGAGAAGGATTTAAAGAAGAAGTGGGTGTTTGCTCGAGGACACTCCAGCGTCCGTGTGATGCAGTCGCGCCTGGAGCGAGGCTCAGACGGTGTAAGCGGGAGCGGAGATAGTCTGGAGAGGCAGGGTTGTTTAGGATATTAAAAAGAAAGGAAAGTATGTGCACATCACGACGAAGACGAATTGGAAGCCATTTTAGTTGAGTGCGAAATTCTAAAACGTGGTCATATTTACGAAGTCCGAAAATAAAACGAAGAACAGATGTGAATATCGAATAGTCAAGTAGGTAGCAGGTACTATTTACCTACTATTTACGACGACTGGCAACCTTTCGACATCAGGAATCGTGTTCATATCGAACGTCCCGCGCATTCGCGTGTCATCGTATATGTGTCCCAACTTGCTGGTCAAGATTCAAGGACTAGATGGGTGTGTAAGGGGTCTCATTAAGTGCCCTTACGTCGGACGTGTGTTCGCCAAGTTAATTCCGCACGAGTGTGTGTCAGCGCGACGCGCGATGCGGGAGGAAGCTCTCATTATCTTGTCACGCGCAATCAGTACGCCGCCACACCGAGACGCGGCTACTACCAGTATTCAACCAGGGAATCATCAAGAAACTATCTAATACAAAACTTGACAAAGACAACTAGTGCCATTAGCAAAAAAAAACTAATAAAAGCCCAACCACAGAAATAAACCTCGCCATATTGCGGATTTTCAATAGAACTAATTTTATAATGACGGTGGTTGCAGAAAATGCATGTGGAGCAGAGCAGGCTTCACATTTTTCTGGTGAAACTTTAGGACAGCTTTGGATAAACAACGATTTTTTCGCTTTTTTTAGATACACAATTATGCCACCCATAAAACGCTAGGTTACTTAAGAAAATCCGCGTGTTTTAAAAAATAACATTTTGTACTTTTCTGTGATCAATGGTCGCGTTTTATTTAATTCTACAATTACAGCTACCTGCATTTCTTTTTTCTCTAAAATGTTGTATCTCTGCTGAAATAATAGTAACCCCATCGCCAAATTCAAATTGATGGAAACGCAAATAACTGTTTCAACTGTTTGTCTGATTACTATAAAAATTGGAAGGGTGATAAAATTACATTATTGTAAAGAGCATAGATTGGTCCAAGGATTTTACTCATGAAAAAACATGTTGCAAAACGGAAAGCTAGTATTATTTAAAATGTATTCTAAGTTTCGCTTTACGTATGATTATTATATTTGTTGTGATCGATCGTCACTAAGGCAAGGAGTCCTGAATACGTATCTGATCATTATCCGACCTGTAGAAATGCCAACCTGAGGCCTCAGACCGATTTCCTACTTACAGTGACACGGTTGAGATTGATGATTATGACTGGACAAGTTGACCGAGAATAGTAGCGTCTAAGGGCCTAGTAGAGAAACGTTTACAAGGTGCGTCTTGTAAAAATGCAGGGATAATTCGGAGTATAGAGACATTGAAAATCAAAACAGACATTTTTGAAAATTCGCTCCCTGTAGACTACACCAACGCGGCTCTTAAGTGTGAAGAAGAGAAGAGAGGCGTAGGTACTTACATAAAACATGCAGGAGAACTCAAAAATATTATCCTGTATAGAATAGACATAGATAAACCTAACGGGGTGAGCAGAATTTTAGTAAGCTCACAGCGAGCACAAACTAAAACCACTTTTAGCCAAGTGGGTTAAGATTCGGCATCGTAGCGTAATGTAACTACCTATATTGACACCTTGTATAGACGCTTCAATTATACAATTCAATTATACATAATAATGTTATTATTATATCAGCTCATTTATCGTCCTTTAACTACAACCGTTTCTAAATTAGGGCAGGAATCCATTCAGAAAGAAAACAAAACCTAATCGAAATGAACAGAATTACTAAAAAGGAATTCGTGATATAAGAGATTGGGTTACCAAATATAACAAAATAACAGTATGCAGTTCATGCTTAAGTCAAATTCTTGCCCAGCAAGTTCGTACCCATGTCAGTTTTTCTGGGAACCAGCCACATACAGACAGGTTCGGCTCCGAGTAATAAATTGCCGCAATTTAATTTCGGAAAAGGTGTTCTGTTTGTTCTTGCCTTTTTTGTAAAGAAAAAGAAACTGTTCAAGAGTATAATTATATTTACAGAAACCAAATTACTTAAGTTGCCTGCAAGCATTTATATGAGCTGAAACTTTTATTTTCGAAAAGTTTGAAATAGTGTACATATCTAAATATACGAGTACAAAGGTATGTATCTGAAATCAAAAGACCACATCAGTGTTTATATATCCGAACAGTAGTTGTACTAGTAGTTTATGAGTTAGTTTAGAAATTAAAATTTAAATAAAAAAGAATAAATAAGAATTGAAAAAATGAAGTTTTCATTGTACTGTTTTGTGTACAATAAAGTAAATACAATGTATTAAAATAATGAACTATTTAAAGCGTGAATCAAAACAAACAAACTGAAATTCATACTTTCGCACTCGTATTAAACAAAAAACGGGACCCTTATAGGACTACTCGGGTGTCTGTCTGTGCGTCCGTCTGTCAGCGCCTTTCCCTCCGAAATTACTGGACCGATTGATTTTCCGTAGTAACAAACATTTATTACGGCAAAAGATTGCATATGTATCACATTACCTCTATCTACTCATTATATTATCTGAACACGCGTTCAGTAGAAGGCGTGAGAAACAGAGTAAATAAACCTGATATTAACTTTAGTTAGACTTTATATTTGTCATATAAAACCTTCTTTCTATCTCTATCATGTTCGTTCACATTAAAGCCTGAAATGCAAGCTCACGTTACGAACGTACATAAGTAAATTTCAGCCCGAAACAAATTTTCTCTATACATAATTAATCATTAATTGCTATTATAGGCGCCCTGAATATTCAATAACAACGCCTGAGTAGGTATTTATTAGACTACTATTTATATACAACCACGAAAAATGCTATTTATAGAGCAATCGCTTCTCAGTAAAAGGTACATTCCTTCTTTTACATTGACATTGTAGGAGCTTATTCCATTTCCTATTACAAAGGGTAAAATATATAATATGTGTTTCCTTATCGAATTTACGTATATAGTAATATATTATGAAAATACACAGACATATAAAGGGAAGAGGTGTCGTCTGTTAGCGTATATGAACTATATTTTTAATTCGAAGCGAAAAAATATATTATGGTGTAGGTAAAATCATAGAGAATATTATATGCGACTACGTAACCGATAATTAAAATAACAATGTCAAATAAATTAATGAAGAGCCTTAGCCATTAAAAGTGTAAGAAAGTAGTTTCAATTTATAAGAGATCATTAATTTACATTATCAGATCAGTGCAATAGGTATTAATTAAAAAGTGCATCATGAGATACAACCATTTTCATTTTGAAAGTTAACGACCGACAACGGTCAAAATAACTATGACGGTATCTTTACTGCATTATCTTTCCTATCATAACTAGTTGCATATTCATTACCTAACACTGTAAAATCACAGATACCTATATCTATGAAAATCACAGATCCATCAGATGTAGTACACTGATTTTTTTTGTATCCCATAGACTCTCAAGAAAACCGATTATTAAAAAAAGTATTAAAATATAACACAATGTAAAAACAACTTTGGTCTGTATGTTCCTTTATCAGTTCAGCAGAAGTTTATAAACTTCGTAACGCTATCAGACATATGTAATACGAAACGAACGAACTGTAAAACCCATGTAAAACCTAATCTGAAACATTTTAGAAGTAAATCTCAACATATTTCAAGAACGAAAGAGAAGCATTTGACAAGATTTTAACATGCCCTTTAAGAAAAAAACGAAAACGCGGAGGCGGTCGTGTCGTCAAAAGCTCGCCTGACGTTACGGAGGATACGGGTTCGAATCTCGGTAGAGACTCGACGAACAAATAACTTTTGTGAGACTTTCCTCAGTCTGGTTAGGACACTGCAGGCTGAATAACCTGATTGTCCGAAAAGAAAGATGATCCCGTGCTTCGCAAGGCACGTAAAGCCGTTGGTCCCGGTTAGCAGTCGTTATAGGAGCCATGTCGGAAGCCTAAGGTGGTTCTATAATTCCGACACCAGGGTTTGTGAGGTAAGTTAACCTCGAAACCCACACGATAAGCAGAAGCAGAAAAGAAGTAAGGCTTGTCTTTTGAGGGTTATGAAATAGTAAAGTTTAAACTTACATGTAACAACTGCAGCGATAAGTCCGACGGCTTCTGCAGGAGGCTCGCACACCGGCCATAGAGGCTTGAGGATGTTCTGTGCGAAGGTGAGCGCTGTGATCGCGTTGCCAGTAGGGACCAAAATAAGCAACGCCACCCACAGGTACAGAAACGCAGGCAGAGGTCCAAACGCCTCACCGATGTACGCGTAATCCCCTCCAGATTTGGGAATCATTGTACCTGAAACGTGTTGATGGACTGATAACATTCAAGTGGGCACTTTTTTGATGGAATGAAATTTTCTTTACGACTTCTATTCTATCCATGTCCGGAGGATTAATTACGAAGTGTGCTTTAAGGGAGCATTTTAGGGCCCACACAATTGGATTAATTACGAAGTGTGCCTCAAGGGAGCAGTTTAGGGCCCACACAATTTTTTATAAATGTCTATTGAACTCTACTTTTTTCCCAAATCGTAGGAAAATCTTGAGCTATTGTTGATACAACATTATATTTGTTAAATAATGGTAAAGTAAACCTTATGTTTGTGTCTGTACTGATGTATCCTTTAAATGTGAGACGAGAGCCAGTCTTGGTTTGAGCAAAGCTTTTAACTACTGACTGCTTTTTTTAAACCTACAATAAATAAATGAGATTGCCGTTAAAATTTAGTTTTTTGTGATTTATGCATGTTATATTAAAGACCAACTTATTAAATTTTTTACCTAATTTATAGATAATGCTTTTACCGCATTCTATGGAGTACACGATACAGAATAGAGCAACTATAAATTCAGTCTGGCCAATTCGTTATCATTTTAATTTAGGAGTTTGCGTTTAATCAACTATTTAAGAATTGCATAGGTATTATTTCAAACATGACACGATGCAACATTTTATAGTGCAACGATGTGGTACAGTTTAAGTATTTATTAATAACGCAGCTCAATTCGGTGCATTGAGTTCCCCCACGAGGATCTACAAGGCAATAATACCCGACGACAAAACAGATCAACCAAATTCCAGTTTTGCGTATCCTATGGGGTTGATGGAACAAACAGGGTTATAGACGGACATTGCGTTCCCCCTGCGATATTGTTATGGTATGACGCATGCATAAGGTTAAACGTAAAAGTTGATCTTATCTATAGGTTTGTATGTAAGGATGACAGAGGTGAAAGAGGGGTTTAAGGGTAAGGGTAAGGTGTAAAAGATTAAATTTTGTACGAAAGTCGGTATAAGGCTAAGGATATAGTAAACAAACTCAACATAAAGGTACTTTATTTTAGGCTATTCCACGGCTCTTCTATATCTGTGTGATTAAGTTTGTATGAAAAGGTAATTTAGGGATAAATTACTTTTTATGCCGCCTGATGTATAATGATTGTTATTAATTTATTTAATTTAGAATAGATACATATAGAAAACATATAATATTGAGTCAGTTACATCATAACGGTGAATGAAGCCGGGACAGACCTCTGTGCTAGTTTATAAGTACATGTAAAAGTATGTTTATCGGTTCGTCCTTTCACGTCGAATGTAGAGCAACGAGATTTTTGCAGACAGATTGTGGAATATTGAACTGAGAGTTAAATTTCTTGCCATAGGGAATCTCATTGCCACGTGAATAATTTAAAGAATGTTTAATAAATTGTGAGAATATTATCCATATTATGACGTCTGGTTCCAGGAATGGGCAGTAAGCAGTAACCATCTGCGAACCTCAATATGTCTGCAAAGCCTGGTGATTATGGTAAGGTGACAGGATAATGATATGTAGAAGTATATTCTGTTCTAAAATATGGTATATGGGCTTGGGCATAGAAACGTAATTAGAATTTGGTATGGAGTTCAAACAGAATGCCTGATAATAGAATTTAGGCTAATTAGAACATTGCTAGTGTAAACGTTAGATAAGGTGAGTTGATTTTTTTTTTTTTTTTTTATTTAATTTAATCTAAAGGTACATTTTTGAACTTACAACTAAACTTCTCGCCAAACTGAACATCAGTTTGTTGGCGAGTAGGCGCTCATTTTACATAATAATACATGTACCTATTAGTATAACTTAATACATAATATAATAAACTGCAATCACAAAACATCATTACTTAGGCCTCTGTCACACACAGCGAACAGTCGCCGCGATTGCACTCGCTGCGAATAAAAATGAACACGGTCAGTATGGAATTCGCAGCGAATAGCCCTGTCACACTGAGCAACTACTCGCTGCGAGCGCCAATTCGCAGCGACTAATCGGTGTGTGTGACCGAAGCTTTACAGTGCGTTCACAAAGCAATATCTAACAATGTTGACCTTATCTTATACTTAAGGAGTGACAAACTAACTTTCTTATCTTCTCTTAACCAGTCTATCTCATTGAATATCCTTGGTACTAGGTAGCAGTCCGTTCTCTTGCCGTAATAATTTATTGCTCTTGGTTGTACCAACTTTCTCTCTCTTACTCGCCTAGTATTGTATTTATTTGTGATAGGTATTTTAGTATCTCCCTTGTTAGTATAATAGTGTTCTATTACAATATTAAATTTTAATTTAATAATATTAATTCCTACTTACCGAGCTCGGCGTAGCAGAGCGCACCAATCATGGAGAGGAACCCGGAGAGGGCCCACACGATGAGAGCCATTCCCTTCGAGCCGGCATGCTTCAGCACATATGTCGGCGTCACGAAGATACCGGACCCCACGATCACCCCAACTATGATAGCTACGCCGTTCACCAACCCCAACTCCTTCTTTAAACGCACTCCTTCCCTCGACTCTTTATCCCTTTCTCTCCAGACCCCACATCCATCGCTTTTGGCGTTAGTCCTTCCGATGCCGAAACTTTAGCCATTTTTAAAGTCTTTTATCAGTTGCGACAGTCACAAATGTTCACTTAATTGTTTAAGCACATTTTCAGATTATATAGAACGAGATCATTTACGAAATTCAGGGCCTATGCCATACAAACATTGCATCACAAACTGAGCGGCACGGTGGCGGCGAGCGGCGCGAAAAACCACGTGTAACATACAGTTAAATTTAAAACCCCATAGACTGATAAAATATTACCACATTTACAATGCCATTGCTGATAACAACTTTATAGAAATGCGGTGTTGTTACGTAGTATTTCCCGTTTTGCTTGTGGTTATAGGTTAAAATATTCAACACATTAATATAATTCACTTTAAATTTAAAATATTAAATTGCATAGTCACGCAAGTGGCGCAATAAAACAAAGTAATATTAAATAACTAAATTTTTAAAAAGTATTTGCTTCAATTCATAAAACGCCGGTTTCGTTCGAGTTTAATCACGGGGCGGTGATCGATTTTAATAACACGTTGCGCGCGCGCTTCGCTTTCCACTTTACTGGCGGCTTCCTACCGTGACTCTCCGTACTGACTGCGGCGGCATGCGGCACCTCGGCTCGCCGCTCCACTCGCTTATGCCACAAAAGTCATTTGTGCCAATTTAAACTATAATAAAACCGTTTCCTTATACAGTAAAGCATATATTCCTTTACAACGCCAGAAGTATGAGGATCCACTGCCAAGTTTGAACAACTGGTTTAGCACTGTCTCTGTTTTGCCTGGGCTTCACCACGTGTAGTTTTGGCATACTTTTTTTTACTAAGGCTATTATAATAAATGGAAATAATAATGCCTTGTCGTCGTTTGGTGGTTCCTTGACAATAAAAGTAACCTTAGTGATAAGTGGGACATATTGACTGCCTTACAAGATGAATAGCTTGTTCAGTTCGCCTGCCACAGGATATGAGCAATTCATTTATAGCATTCACTACTTAGAGGTCAATGACAGTCACGTCTGGACCCATACAATACAAAAGTAATAAAGGGTTATCATATCAATTGCTTAAAAATAGCAGTAGAGATGAATACTTCAAATAAGAAAAAAACGTTTAAAAATCATAATCTCAATATTACGAAATATTTATAATAATATTTAGAATTAACAACTAGTTAACAAATACTTAGATACCGAAAGTACCAGCAGAAAGAGTTAAAAAATATATACATATATTATTCCTTATCCTTTACTTCGTATTTAAATATCCTGGCCGTGCCATCGTCAGAGGTAGTGAGAATCAAGTTTTCTTTGTCATTGAAAGATAAGTCCAGGATCTCTGACCTGTGGCCAGTGAGTAGGAGACTTTGGGCCCCGGTTCGTCCTTCGTAAGCGCGCACGGATCCGTCGAGGCCGCCGGTGACGAGATGGTCCTTTATCCAGATCATCTTGGTGACGCCAGAGACGGCGTCGTCGCTCGACTTACTGCACTGATGGCGGACCATTTGTCTGGCCACGTCCCATATACATACGGCACCATTGAGGGTACCTATCAACGACGAAAATATTTTTTTAGTTAGCATACTTCGTGTACTACTGCAGGGCATGCACCGCGTTCAGATTCAAATAGATTGTATGCACAAATATTTTTTTATCTGCGTCCAAGTCGCCATGCGAACGTCTACGAGATCTGCCTCGTCGTCGGCGACAAATTGTTTCGGTATGAAGTTCGACGATAAGGATATTACATAGTTTTTTAAACAATTATTAAAAAGTTATTTTGACATGATAAAAATGGTTATAAAGCAGAGACTCTACTATAAATCAAAGAACTCTACCAACTGTACAAAAAGTTACAGATACGAAAAGACGTTGGCTAAACCACTGCCCCAAGCATTGATATGCTTGATAGCATGTATAGAAACTTCTCACTAGCTCGTAACATTAAAATATTGATTAATTAATTATCATGTTCTAGAACTTTCTGAAAATAATTCCTAAATATAAAGGATTTTTATGTATGACAGAACAGACCTCGTTTGGTTACTTATTTCTTGCTGTAAATCCCCATTCCCGCGGAAAAGGACATTGTCATACAGCTAGTATTTTATATTGTATAAATGTGCACTTAAAAGATTCGTTTTTTATGAAGCGAATGTGGATGTTTTATACAAAAACGTTTCGTCTTTGTGTACAAACGCTTAGCTAAACGTTCATAGCAAAGTGTTTTAGTTGTCGTTTGTATTATTCACATAGGAGTTTTATAATTTTATTTTCAGGATTGTAAAGATATCAAAAGTTCCTGAAAGATTTTACTTGCGAAATACTAATACTCAGCTATTCAGCATTACATGTAACTAGGTTAGGTACTGTATCTATACATGCTGGTTTAAGGGTGGGGCAGTCGCCCATACTTCAATTTAGCCATGCTCTTTGTCCATTTATTATTACAACTTGATACTGTGTTATTATTACAACTTTAAGTTACTGTAAGTCAGTCAGTCAATACAGTATAATTTAAAAAATGAAAGTACAGAAGCCAGAACATGCGTTTGGACACTCGCAACTACGAAATTCACCCCTAGCGCTACGGAATATGGGCGCTCTCAATGTTATTTATAATGTACAACAGAATGTAGCATTTTTTTCACGCGACTTAACAGTATGTGCTTTGGATACATGTCTAAAATATTAAAAATACATGACTCACCAGTAGCAAAGTATCCTAATTGGGGATCTTGTGCAAATGCCACTGACTCTAGGTCTATTTCTGTCTCCTGTTGTCCCACAATCTTGCCATTTGATGAGGTACTTAGAATCACTTTACCTGTTAAAAAAATTCAGGACAATTTAATCTTTATTCAAAGGAATGAGTTGCTTTACTAAATGTATTAAGACCATCAACTTTTTTTATAAAGTGTAATACCTACTAGGTTTGCTTTTTTAAACTAATTTTTAAAAGTTATTAATTGGAACAACTATAATTGTTGTTTGAAAGAAACTAAAGGTGATAGATAGCACATTTGGTATTTAGATGTTAATTTTTTTACGGCCACACCTAATTTACTGGATAGTTTTGACCACACCTAAACTACTGGATAGTTTTTGATGTTTAGTATGGACATAGTTTATAAACTATATTATTCAGTAACAATACATATAACAGGCTAATTTCAACAGGTGCAAATATATCATTCTTAGGGGGCAACATGAATGAAAACTGAGCTGAGAATCAGAATGACCAGTCACTCGCCTTATTTTAAGTTGAAATTATGTCTAACTAAACATTGATGCTCTATTATTGCCACCAAGTGCCTATTACTAGTGTAGCATTAGTGCTGCGGTTTTCTCGCCAAAATAAAACATTTGAGGGTGACTGGTCATTCTGACGTTTGGATGGCCTGTCACCCCTCTGTAGTGTCCAAACTGCTTGTAAAAACTAAAATATTTGTGGGCCAATAATTGGTGCCGGGCTAGTGCCTTCAAGCTTTATAAATGTTTTACCTGTTTCTACAAGTAGTTTGGACAATACAGATGGGTGACCAGCTATCCAAAGGTCAGAATGGCCGGTCACCCTCAAATGTTTTATTTTAGCGAGAATAGCGCGGCACTTATGCCCTAGTAATAGGTACTAGGGGGCAATAATAAGACACCAATATTTAAGTACCATTTCAACTTAAAATAAGGCGAGTGATCAGTCATTCTGACGCTTGCAAACTGAGCCTCAGGAAAAATTCTGTTGATCCTAAAAATTTTAAAATGATGAAATATTGATGTTAAAAGTTAAATATTATGAGGAAAATACATAATAAAAAATATAATATATATATATATATATTTTAGTTTATTTCTCCCTTCTTGTGGGAAAGACAAAGGGTTCAAAGCCCAATTATCATACCATGATATTATGTCAAATGTCATGTCATAAGTAAAAATGTAATTGATAAAAATATGTATTTACCATCTGTAGAGATGGATGCCATGAGATTGTTTTCAGGGTGTGTGTCAATAGCTGTGACCCTTATTTGATGTGAGGAAGGACTTGGCGGTATATGGTGTGCTACTGAGTTGGTTTTCAGATCCCACACTTTAATAGCACCATCTTCATATCCTGCTGCTAAACGGACACCATCTTGGAATAGCTGAAAAGATTTGTTCATGTAGTAATAAGCATAAGCTTCTTAGTCTGATTATTTATTTCATGTATTATCTATTTACTAGCGACCCGCCCCGGCTCCGCACGGGAAAATGGTTATTGTGGGTTATCCTTAAGCATATTATGCATGTATTATACATATAAACCTTCCTCTTGAATCACTCTATCTATTAAAAAAAACCGCATCAAAATCTGTTGCATAGTTTTAAAGATTTAAGCATACAAAGGGAGGGACATAGGGACAGAAAAAGCGACTTTGTTTTATACTATGTAGTGATTCTGCCTGTTTGTTATCTTTCTTGAGTTGATGGAGAAAATTATGGGGATTTAGGTTTTAGTAATATAAAAAACAATATGATTCAAATCATGAAAGTTCAACTTTTATGATCGGCATTCAATGAGACATAATTGATATTACTAACAAGACACATTCAAAATAGGAAATAAATTAAATAAACTAAGTTTGTGTTTTATCTTTATTGGGGTTTCAATCTGTTTAAAGGTCATTTCTACTCATAGTCCAATAAATTATTTTATATATTTTATATTATCTTGTTTTACTATCTAATTAGATAATTTAGCAATTATCAAATACTTACTTTCCCACATTCTAATCTTATATTGTGCCCTTGCAGTACTTTAGTATCTCCTGATGGAATCTTAAAAACAAATATATCTCCTTTGACTGTGCCACACATCAGCACCCTTGCTCCAAAGTGCCACTGACCCCAGGTAAGGTCATCAGCTTCATACTCAAATACAACAGGCCAAGGGTCAGTATTTTCTAAGTTACATTTCCACACCTTTATTAGACCACACATGTCTGCAGTAGCTACAAAGGCCCCATCAAAACTGAACCCAACAAAAATGACAGAGTCCTTATGTCCTGTGCAGTCCATCACTACCAGGCCAGTTTCCACAGACCAAACATACGCTTTGTCATCTTCTCCTCCAGTGATTGCTAGCTTGCCATTTGGATGCAAGTCACAACAAAACACTGAGCCATCATGCTTGTTGAATAGCATAGTAGAATGGTCTTCAGGAGGTTCCATCTCTTCGTCTTCCTCTTCCTGATCGCTCAGTTCTTCCATATCTTCATCGAACTGTATGTCATCCAACTCCCCTAGATAAATAACTTCGTCTTCCATACCTGTTATTTCATCTCCGTTTACCGACGACGGTGGAGTGTCTTGCTCATTACCACGCATTTTTATGCTGGAATTGGTGAAAACTGTACGTTAATGATGCCAAATTGCAATTTTTTGTGCAATTTCCTGATAAATCACTATGTAAGTATGACCAACTAACCTCTCTAGTCAATTATATTTTGTACGTACAATATCCCACTTACGTTCTCAAATTATTTCCCGCTGACCGCCCGATAGTAAATATAACTCAAAAACTTATCAGAAAACGAAGCCTTCCTTTTGGTTAAAATAATTTTATTGGAAACACATTTATCACATATCTGTCACATCACGACACAAGTTGACACCAACGAAAGAAAACAACAATGTTGCCAAGCTACCCAGTACAAAATATATTAATGATCTTTTAGAGCCAGCTTGCTTCTACTCCAAGGCAGTCCAAGGTTATCATTGACAAAAACTTATTCTGAAAGATTGTCATTGAAAGTACTTACCAAGCAACATCACATTGCCTTTTTCACAAAGTTGTAATTATTTTATTTTGGAAAATGTATGTAAAGTACAATTTATTGCAAAGAATTTTGTTAGTTTTTAAATAATCTGGCAATACTTGAAGAAACTGTCAACTGTCAGTTAAGTGTCAAACATTTTTTTATTTACTCTGTTCTAGGTAGGCAAAGCAAAAGTCTAAAAGTAAAGTAGTCTACTAGCTTTTAAATGTTTTACATCCACCTTATTTACATTTAAAAAATATTTAAATTTATGTTAAGACTGTATTGAAACAATACACGCTGATTGACTGAAATGCATTCATTTATTGCAAATATTGCAATTTGTTTGCATGCAAAAAAGAAAACCAAAAATTCTCAAAGATAGGTTTCGGTAGGATATTTAGGATTTGACAACCTACCGTGAACCTACCCAAAAAAAAAAAATTTTGAGGTTATGTTATTTTTGTTTGATGAACTAGGCTGTATGGGCTTAGATCCCTTTGCCTTTCCCATAAGGGAGAAAGAAACTAAAAAAAAAAAAAAAAAAAATAATGAATGTAGATTGAATAAAAATATTATTTTAAAGGATATTCAACGCTAAGATGAGCACATTTAATAGAAGTAAGTATCTAGTCTGTTACAAGAGTTATACCAAGTAGATTGATGAAATAATGCGTTATAGAAAAGTTTCTGGGTTAGGACAATCAGTATTTTAATTTCTCTGTTTTCAGCATTATTGCAGACTCCAGCCACATTTCTACTTGCTAAACGGTTTCGGGGAAAGATTAACATTCAAAAACCTAGAAAGCCTCATTTCGAGCGTCAACTCTTGATTGACATAAGCAAACCATTCTACGGGCCTCCAAAGTATAAGTTGCCTGACTATGCACTCTGTGATGGAGGAGAAAAAAGAGTACAAAAGCAAATCGACAACCCATTTGAAAGGATATTGGCTAGAGAGTGTCTAGATTGGTTCAATAAATCGAAAATGGTTATCTTTATACATTTAAACTCTATTACTATGGAAGATAAGACACCAGTATTTGCAGCTCTTAAAAAAAGTGACATGCATTTACGGACTTATGGAAAGAAAATTGTAAGTATGGCAACAAAAGGAACCCGTTATGAAGCTGTGAATCACTTGTTCACCTCACATCAAAATATCATATTTGGACAGCCAGAAAATGCAGCAAAGATGTTCAAAATCCTGAAGAAAACCCCACAACTTGTTATCATGGGTAAGAATTTCTACACTATTTGTTTCGTAGAAGATAAATTACCTATTTAAAATCTATATTTATATGTAATAAAATTAAAAAGTATTAATCATGCTATCTATTAGAGTTTAGTAAAATTTACCACTTCTTTAATTACCAGTCAGTGCTAATCTGATGAAATAGATTAAAAACAACACAGGACAAAAAATATTTTGAAAGTTGTTATTACTGTAAATATTTTACAATACAATACAAATTATTCTTTATTGACACCAAGAAAATATAAAACAAGTAACACAACAACCAGAAAACGTTTAAAAACAATTTTATTTACTTTACCTTTATCTAAAATTTATAGTGATGTCCTCAAACCACATTTAAAATAAGTTGAAATATGTTTGAATTGTTAAATCTTTGCAGCTGGAATTATCCAAGATCGGTTGATGTCCAAGAATGAGTTGGTTGAGTACAGCCAGATGCCCAGTCTGGATGTGGCCAGGAGTCAGCTGTGTTCTGTTCTACAAAGTGCTGGACAAACCATTGTTGGCCAACTTAACCAAAGCCAGCAGACCCTAGTGGCACATCTTGACAAGCATGTGGAACTTCAGAATAAACCCGAAGACAGCAACAGTTGAGACACTGTGAATAATGCTAATAATACTTGTATAAGGTATATTTAATGTAATTGTAGTAAAATGTATTCTTTATCAGTTACCTGAAGTATTTTTATTTTAGATTAGTGTAGATGTAATTGTAGTGATGAAGTTATATTATAGAAAGATTCCTGTGCATGAAATGAAAAATGTTGTTTATAATGTCTACAAATTATCTATATTTAATATTTGAAACACAATCTTTGGTATGTATAGTTACTTATAACTACTTTAAGATTAGGTTTTATAAAAGAGATCAGTTAAATTTTACATAAAAGTAACAAGGATTGAGCAACATGGTTTCTCATTTTTGTGGGTAATATTAGTGGCAGTATAATACTTATATCTAAAACAACATTGTACTTAAATTACAAATTGCATGGTAATTTGAACTCGCGCAGTGCGATTCTCTGCCTTATCCAATGGATAGTGCTAAGTTCAAAATACTCAGCTTGGCATGCTCTTAACTGTACGTTAACGAATAAAGTTTATTAAGGTGCGGTCACACGACTGGTAGCAGTTGCTAAAGCAGTGAGGGCCACTGCAGCTTCCACCTCGTCTCTATCGTGTCGCGATGTGGTCAAAGTAAGTTTATGACTTTTGAAATCAGCTTTACGACGCCGCCCGTCCCACAAAGAGTAATTACTTTCGCTGGGCTGAAATCTCGCTGCACTTTCCAACCACTTGCTAAGAAGCAATGGACTTGTTATGTTCTTTGTTTGTTCTGTCGTAGCTTCCAACTCGGAGTAGCGTTCGGTGGAGTAAGTGTTGTTGTTTTCGAACTTCACTTTGGAAGATGAAGACGTGTCCGAGTCCTGGTGGCTTTCTGTTTGTTCTGGGCTTCCGTCAGAGCCGGCGTCGATATCCAAACTCATTTCTGGTTCACTCCATATGCTGTCGTCTGAACAAATGCTGAACTGTTCCACGTTTCCTTGCGCCCGATCGTTGTACGTGCGAATAAGAACTCCCCAGTTCTGTTGATTTTGATTGGCGTTCACATTTTTCAATTTTCTTCGCCAATTAGCGAACCAGTTGCAAATCTATAAATAAGCAAATTCGTAAGTAAATAAGTTTTGTACAAAAGTAAGATTTTGGGGTGGTGGAGCGTGGATGTTGGCTAACTGTAATTTACACTTATATATTACTAATTATTACATAAATTAATTAAATGATTTTAAATCAATGTGGGATTGGACTCAGTAAATAACACGGTCGTTTTAACAAGCTGATGTTAAAAATAGTGCCTATTTATGTGCAAATAGCAATTCTTGGCAGGTTTCCAATTAGGTTGGTGTTAGGCACAAAAATGAAACTTTATACTGAAAAAATGCAGTTTCTGTTTTAAAAACTTACTTGAATATAAGTGAGTCCTGTTTCGCGGGATAAGTATTTCTTTTCTTCCCTGTTTGGGTACGGGTTCTCCCTTCGCCGGACTAACCAGTCTTTCAAATAACGTTTTATTTCTGGTGTGAACAGCCTCTTTTGTGGTCGCTGGCCCGACACCAAGCACCTCCTATGCACATAAAAAAGCTTTAAATCGACTGCAGTAGCAGAAAACATGTAAACATGTTTATTCAGTATCGACCGGCAAGGTGACGCTTTAACTAGACTGTGGATAAAGAGCGTTCATGTTCAGAATTACAGTGAGAGTGACGCACAAAGAAAATAATTATTAGGACACCGAAAGTAATGACTCATGTCGAAAGTGAACTGACCGTGTGTGTCGCCTGTTCCTCACGGGCCTTGAAGACTTGCCGCCGTCCTCTTTGTTTGCAGATCCGTCCATGTCGTCCGCTGTTGTTTCGCAGGGTTTTTGAATTAAGGTCATCAGAGTGTTGTTTCGCTCAGCCAGTTCTCCAGACTAAGTCACAGGGACAAGCAGCACGTGCGAAGGGCGCCGCAACTCGACACGACTCGTGTCCCGCAAAGCTGCCGCTGCGGGGGATGCTTACTGATCTATTAAAAATATAAGGACATGATGACATAAATAGATTGTCTTCGAACACGGCATAGATAGTGTAACAGTGCACTGTAGTTGTCTGCGCGTTGATGTAACAGAAACATGACGGTCACATTCCTCGGGCACATTTAGATGTTATTTATTTTCGACACCCCTTAAACGCGTTAAATACTACACAGTTTAGGCAGCACGCGAGAACGCAGAGCAGTCTTTAATTAAATGCAAAGGTTATTTTATTATTTATCTCTAATTCCTTTGTAGAACAAAAAACATGTTACTATTACGTGTGCTCGCGAGGGTCAATGTTCTTGTTTTTTGTAAACGCGACTAGAATCAGTGCAAGCGTTCGATATTTCATGGTATATCTGTTATATAAGTAATTAAACATGTTGATATTTAATATTGATTAAAGAGTTTAGTGATGGTGTGCGATTAAAAAACAGAGATAATGATTTACGTACCTTGGTGCGGGAAAGCTCACAGACAGTGTGAAAATGGCGTCGGATAAGCGCGCGCGACTACAGCGCCGCGGAGCGTGCGCCCGCGCATCTCTCGCTGCAAATTCATGTTATTTCAGGATGTCTCCCGCGACGACTTCAAAAACAACATTACAATAGGTAAGTCGCGACTTAGTTGCTATTGTATTCAACTCTAACAATGCGCTTTAGATAAAATCTATTCTAGTTGAAGTTGTGTTGCATTTGCATTGTTGTTGAAAATTATTTAAATTTGCGATGAGCAAAAATAGGTTCAAGGAGATGACATTTACCATATTGTATCTTTACTATTGATGCTAAAAAGACTAGGAACAATTAACGCCAAATATTATAGAAGAAGAGATATAAGGTACTATTTCTAACAAATGACGTCCATTATTATATCTTTAATTTTTCAACATTATCGTATATATTATATTCTCCAAAGGCCATGCAAAAGTAATTATCAATTTAGAAATAATTATGTTCTGGTTTTTATTTATTTAAAAATGTTATGTTTTATTTATTTGTAGGTAATATTCAAACTTAACTAGCTACCTGTACTAGAAAATGCATGATGTTGCAAAATTGACCAATCCTACGCATTATATTTAACAACTGAAATTTCGCAAAATGAGACATGTTTGACAACAAGTTTAATCGTGGCCACTTGTAAAAGGACTTTGGCCTAGCTTATTTATTTTCATGTAGGAAAAATGGTTCCGATAAAGCAAAGTGTAAAAATTTGGGTCTAGTCTACCGCGTCCGCTAGGAGGCTTTGGGTTGCTTTTCAGTAAAAAAACATTTTGCGTGAATGGTATATAGTATATTCTCTTCAATCTATTAGAAGAAGAAGACATAATAATATAGTCCCAAAAGAGTGATTAAGCTTTGAAAACAAATAAAATTTAAAAATATATCTATTTATTCGAATATAATACGAACGGACGACGTCTTTCGGCTGAAATGATGATGATGATGATGATAATACGAACGGTCCTCTTTTTATTACTTTTCTATAGCTATCATATAAAATAGTGATCAAAAATTTTTTATACCTATTATGTAAAAAACTACACCTAATGTAAAAAAAACTTCTAATAGAAAATAGAGACAATTCAATGGTCGTTTTGGTAGTCTTCATTTTATCTGAAATTTTCAATAAGTCTTTCCAACTAAGTCTTTGATGTAGGTATACAAAAGTGTACAAACGTTGTATCGAGAGATTTAAATGTTAGTTGTTGGTAACGAGTAGTTTTACGCTACATAAAGGTCAGCAGGTGAAGCTGCTGTCGCTCTACTTTATGTATTCAGGTGACATTCAGTCTGCAGCTAGGGCATTATTTTATTCATAATCTACAGAAAATATTTTGGGTTACATAATAACGTTTCGGTTCAAGCAATAATATTGGATAACAGTAAGATTTGTAACAAAAGTGTTACTGACTGTGGTAGGCTTTAGCTATATAGTTATATATATACCTACTTATAATTGTTTATTAGGTGTTGAAAATAATATAACCTTATAGGTATGTAATTGCTCTATTATTAATTTATCTCCGGATACGGTTGAATAAATCCAAATTACATGAAATAACTCAAGTTTTCGTTCGTTCATCATTCAGCCAGTAGACGTCCACTGCTGGACAAAGGCCTCCCCCAAAGATCTCCACAACGATCGATTCCGCGCTGCTTCGTTCGTTCTTCGTTAAAAAAATATTTTAGTTCATTCAGCATAGCCGTTGTTGCTCGAATAATTCACTAACAGCTTCTTTTTATAAAATAACTAGCTTTCCTTTCCTTTCAGTAAAGTATCCAGAGTACAAACGATATTCATTCCAAAATGTATCCAAATCCGATCAGACATCCGTTTAAAGCATAAACATCTAAACTTACAAATATTTACAAAGCATATTGTCACGTTTATAAATTCTCCTACTCTTTTGTTAAGGGGCTCTACCATGCTAAGTGGCGCCGCCATCCTGAAAAAAATAATAACTCGGGAAATAATCAATTTTTCAAAAATCCGGTCCACAGAACTGGAGTCGGGGTGCTGTAGGAAATATAGAAGCAATCACATAATGTTTATTATAGTTCAATGTAGTTATAGATAGAAAAAATGCGAAAAGCGGCCGTTTTTCGCGAACTTCCTATCTCTAACTACAGCGAGATACAATAAAGAAAGTTAATAGCTTCTATATATCCTACAGCACCCTGACTCCAGTTCTGTGGACCGGATTTTTGAAAAATTGATTATTTTCCGAGTTATTATTTTTTAAAGGGTGGCGGCGCCACTTAGCGTGGTAGAGAAGATAGGAAAATACCGCTGATGAATCTTAATACGTCATATCATAAAATAAGATCTTTATCTTGTTGCCCACCACAGTGTCACTGTCCCCATGGATTTAATAACCATGTTGCTATGCTACCATGCCCCATAGTCAATTATCACATTTTTCCTGGGCAAAATATCTTATTTTCACCCCAGGTAATAATGAGCTATGTACATTATTCTACATCTAGATATCATTCCATTCTGTCCATCATCCGTTTTTGCGTGATTGAGTAAATATCGTCCAAACTAAAAACATCCAAACAAATTCTTTTGCATATTAATAAATCCTCATTATGCTTCCACAATACTTTCAGTGTAATAATAAATCAATACATCTGTTCAGTTTTAATAAAATGTTTAATGATCTATTGTGTTTTAATATCCAGGTACGACTGTAGAGTTTGGGGAAAATAAAAGAGGTAGAGTTGTAGTCGTAAATATGTGACGTATTTATTTAAAAGGACGCAATGCTAATGCTAAATAAATACATAACAATCTTAAAGTTACCTTAATTACCTAATAGTAATGGAATATTATCTAGAAGTATCTAAGTCTTATAACGTCAATTAACCCATTTGTCGAATTCCCATTTCGTCCAACTCTTCATCGAGTTTAGAACTTGTGTTCTGCTGAATACGGCCCGTTTTGAAAATGATGTAACATTGTTTCGCGGTGTCGTCAAACCATACATACAACAGTGCTAGCACCACAGGTACTAGTATTACTTTTATGTAAGTAATTTACGGTTTCGTCCACGCAGACGACGTCCATCGTCTATCTAACTTTATAGCTGAAGTAAGCAAACAGTAGATACGTGAAATAAGAAAACGTACCTACCTACTATAATATTGTATATTTAAATATTGTAAAAAAGAAACAAATGTAGTGTAAAAAATACTTTACAGCCTATTTTTTGTCCCACTGTTGGGCAAAGATCTTTCATCTGTTCTAGAGATGCGCCAAGTAGGTACTAACTACTTCTACCGAGTAACCGATTACTGAATATACTCGGTTAAGTTCACCTAGCAGTGAAAGTAGGTAGGTACTCGGCCGAATTACTGGGTTCAATTATGTACAATGTTAAGGGGCGCGAAATCAGGAATAAACAAGGTCGTGCAGTGCTCTAAAAGAGAAACAGACTCTTACCAGAACGCGCAGAGTCTAGTTTTCTTACATCGTAACTTGTCTCTCAATAAGTGTAAATATGAATTGTTTTCGCAGCAAAGTCATTTTCATTACCTTTATTCCGCTCAAAATGCTCAAATTGTTATTTAATTTAAACCGAGTGTACTGGGTATTTGAACCGAGCTATTCGGCCGAGTATCGAGTACGAGTACCAAAATACCCACCCGAGTACGCCAGTACCGAGTAGTAAATGATCTATCTCTACTGTTTTATCTCTACCATAATAAATTCCAATACAAAATTTTATGTTAATGAATAGAATAGTCATCCACACTTGTAACGACAATCTCCCTGTATGAGCTAGCTAGCTAGCTTAGCTGACCTTCTTTTATATACCTACATAGTTTTTTTGTTATTATACGTCTGGAGTTTCTTACATTATTTACTTCGTATGTTTACTATTCTATGTGTAATCTGGACATGCTTGACGCGCAATAAGGCACGCTGCTGTTTTGGTCGACTTAATAGCAGTCTTCTGCGTCTTCGCACGGCACATGCGCGCGCCGCCGCCGCCGCCGTAGCTGCCGCCGCCACCAGCTGCCACCGGCGGCCGTCGCCGCCACGACGACAACGCACGCCTTTCTCGCCTCACATGTTGACGTCAACACGAGTTCGCCTATTTCCGCAGAACGTAAAATGCTAGTAGCAGAAAGTGAGTCAGTCGTGTAAAAGATATCGTGGCGAGCTGACGCATAACAGGCTCCAATCGAGGCGCGGCGGCGTGAACAACGCGCGTGCACTACTGTTAGCCAAGGGCCCACGTGCGTCGCGGTTACCGGTGTGCGCGATTGATTTTTTGCGGAATGGGTGAAGAATCTCAAAGTGGAGACGGGAAAGTGGTTTTGAAACGTAAAATAACACTGTTCAATGGAGTGGGCATTATAATTGGGACTATTATAGGCTCTGGAATATTTATTTCTCCAGCTGGAGTTTATATTTATACACAGTAAGTAGTGCATTTAAATTTCCCGCCTTAAAACAAGTGTTTGTAGAACTTTATGCACGTGTAGAGTTGTTTAATGTTTTTGTTTCTTGCTCATATTTTTTTGTTCGAATATAGTTATGATGATATATAGGTAATGCTTTTGTCTTTGAATTAATTATTTATGACTGCGTAGCTACTATCAAGTTGAACAAAACATTTCTTATTGTTCTCGCAGTAGAAAGACCTAGTTACATTTTACAATTGAAACTAAAACACCTTACGAAAGTAGTGCAGTAGGTATGTTGCTAAACAGAATTGTAGAGCTAAGCATTTTGGTGAAATATTTAGATATTGAATTTTATTAAAGTGGACATTTTAATAAAATGGTCATTTTGATACATCGTACATTTTAAATAGATATTTAATATTTTTTTACAGTAGACTATATAGGTATATACGCGATTAAAAAAATATAAATACCTAGGTAGATGTGGAATTTGGATTGATATACTTTTCGATAGATGTATTAATTTAGAATCACTTTTTTTCTCCTGGTTACTTGCGATTAGACGTAGGTACTTTAGTTTTTCTAACCACTACTCGGACCAACCAACATAGGTTAAAGAAAATATCATACATATTATTTGGTTGATATAGTAGATATAACTACAACTACTAATTATGAGTTTTTGTAAGTATGAAAATTTAATGTGTGATAGTAGGATATCCAACCTACACAAATAATTATCTTCTTTACCATAGTAATAATTATAGTATAATGCCCAAACTGTTGCATAACAAGACAAAACTCAGGACTTCCTCTTGATTTCGAAAGCAAAAAAAAAACTAGGCTTTTTAATCTAAATTAGCTTTCCGCCCCGCGGCTCCGCCCGCGTTAACCGTTTTTCCGTAGGAATGAGGTATTTTCCCGCGGTAAAAAAGTAGTCCAGGTCTAAGTCTAATCCTTCCCGAAGGTCTATCTATCTCTGTACAAAGTTTTATCATTTGTTTTGGAGTGAAAGTGTAACAAACAGACAAAGTTACTTTCGCTTTTATAATACTAGTAGGGATAAAGTAAATCATATTTATTATATAGACGTATTTGAAGACCCATAATCGCAAACCAGTGAAAACCGGCCTTTCTTGCGGCTGGTATTTATTGCATGTATAAATTGCTTATCTTTATTTACTTGGCCTAGATATGACATTCACCTGCACGTCAATCAATCACCCACCACCAAACTCCTACTCAGTATTATGTATTATCGCCCTAATTTGACTTATCTAAAGTTTGAGTGACTCTACCATAACGTGGAATCGTGAAGTAGTAAGTTTTTATCTATATAGTAGTAGTGTGAATTAGTGTAGTATGAATGGAGTTACAGGAGTTAATGGAGTAAAATAATGTTACAGTACCCCTACCATGAGTTGCTAACGTAACTTACGCGCTCGATATCGACTACGTAAACGTGCATTTAGTATGGAGAAATTTTACTTCAGATAACTGTCAATAGATGGCGTAGTTTTAATTCCATACTAAATGCACGTTTACGTAGTCGATATCGAGCGCGTAAGTTACGTTAGCAACTCATGGTAGGGGTACAGGTTACTCATTTATCTGCCGCAGCACTGTGACAAGAGATTTTTCACATTTATTTAAATGTCAAAAAGCTGTGATAATCTCGCCATATTGAAATTCCTTCAATGAATGAGAATGTATTAAACACGATAAAATTATGTCTTGTCATACGTACAACTTTATGCTATAAAAACAATAACAAGACATTTTTGTCTGTCGATGAATAGCGCGCAGTTAAATCATAAGCTCTAACAAAAAATTAAACCGCCGAAAAAACTGAAAAGTAAACAGTTCATAAACAATCAATCATCCCCTGATTTCTTAACCTTAAAGTAGGATTTATTTCCAAATTTATATGGGACCAACCAACTTCGAAATAAAAAAATAATAACTAAAATCGGAATACTCTGCAAAAAGTTTTTAGTTAAAAGAATCTAAAAAATATACGCGTCGACTTGAGAACCTCCTCCGTTTTTCGTCGGTTTAAAATGATAATTGAATAATAATAAATAAATAAATTAAAAAAATACATGTATTTTATAAATTAAACAGCCTGCAAATATTATACGAACATACCCTACCTAGGGTTTTTCCTATAGGTACCTGCTAGGTAACAGGCTCTGAGAATTAATGCTAACAAGCTCTTATTTTACGTCTGCCACTTGCCGTTGTAAAGACAGGTTAGTGAACATTCTGATCACTGTTCAAGTGATCACATTCCAACCGGGCCAAGGTTGCGCGAAATAGGTACTACCTACTACCGAAGTATAAAAAATAACACTTAAATAAAGCGCCATTCAGAGCCTTAGATTGGCACGTTTTTTGGAGCTAGGCGGCGCGGCATGCCGCCGTATATAAATTTAGTCTTTCACACTTCACTCGTCATGGGCATGGGATACCTCCCATATTAGTATTTTATACCTAAGTATTTTTTGATGCGATAAATGGTTATTAAAGAATTTAAAGTTTATCATTTATAAATAGGTTGACCTGATCGAAATAATTAGATACATTATTATTAAAAGACACATTACATTTTCTTTTTTCAATTTTAAATAAGCAATTTACGACGCATGAAAAAAAAAAAGACTGCAGACATTCGTTCGACTGGCTACTAGTGCGTACTAAAGTAACAAAAACGTGTAACTACAAAAGCATAATGTATGTCACAGTCACATTGTTATGCAAATGCAACTGTTAACTGCATTAATAGCGAATGTAACTGATATCAAGTTTACGATTTGCGACCATATAGAGAGATTAATGCTAGTGGCCCGTGAGTTGGCCCTGAAACCTGTATAGTGTAGTATAGCGTGGTGTGTGAGTGAGTATGTGGGCGACTTAGTATCAGTTACATATTATGCCACTAGTGGTAACGGGATACTCAATTACCAGCACACCGCAATAGTTTACGCGGAACCACGAACAATCAATCATATCTATCTATTTATCGACGTGTGCTGTTGCGTTTGCAATTTTTCCTTATTTACCTAACCTGTACGTCTTAATGTGCAAAAATCTTATTAATTTTTAATGTGTATTATTGATAACAATGTTTTTTGTATTTTCTATGAATCTGATAATTTCGTCTATAAAGTTATTAAGTAAGAAAATATTTGCTTTCCTGAACGTCACTTCAATTAATCTGTTTTAAATGACATCCTAGTTGGTTAGTCATTTTACTAAGCTTATCTTAATTAGGTACCACAGATACTGTAGATACAGGCAGGCTCCGCTTCGTTTCACAAAGCTAGGATTTGCGTATTGCGTAGTCGATAAGACAAAAAATAAATAAATGGTATACCATTTATTTATTTTTAGTTATCGACTACGCAATAACTTGTAAATTGTAACTTTGTCAAACAGGGACTATCCCTGCGTTTGGAAGTAACTTTGTCTGTTTGTAACACTTTCAGCCCAAAACCACTAAACCGATTTTGATGAGACTTGGTAACTTGGTAGTGATAGAATAGACCTTAGGGAAGGACATAGGCTACCTTTTACCGCGGCGAAATATCTCACACCCACGGGAAAAAACAGTATACGCGAGCGAAGCTGCAGGGCGGAAGGTTAGTACCTAGATTATAACGTCTCTAACCTTGTATTACATACATACTATAGAGGCTTTTCTTCAAATCCGTGGTGTTGATGTTGACTTGACTGACAACTAGTTTTAAACCAGTTTTTTATAGCGGCTCTCATCTCTATTTATAAACTCATTTACATAGAAGTATCTCGTATATTAATTTATTTAATACATTAAGAATTCATAATACTAATAACTTGGTACTACATATTTATTATTCTGGTATTTACTTACTTATTGATATTGAATTAATTATCACTAGTAGTGCAAGTATGTAAGAAAAAATATCATTTAGGTTGTAATTAATTACGCTCTTTTCTCAAAAAATAGTTTAGAAAATGTAACTTTGTATTGACATAAATGTTTTCTTCCGCAGATCAGTAGCGTCATCATTATTAATATGGCTGGTATCTGGTCTTCTCTCGACCTTGGGCGCGCTATGCTATGCAGAACTGGGCACTTCCATCACAAGGTCTGGCGGTGACTACGCTTACATCTACACGGCTTTCGGCCCGTTGCCCGCGTTTCTCCGTCTGTGGATCGCCCTTCTCATCATCAGGCCGACAACGCAGGCGATAGTGGCTCTGACCTTCGGCCACTATGTGGTGAAGCCCTTCTTCCCGGAATGCGAGCCACCGCAGAACGCTGTCCGGTTGTTGGCCGCCGTCTGTTTATGTAAGTGTTTTTCTTAATAATTCATTAGTGGCCAGTCCGGCCGATTGATATTTTCTTAGAACTGTGCGTGGCGTGGTGCTTATTTGAAAAAAGAAGCGACTGCAGTTTTTTCCGTTACCATAAATAAATATGATGCTGTTTGTTTGTTTTGTATTAAAATGTGAGGTTAATAGTTATAAAATAGACTAGTTGCAAGAAATCTTTCAAGATTGTCTTTCTCATTCATAAATTAATTCAATTAAATGTTCAATGAACTTGGTCGAGTGCAAATGATTCTATTCATTATTGATTCTCTCAATCTTCTTCTAATAGTTGTTATTGAATCTGCTTACTTCGGTCATGTTATTCAATGCTGGACATGAATCGGTCTCATCTCTGTAGGTAACTTAATTTATTAATAAGTCGTGAATTAATTATGTCTGCAGTCTGGGATATAACTCCGTCATATCATGTCATAAGATTTGAAGGTCGGAAGGAAAGAAGGTCGAGTGGACAAAAGCTCGCCTGACGTTACGGAAGTTCTACCGCCATATCAGTAAATAATATCAGTAGTATATTATCGATGTTTGGTGCTTATTATATCGTTTCTCGTGTTGATAAGATCGTTCATCAGTGAGCTGCCTTTCTCCTACTGGACTTTCTAATTGTAAAATGCGAGACTGATTGTACGAACGATTCCAACTAAAACCCGTTTAGAAATTGCGCCTACCTACCAGCTTGTTAATAATGGGAAATTTAAGAAATATCAGGTCTTGGACGTGCTGTGCTTAATCTTTACTTTACAACTAAGAATTATTGTTTTCGAACACCTCCCAAAAAGAATCCATAAGTATAATAAATAATGCTACAGGGTGGTACCCTGTTTATTTATAATCACATTAAATCAAAAAGCTTACCACCCTCTTACTTAAAAGTATCCATAAGACATTGCTGCGCTTTCAAGCACCTTTCCTTATTCTGCTGGGTTATCCCAGAAAGCAATAAGTAATTATGCTTTTGGTATATTTTCCGCTCGACCACTCCACACCACATAAAAGTCCACGTTTCGACTACATAAACCAAGTGTCAGTACAATCGGGACAAAATGGTCCCTAAAGTCAGGTAAGTAAGTAGTTATCCTTGGCAGCAGCAATTTAGTAAAATCCAACTGCCTAAACCCAGTAAGCCAATCTATATCAACCTACCACCACCGGTAAAGCTATCCTATTAAAATTCCGTAAAATGAAAAAGCGTCAAATATACATAGATATGAATTCTAAAACAAAAACACATTCGGTACGTAGTGGGCCTGGAGGCTACACCTGCCGGATGGTAAACGACCTAGCCCCTACGTCATCACATCAACAATAATATAAGGTTTTATAATTTATATTGCTATATTCTACTTGAGGTAATTTATTGAGTACCTATTTGGATCTCATTGACTTCAGACCTGGCTCTTTGGCCCGAATGTCGTCGTTCTAATAAGTAGTACTTTTCTCATTGAATCGACTCACCAATAAGTTACTAATAATCTTGTTTACAACGCGGCGAGAATGAGTTCGGTGTTGACATCGACGACGGCGATCGACTCAACAATGTTGTTTTGACTATAGCCGACACTTCCGATGTTGTGAAAGCACTTCTTACTGTATCTAGCAGTTTTTTGTTTATGGCGTTGTGATTGGTTTGTGTATCAAGTCCGGTGAGTTACTTGTCATTCCATTAGGCCTACTATGTAAGTAGCGACACGCTCGAGAAGCTGTCAAACGCGACATATTGACAGAACTATTATGGCTCTAATGTCACTATGTCGCGTTTGACAGCTTCTCGAGCCTGTCGCTACTTACATAGTAGGCCTACAGATGGGCGATAAAGTACCTACCTATATTCTATTCTACGTCGATTTTATGATACAATCGTACGTATATCTAACTATGTAGACCCTCGTGCTATGCAGATCTAGAACTCTATCTCTCAGATAAGTAAATGAAACAAAACATTGTTAGATAGCAAGAGCTAGTGAGTGGGGTGGCGGATGTGTGTGTATAAAATAAACCTACGATTAGATCTTAGAAACAGTAATACTATAATACCACTATGCACTAGTAAACGAGCCCTATAATAGTATATGAAGTTTTTATTTAAAACTATAAATTATCTTACTAACATGTTAAATCAAAACATCTAAATAAACATTAATTGAAAGATCAGTGCTCGGAAAATCGCAAACAAACTACCACACATTCCAATCATTTATTTAATGGACATAAATAATTCAATAAACTGGCCTAATAGAGCTTGCCTGTTATGCAGTAGATGCAGTAATCATCGCAAGACTTATAGATGAAGAATATAGGTTCCAGATATAAATATCTCTAATGGATACGAATAAATGAAAGAAATTAAAGTATAAATGTTCTTCCTACATAGCAAGACTCTACTTAACATTATTTTGTAATTTTATGAGAAAACATAACCATAATAAAACCACAGTAAGATTGATAAAACTATGTTTCTTTCTCTAAGTAAATTATTTCAAGTTTTTCACACAGAATAATGGTGTATTTTATTCCGTTAGCTCAACATTTAGTATGCTATAAAATAAAGCATACCGTATTTTATAAAAATATTGACATATTATTTCTTTTTCTACTATTCTACTATAATATCAGGTACTGGATTAGTTAAAAAATCTTCTACTTGTGCTTGTGGGTCAGTAATCTTCTTACATATTAAGATCACTTCATTCAAGTCTGGTTTTCACATTGTAATTCCTTGACGAAATTTATTCAGTTTCATGTATCCGAGGACAATGAAAGCAGTTTGTCTTTAAGGAGTTACTTCGGTTTATTTTTGCCATTGGTTTTGCCCTTTAGCTTATTTACTAAATTAATCTGTGCTCCTAATGATAGATAGCTATAATGCATTTTAAGTATACAAAGCTCTTTTGTTTTCACCGAGACATAACTTATCTCGATCATAGAAAGACGGGTCGTCGTTTTGCTTGCGTTTACACGACAAGCTTCGTTAACGTTGTTATTATGAGGATAGTGGCGCCGATTCTGGTTATTTTATTACACTAACTTAAATTGATAGTCTATACAAGCCAACCTACGTCCTTTTCACGCTTTTTCGAGTAAAAAGGGACAGGAGATTGTCAATTTAATTTTAAAGACGCCAAACATCGATTTCAGGCGTCGATCGCACTAGTTCTTTAAAAAATTCCAATATAAATATTTTACGCTCAATTTGACAGCTGCGAAATTATTCTAAATAATTAGTCTTTCAAAATTAGATTCATTCAATTTCCGTCTTTTTCGGTTCCCATATGAACGAAAAAACCGCGGCTGAAATTGAAGTGTGACTTGATAGAATTACCACCAATGTAATTAATAAAACATTCTACACAAATATAAGCGGAATATGCTAAGTTCGTTGCTTCTTTTCTAGGAGGCATTAGTTCGATCTCTGCTAAATAAGTGCCAATGTTATTTCATACAGAAATACAAATAACACTTCGAATGAAGCAAACCAAAGCTTTTATTTTTCTAAGGCGATAAAATTAGTATTAAAATTCTCCAAATGGTTTTCTTATTTCATGCAGTAGATAAATAATAAATAGTATACTTTTTACATAAAGCCCTTTTCACTTACGAGCTTAAAATTCAAATAAGAAACTTGTCAACATAATCCTCTTATCTACGAGTATTACTTACTCTTACAAGACATTTGACAAGAAAATAAATGTCAAATAGGATTTTATGCGAATGTACCATTTAGATGTTGGCACTTTACGTTGTGACTTTTCTTACCTAAGAAACTAGAATATCCGGTTTTTATTTAATGCGGTCTTAGAACCGCAATCAATTTTAATTTCCTTTTTCTTCACAAGTTTTCTAAATATAATTAGGTAATCCTCCAATGGTAGTTAAAATTATTTTAATCTTATCTATCTGTCTGTATAAGTTATCAAAATGTTACACTTGTATGAACTGCTCGAAATTTGTATAGTCTAGCTGCTAATGTTTCACATTTGCCATTACCAACTAATAAGACTTGTTTGAGTCTAAGTTGTACCAATGTGTGAAGAAGTCAGCATCAAGGTCTCGTTACACGAACTTTACAAAATTAAAAGTACAATAATTTAAAGTATATTGCGTAGATGAAAGGATATAAAACTGTACTTGTTTTTGGCTGGCCTCAGGTGTATCCGATTTAGGAGTCGAGCTATTACTTAGTGGATGGACGATACCACAGTGATAAAGTGATAATGTGCTAAATGTGGTGCCAATGACGGTTGAATGAATTAATGAATGAATGAAATGTTGTAATGTATGCAAATTTTAACGTAATATTGGTTATAGCATAAAAGTTAAGGATTAAGGCCAGAGTCATCGTTCGTCGACCTTACAACAATTGAGGGAATTTTATGAATTAAGATTGTTTTTATATAAAAAATATATTTATCAAAAAAGTTTCTTGAAATTCTTTGACTTTAAACATAATTTTCGCAGTTCCATAATATAGGGAGATCCATAATTTTAATAAGCCAATCTTCTTCAAGGGCCTATTAGTAGAGAGTGTTAGCGAAACCGGTTGGGTTTTCCCATGGTTTCCCTATAAATATTAAGTGGACCGTGTACAAGTGTTTTTATAACTATAAGTGTAAGCCGTTGATCGCCATCTTGTACTTGAATAACATACATAATAAATACTCAAAACTGTATCTCAAAGCTGAAAACACTTTCTGTACCCGCCTTTCAGTCCACGTACAATTTCCAATCTAATTTATGTTCTGTTAACTTCGTCGCGTCTATATCTAGCTGGAACTGTATAATGTGGTATTATAGTCTGTCCGCCTGTTGATCCAATGGCTCTGCGTCTGGGGAGGATGCTCGCACTTAACCTAATTACAGCCAGCAGAGGAACACTCTCACGAAAAATCAGCCTTCAATACCCTTCGCTCACTGAAAATATTGAGTGACTTGGCAATTTGTACGTTTATTTACTCGAAGAAAAAACTTTTTTGTTGGTCTTATTTATCTAGGTATTAATCAATCGTAGGTACCTTTAAAATCTCAGTTAGTCTCTTTTGTATTCTAGAAAGCGAACAGAAAAGCAGATGAAAAATTGAGTTCTGAATTAATATTATCAAAAGATGAGAGCACAGATCTCAAATTTAGGTAGAATTAAAGTGAAATGTTTTATGGTAGCCTTAAAATTATCAGGTCGTTGCGTCAAGGAGATCCACATTCATTAGGCTATACCAGGGGTATTTTTTGGCAAAGACGTGAAAGACGGCCACTGCAGACCAAGGGCATCCCACAAAGACCTCAGAAACAACGGGTCCTTGCTTCTCGAATTAACCTTCACCAGATTTTTAGTCGGCGGCTTCTACAATATGTAGTAACATTTATTTCTTTCTTCAGGTGTGTTGACGGCAATCAACTGCCTGAGTGTGCGATGGACGATGAGGATCCAAGATGTGTTCACCACCTCCAAGCTCCTGGCTTTAGTGGTCATCATTATCTCAGGAATCTACTACATGTGCATCGGTAAGTTTTGCTCTTATTACCACGTACCCGACCCAGATAATCTGCTTGTTCTGTTACGGTATCGTCAGTCAAGAAGCTTCCAGCTCCGTTTCCTAGTCACTGATGATGTAAGGACCATTGTATTTCCTGTCCAAGACACCGTCATAAAGTAATTTTTTTCTTAAGACACCAATATAAATACTAGAACTTAATTTTTATGTAATAATTGTAGGTGTTTGAAATTGCCTGAACAAACCCTGTGAACTTTAGGTATATAAACTGAAGCAGACGGCGAGCGTCGTATGCAATTGGTATCCGAAGATTCGGAAACAGATAATTTAGACCACTTCTCGGACGGACTCGGTAGTATAGGACCTTACTAGAACGATATCATACATTTGGATCTTGAAGGATAGTTAAACTATTATGTTATTAAAAAAAATCGAATGCATCCTCCTCAAATCCTCAAAAGTGGATGGTTTGCCACAACACACATGTTTTGAATAAAAACACGTCCATTTTCTCATTTGAATTATCAACTGTATCTCAGAAATATTATATTTCTGACCACCGATGTTGACGCCTGCGAGTATTTCCATAATTATTCCAATAGAGATGAATCATGCCTCAAAATTTTCCAAATGGCAATTATATCAATTGATCAGGACATGTTGTTGTGGACATTATTGGTAGTGAGGACATGCTTCATTGCTACCCTAAAGTATTTCGCTGTCGTCATTTTCGTTATTTGTATTGATTTATAGTTTAGATTGCCTAGTAAAATTTTGTCATACAAAATAATTTATTTCTTGAAATTTAAAATGGGTAATAGTTAACCACTCCTTAATAACTATTTTAAAGTTGCTTCCGGGATTAGAAGGAAGTACGTACCTACCTAGAAGTGTTTTTTATATGTTAGTATTATTTACGCATATATTTTTACCTATTAAGATTAGAAACAGGATATTATTTTATTTTTAATATTTTTTTATATTCAAAAAGTAACTTGAAAAGTCTAGGACCTAGTGTAATCTATAAATACTTACCTACTTGCGGATGCTCTAGCACATAGTATATAAATACTTATTTATGGAACTGTAACTATGTTGATAACTAAAGCAAAGACCACTTTATATAACCATGTCATTAAGTACATTATTTTGTAAACAAGCTTTGTCGGTTATGATAGTTTATGTTACCTAGTATTAGTAGTAGAGTAGTATATACCCTTTTCTTGATTATACTTATTTATAGTAAGAGTAGGCAACATTGAGATGACTTTATTTGTGATCTGTCCTAGAGCAATAAATCATAGGTGTAAGATAAGACGCTACTGGAGGTCTCTTCATAAGGACTCGCGTCTTATTATAAACTGTGATAGCAAGCAATTCTTAAGATTTCTTTGTAAGTGGATGCTCTTGTATTGAATAGTTTATTGACCTGCAATTCTTTATTAATTATATTTTTAAAAAGTAGTAGTATGTTAAATTGCAATACATATACAGCTGACATTGTAATATCAATTTAGTTTTGTTTGGTGAAAATAATTTCATACTGAAAATATATTAAAACTCATGATTATATAGGTAAGTAAATATATCTATTGCAATACTTGATTGAGTACCTGAAACCAGAAGTAGTTAACTCCTTTGCCAAATTAGAGATGATTTACATTAAAAAGAAATAAATGGTTTGAAATATTCGACTTGACAAATAGCGTCTGTGATCTACTTACAACTGGCACCCTTTTCACGAGATCATTTGTCGATTTTTTTAATCGTTTAGTTATTTACTTACTCCTTTGATTTTGGTAGGAATATTACAATATTACCTACTTATAAGTTTATATCTGATATTGTATCATAGAATGGACAATATTTACTACCAAACAATAGGTAGATTGCAAATTGTATGCAACTTCAATTATCTATTTCCTTAGGCGACGTAGGAGCTCCAGCACAGTGACCTAAAATTTACCGATAGCTTTGTCTATTGCTGTCCTGTTGTCAAGTATCCTAAGCGATTGCTATAGGTACCATTTATTTAGAGCTTCTAGTATTCATAGATGTTACTGGAATACCACCCACTCTACTTATGATATGATAACTTAGTATAATAATTTGATGTTCTTATTCGCGTGATTTAGTAAAGCATAAAATCTCTTTGATGTTTTTTACCTGACTACCGAAGAAGGGTTATTTATTTACGATCAATGTCCTTTTGTCCGCTGTTTTGTTTCTTGCTTAGTTCCTAATAGAATAAGATTTGGTTGCACGGTGGAAAAACTCATGTTAAGTACATTTTGTTAACGCGACTTGGCAGAACTTCTGGTATAGGCTCATTACCTAAAATTTTAGAAAATGTTACAGTTTAAGGACTCAATTCTTCACCGTGAAATTTAACAGGTTGTTTATCCGCAACATAGTGGTAGTAACCATGAAACTGTACAACTTTCCCTAAGGAACAAACATTGAAATCTCAAAATTAAAATTCAACTTTTCATACAAAGTGGCTGGTCACGTGACTGAAGTTTATATGAAAAGTTAAAAATTCTTTTTGAGATTTCAAACTGTTTTCCTTAGGGAAAGTGGTTCAGTTTATTAGGTTTAGTGTGCCGTGCCTAGGCAAACCAATTTTTTGGTTTATTGGCATTTAGAATAATTATGTAATTGTTTATGTCTAATTTAAATAAAGGAAAAAAAATAAAAAGGTACTACCACTATGTTTCAGATAAACAACCAATTAAATTTCGCGGTGTATAAGTAGGGTATTGCGTACTCTACTACTATACAGGCTCTATCTCTAGTTTACAACGTTAAGTATATTTGTAGGACTTTTTAGGGAATGGTAAACTAAATAAAACACATTCAGCTTGGATATTTATTTTCTCTGATGTTCCCTTTGTGTGTTCAGGCCACATGGAAAACTTCGCCAATCCCTTCGCGGGCCAATATTCAGCCGGCGGTGTGGCGCTCGCCTTCTATTCAGGCCTCTTCGCTTTCGGGGGCTGGAACTATCTCAACTTCGTCACTGAAGAGCTGCAGGATCCATACAAGTGAGTAGTTCAACTTCAAACTCCCACAGACGCGGGAAAGCGCGAGCTGAAGGACGATATTCGCCTTTATATGTAGTTTGTTACACAGATTGCGCTTACTGTTTATGGAACATGCTGCATATAAACTCAGATATCGGATCGCGATCGCACCTCTTCCGCCTCTGTAAGTACGCGGCTTTACACTGACTGTGCTATCGGTTGGTAATGGACTTTTCCCGTCTTTTCCGGATACTCGTAGTATGGCTTTACGTGATAGATATCCGAAGACAAATCATCTTCCTTTTTGGACAATCAGGTACAATGAATCCCTGCAACGTCTAACCAAACTGTGGAAAGTCTCACAAAGTTCGACAAGTGCTTCAGTTAGATTTGATCCCTGAACCTTCGGAGAGAGAGCGTTGGCGTTTGGAGAGCGTTTTACCACTCAGCTACGGAGCCTGCTATGATGATGGTGAAGTAGGCAAAATTTATGCGGAAGCAAGACGATCAAGTTCGCGAATAAGGTAGTGTCGCCAAAGATAGCCCGGCTCCTAGGATAGCCTACTTTAAGAAAAATACATTTATGATTATTCGAAACATTTGAAATTACGTGAGTTTATGCTACAAGTATCATAGACAATAGTGCAAGTGTGTTTCATTACCGGTGTGTCGCCATTTTCAAGACAGACGACAGTTTGCTTGGTCATGTCAGGAAGATACACGTTTTATAAACTCCACGATCTCAATTCTTTTGAAAATTCGCAAATTAAAAGCAAATCTCTTTGCTTTAAACTGTGAAAATTCATATTTAATTTATTAATCAACGAATTACAGATGAGTTATTATTTTATTACCTTTTTGGATTTTTACGAGATTATACTTAAACTGGGGGTAATTTCATATCATGGCCCATAGTATAATCCCCAACATAGCCCCATTCGCTTTTCAGATTATTTTCATACACGCACATAATTAAAGACAATAGCGTCTTATTTGTTTTTACTAATAAGTACACTTATTTTGTATTTCAAAGTTAAATTATCAGTATCCCTTAGATAGCCCACCTATTAAAACAAAAATGTTTTAGAAAAAAGAATTGATTTCTTTATATTTTGGATATGTTACTTTCAAAGTTAATTTAAAAGTAAAATATAATTTTATTTAGTAGTTTGTTTTTATTTTATAGTTGATTTACATTTTGATAGATTTAAGATGGCCCACATTTGAATCTTTGGTTAATTATTTTACCTTTTGTGAATAATGTTACGAGAAGATTGTGTTTTATTTTGATATTTTATGTTAAAAGTGTTAAAATGTTTATAACGCATATATTTCCATTAATATTTTTCGGGCCATCTTCAGCGACCAGCTTCCCAAGATAGCCCAACACCAAGTTTATAAAAAGTGGTTATCTTTGTGTTAAAATGCCAAGAGCTGTATTACTTTTTTAGATATCTTGTTTCCCAAATAAATATAATTATAGTTTCCATCAGGTTTACTTAACTGCAAGATTTTACAAGAATTTGAATTTAAGTGGGCCTTCATTGGCGCCTGTACCTTAGTTTCAAAAACAAAACAAAAAAGTTAGCTTATCTATCCCAGAAACTTCGGTTCTATAGACGGCCGAATCCGAAAAGATGTCCATTGGTGGACGAGGGACTCCCTAAGCAAATTGATCAGCTGGGCGGTGCGATTCAGTATAGAAGGTTCGGATAAGATAAAAGTGATGGATTGCAATGCAACATTAATTTAAATTAACTTCAATAGATAATAATGTCATGTCAGTCATGTATGTATGACGTATCATAAAGTCATCAATTAAACTAATGCAGAATTCTATGGAATATTTCTGTGATGAAAGTGTGACATGATACGCATGAAACCTAGTCAGCTAAATATTGAGAGTAGATATTGGTGTTATAAATGTGCCTATTTATTGTAGATAGATATTGTTTCTGAAACGTGATATATCTGTGTAAGCGTATGGAAAAGTCTGCGAGAACTTTTATAAAGACTTTTCCATTGATCAGCATGATTTCCGCTCGGCACGTACATCACGCCACGCCCCCGATAACGGAGATAAAGCTATTTTGGTGTTACTATATTGTTATAGGTATTATAGTAACCTAAGAATGAGGCGAGAGAGGCCTTTGCCACACGATTGGATAAAAAACAGAAATGTAGTAATTTTGATGGCAGAGTTCAATTATCCTTATTATGAAAGGTATGGGCTCTATTTTAATCCCGATGTGGATACATACCGTAAAAAAATAGCTTATTGCGACATTAGTTAATAAAAAAGTAATTTTCAAAAATTAATTTGTTACCATGCAATAGACTGCCACGATACGATTTGTGAACTTTATTGGGTAAATAAGACATTCTCTTAATTAATGTTATATGACCAGAACAAGTCTGACTTGAAAAACAACCAAAATATTTTTTCGTATTTTTTTATTATTATAATTGTTTTTTCCGTGTTAATGAGCTATTTATGCCTACTATGACTAGGCATAATGCGGTGTAGTCACTGTACGATGAAGCCTGCCTGAAAGGCTTTTCATGTGGTAAAAGTAAGTATCATCTAGTATCATTCCCTGTGATGCTGTCTAATCAAGTTTTAAACCATAAAAAAACTCGTCTCTGTGAGAAAAGGCAACAATATCTGCCATTCATAAAATTCCCATGGAATAAATCAGCATTGCGTTTCGCCAAACGAAAGAGAAAAATAATGTAATGGTTGCCTGTGGGTAATGGTGTCAAGAGAGACTATTTGGTATTGTAATGGTTCGCTAGCACTATAGCTTATTCTGTGATAATAATTAAGACTTAATAGCCTCGGACCACGGCCTAGCGCGTTGATATTGAAAAACATCGTGAAGAAGACGACGCCTGAGGCTCCGTCTCTGATTATCAATTTTGATTTTGGTTATGGCCACGCCCCCGTCGGCGGGTACGAGCGTTGTTACCTGAAGGGAAAGGCTTATTCACTTAACCCTCTTTCAGGGTAAACTCGAGCCTCTCGGTGGGGGCTATTATCAACGACATTATGTACGCACATCATTTCATAACAGCGGCTGCACCGTTTTAGACGAAGCGCGTTGATTTTCCTTGTTCTTATGTTTTCGATATATTTTTTGTTCTATTCGGAGAGCTAGTGAATAAAACAGTATAATAAAAACGAAGTTTATTTCGCTGGCAGGAATGCCTGTGCTAGAATGATTCGCTCTTCTAGGTATTAAATATATGTACCTATGCATCATATGCATGTTAGGTAAGGCGTAGGAAAGTGGAGAACTGTAAATGTACTCTGTGCCGTGCCATAAAGCCCAATACACACGTAGCTATAATCTATATTAATATGCCCAGCTCTAACTTATATTACATCTCGCCACCACACACGGTAGCTGTATTGAAATATATATTTTCACCCTTACTGCGTCCACTTACGGAATACCTATAATATGTCGAGATTTATATTAATATGCCGTGCTATATCGGTCGCTTGTTGTGACGTCACCAAAATATGTCGACCGATATAGCAAGGCATATTAATATAAATCTCGGTATATTAATATAAATCTCGACATATTATAGGTATTCCGTAAGTGGACGCAGTAAGGGTGAAAATATATATTTCAATACAGCTACCGTGTGTGGTGGTGAGATGTAATATGTTAGAGCTGGGCATATTAATATAGATTATAGCTACGTGTGTATTGGGCTTAAGCCCTTTCAAGAGGCTCCCACGAGAGTCATGCAAACAAAAGCCGCGATTCGATTTATTTACTTTCTCGAACGAGAATCTAGCATTTTTCTGCTCTCCGATTCCAGAAGTTTTCATTATCAACCGATTTGTTATCTAGGTTCCATTTATAAAAAAATACCATCGTTTAACATAATAAATAATATTTTAACCGATTATGCCCGGTGTACATAATATAACATACATAATATACCTAATTAAATTATGTTACATACTTATGTATTTCGGTTTATGAAATATTGTTTGTGTAAGAAGCGAAAAATAATCTTATAGCAACAGGTTGAACATTTTTATTGAACCTGTTGCTTGTATCAGCAAGCCACTAAAGCTTTTATATAATTCGGAGCGGGTGGCTTAGACCCCGTAACACTTTGACACGCGTTCATACAATGTTTCACAAATAAAAAAACTATTTTGGTCACTGCGCAACTCATGGCACAAACACTCTGTGGCACAAACATTGAATGTGCATTTCTCTTAGAGAACGCGCAATTTCCTGCTGAGAAGAGCCATTTCTGTGGTTCATTTAGTCTATTGCATGTTTTATTCATTTGCAGACCTATCTCTAAGAAAGGGAAGAAAGTAAATGAAAGGAGTCAGATTATTTCTCACTCGCACCCTTACTACCGGTTTATTCATAAAATAGACTTGTAGATTGCTGGAAGAATCTACGCGCTTAATTACTTTTGGATGGCCGCCAGGTTTTCCAGATGCAGATTGCGAGTAGGAAAGAGTTTTTTTATGTAAAACACATGGCATTTAAGTGTCGCTACGCAAGTCGCAATGTGTGAATGATATTAACGATTTCTGAAAAATAACATACTTTGAAATATAGTTCAGTTTCATTCACAATGTCATACCATATGTTTTAATTTGTATATGATTCGGCCGAATTGTTATTATTTCGTATTAATTATAAAGTGTGTATTGGGATAGCAACGTTTGCACTGAGATCTACTGAAGTATTTTATGAGTACTCACTTTAAAAGAAAAAGATACTCTTGACATGTGATCTTAAAATATTTTATTTATTTAAGTTGAATTGTTTAAACAACCTGTATGTAAAGAAATAGCTATATTTTACTCGGAGATACTAACGTATATTTAAGTTGTTTGTCTAGACAACATTGATAATGTTTTAATAATCTATTATTGACAATGTTTTCAAATTAGGGTTAATCACTTGTTTATTTTTCAAATATGTATAATTAGTAAATGTATATAGATACTGTGCCGCCACTGCAGTATTTCTTAGTAGTTCATTTCTATTCTAGTATGTATTAGGTATTAAGAAATTATACCGTTGATACCGTTGAAAAAAGTAATATGTCATTTAAATGACTAACACTAATTTCACCAATTTAATGCATAAGTTAATACACACGCATTTTTGCTTTTGCAAATTTTATTCTAGTTATATATTTTTAGGGAGACTAGGTATGGCCGCTTTTTGACTTCTGTATGTGCTTTATATTGTTTTCTATTTCTTTTGGTCAATAAAGCATATTGTATTATATTATATCATGGATAGGCTTAGGAAAAGCTAAAAATAGCTAGCTAACATTAGCAGCATCTAATTGTATTCAAGTTTAAAAATTAAATATTTGCTCCTTGTAAGACTCTGTATATTGAATGTACTCGTTGGCTTTCCAGGAATCTGCCCCGGGCGATATGGATCGCCATGCCGATGGTGACGATTATCTACGTGATGGCGAACTTGGCCTACTTCGCCGTTATCTCCAAAGTCGAGCTGTTGTCGAACCCCGCTGTGGCTGTTGTGAGTAATATTTATTTATTACCTCTCTATAAAATATACCTTTGTGCCCGAGACAGAAAGCCCAAAGAATGGAATGTCCCAAGGTTTCATAAAATCGGGTTATTTTTTTTTTCTTAGTCTGGTTACTTGCAGCCGTAATCGGATTAGTTGTATCGGTTGTTGGTTGAGTTGATTTGATCGGGTTGGACGAGATGTCTAAAGACCGCGTTATTGTTTTGTTATTTATTAATAATTAGCGATAGCAATATTGAGTTTATCATGGTCAGTTCAAAGCAATAAATCTTGTACTGATAACTGTTTTAAATATATACCTACCTACCTAATAGAAACGCTGTTGCTAACGTAGGCGACCTTATGACACCGATATGATCCTACTACTATAAGTAATGGTATATTATGTAAATGTCATTCGAATAAGGACAATATTGCAGTACCTACCTATGTAAAACTCAAATAAATATGCATAATAAAGAAAAATATATAGGTAAGAAATCTGGATCTTCTTAATGGTAAATTCCTATGTAATAGGAGTTTCTTCCAGGCAGCGTTTAAAATGTATCTCACTTTAGGCAGTCAGTGTTTCGATTCGTTCGCATTCATCGGCAGTGTGCTTTAGGATTATTATGTATTCTTCGAATGTAACTAGTCTCATAGTATTATATACGGTCTGTTTCATATAAATCCGGGCCAATGTTTATTGACCCATTTTTTCCCATTAAAAATACTGTAACGTCAAAAAGTCTGGCAAGGTCACACGCTCAACTACGGTATGCCAAATTACGTATTTTGCTATAATAATTGCCTATAGTTTTATCGTATCGTTTGAAAAAAATTTGCGCATTGTATGCAGTATTCAATGACCTTTTGTCCGGATTAATATGAAACAAACCATAGTAAATGAAAGAAATCTTTAGATGTAACTGGTTACTTAGCATTCGCACGTATTAGTTTCGTAGACGCCCAAATAAAAAAAAGTTAATTTTTTCACAATATTTGTATAACCAGAAGCACAACCAGTAGAGTGCTGAAGCCTTTTTTAAGAGTAAAAGCGATTTCAGAGTAGGTTCTGCCCATTCCGGCGTGGTGTATCGGCTTGTAATAATGTTACTTATAATATTTTTTTACTTGTATATCAAAATAAAACACAGAAAAAATTAAGTTAGACATCCAGAAATACGAGGTATAACTGTGGTATAACTTTGAAACCTTTATTTAACTTTTTGCAATAAATTTAGCGGATTCCCAAACTAACATGCAGGTAGGCAGATAAACATATAACGTCATATCACATCTTGTCGAAAAGAGAAACTTATTTCTTTTTTCTGTTTTTAGATATTGGGCGACCGACTATTCGGTAGCTGGAGTTGGCTGATACCAGTGTTCGTCGCGCTGTCCACGTTTGGGGGCGTGAACGGGGTTTTGTTCACCTCGGCGCGGCTGTTCGCTACCGGCGCTCAGGAGGGACACATGCCCGCCTTTTTCACACTCTTCCATATAACCAAGCAGACGCCAATACCCTCACTCATATTCACTGTGAGTATCTACATTATTTATTAATATAAATAAGTTATAGGAAGTAAGATTTTACAGATGTGGTCACTCAAGACCACTCAAAGGAAAAGTGAGAGGTTCACCAGGAATGACAAAAATTCAGTTCACCGGTAAAAGTGTACAAATAGGCGGCCTTATTGCTAATGTAACACACAGATTTACATTTGAAAACTAAAACTGAACTTCTCATATAAAACTACGTCTACGTCCCATGCCCAAAGATCGACGTTGATTTTCAATACCTAAATCATATTGCGTAGGTACTTAAATCTTGGATTCAGTTTCATGTTGGTCTGTTTCACTCCGCAATTCTTCGTTTTAATACAAATTCGCCGAGTATTCACATCTTTATGTATGTCAATTGTGTTTTGTTTCAGTGTTTCTTCTCTCTCCTCATGCTGACTACCAGCGACGTGTTCGCCCTCATCAACTACTTCTCTCAGACGCTGTGGCTGTCCGTCGGAGCTTCAGTAGTCGGCATGCTGTGGCTGCGGCGCACCAAGCCGGACCTCCCGCGACCAATCAAAGTCAACCTCGCCATTCCCTTCCTCTTCCTTATCGGCATCGGGTTTTTAGTCATCATTCCAGCGATCACCAACCCCAAAGACTCGGCAATCGGTCTTGCTATTCTTTTATCCGGCATTCCCGTTTATTATCTATGCGTTAGGTGGGAGTCCAAGCCCGAGGGCTATGATGCGTTCTCCGGATGCATTTTAAGGTTTCTGCAGAAGTTATGTTCGTGCATTTATGTCGAGTCGCCTGAGAAGATGTCGAAATGAACACTTAAAACCGACTTTTGTATATACAGAAAATAATAATGATCAAGACCTATTTATAGAAATAGGTAAGTAAGTATTATTGTATGACTTGGTTTATTCGAATATAATAGAATTTGAAGTATATAAAGGACCAATAATGAGTGTGCGTGCGCTTCTATAGTAATCAAGCAGTAAAAATAAGCAAATAGATTTAAGATCGCTTTCAGTCCCTTTTTATAAAGCTATATTTTTTTATTGCACAAAAAAAATCGTATGGAGCCCGGTCTTTTATTCACAGAAAAATCTAACCACTATATAGAAAAAATATATAGATTCTAGACATAAAACTGAGTCCATATGTCCAGTTGTGGAATTTAAGTGCCCCCCATTTAGGAGATATTAATTTTTTTCAATGTGAAAAAGTTGTACACTCAGCAAGTCTATAAAACGCACCTGCCACTACCTATCTCTTTCTAACACCTAGCTAAGGCTACTCTTGTCTTCTCTTTCTTACAAGGTTATTAAAATAGTTAACTAAACCGCGAAAACGATTTTCAGTGACATTATGCGAGACATTTACAGCACATGCTATGCTCATTTTTGAAGTTTTGAATACAGAATAAATCGTTTTCGCGGTTTAGTAACTATTTTGTAAGAAAGAGAAGACAAGAGTAGCCTTAGCTAGGTGTTAGAAAGAGATAGGTAGTGGCAGGTGCGTTTTATAGACTTGCTGAGAGGACAACTTTTTTACATTGAAAAAAATTAATATCTCCTAAATGGGGGGCACTTAAATTCCACAACTGGACATGTGGACTCAGTTTTATGTCTAGAATCTATATATTTTTTCTATATAGTGGTTAGATTTTTCTGTGAATAAAAGACCAAAAAAAGCCATGTCCTTTTAAAGTTATTTTTTCAAATGCAGTAAATAAATATGATTATTAATTTATTAGACCTAGGATATTGAGTAGGTGTGTTGTTATCTAAAACTTTTAAATCACAATAAAATTAAATACTCTAAAGACTTTTTTGTTTTACGAAGATATCAATGCAAGTCTCGATTTCTAGAATTAAGAAGTACAAAAATCATTTTATACTAGAATTAGCAGACAACGAAACATACTTATGTCGCAAAATTTCAAAGAAAAGCCGATTAACAATACCGGAAACGGATAAAAATTTGATAATTTATTTATTTCTCTTATAAACTATGGCTTCTGTTACACTTGCCGTAGCTAATCTTTTTCTTTTCACGTATATCAATCTCTCTCAGTGTATTTATTACCAAACCAACTAGCTGTCCGCCCGCGGTTACGCCCGCTTTGTTTTAAAAAAAAAAAGTATTTCGTTTCTATTGCTATTTGATTGTATTTTGAGAGTGTATGGGAAATCTTATCGTAAATTAAAGCGCCCCCTAGCATGACCGTTCATTCGTGAATCGTATACTGTTTTATATCTTATTGGAAGATATTTCAATATGGCGGAATTCTAATGGTATTTTAACAGTTCGGTGAGGGATATATGTAGTTTCTAGTTTGTCACAGTGGCATAGTAGTCGTGCTATGTCATATGTCAACCCCCCGACCAGACAAACAAGAAAAACCTGCCCTATCTTTGTTGCTACATTTGTTATCATGAAGTAAGTTCCATTGAATATCCGCAATTTGGCGAGTTTCTTCATTTTTCTGGTTGTGTTTTATAATTTATAGGTAGTTCAACAAGTTTTGAATCGTGTGCTGTTTACATATTGTAGTTACTTAAATTCCTAACACTTTTAGCCTTCGCATGCTTCATACGCTCTCTAAGTACAGTAAGCAGCACATGCGGCTGGACACTCGCACTACGAAACTCGCATCTTCTACCACGGAATAACGGCGCTCTCAAGGTTAATATGTCCTGTTGCATGTGCTGCCTACTGTACCTATCTATAAATTAATTAAGCTATTTATTATACAGAAAGTATGTTCTGAAACTGTAATTTAAAGCGCTAGTTTTGTTATATTGTGTCTGGTTTAATGCGAACGTAAGTAATTTAACCAATAATAGAGTATAGAGTATTATTATATTATACTCGATTACGTACGGGCGAAATACTCGAATCACTGCTAAGATTGTATATAAGCTTTTGTTTTATAACTAGTTCTTCAATAAAAGCGCGTCGGTAGGGTAGAGCGTTGATTGCCATCCGGGAAGAAGCGTCCCCGTTCGATTCCTGTCACTGTCACGTTATTAATTCGCCGGACGGTGATCCATGCAGCGCATCATTTAGGGGTCTATTCACCCCTCATTTTGAGTAGGCTCAAGCCGTATTGATCTGACAATGATTAAGAAAAATATTATTAGAAATTTAAAAACCTAATGTCAACTGTTCATTCAATCTTTTTGTCTGTCCACGTATTTTCACTTGTGGGTACTACTATTTGGTATTTTGTGCTTGTGTGTGAAAAATTTGTATTGATGTTGTAATTGACTTTGAATAGGTTATTATGTAAAACAAACTTAGTTATACGAATTTTAATGGAACGGATACATTCCTATAATGCTAATACATAAATCATTTTATATACAAATTGTATACCTAACTTATTATTTTTATTTTTGCTACAGATGACGTTTTGTATGTAGGTATTTACAATTTTACATATTGTAAACAGACAGACTGTGTAGAACTAGATATTTACGCTTATATAAGTATTTATAGCTGTATTTAATTACACAAGTATAAGTTTTTAAAAATATACTTACCTACGCATACATACCTATAATGGTAGACGAATGTTATATAAAATAAAATACATTGTGTATCTAAATTATGTACCTATATGTAATCAATAAAACATTAAAGTTGTTGGAAAGATTTAATAAAACAGTCATGTTATAATTCGCTTTTTATTAAAAGGAGATCTTGCGCAGGTCTTTGTACGATGATGATGATGACGGGTCACTGACTGGTACGTTATGGTTTAGTTTACCTAATTGCTAATTGCAGGTACCTAACTGCAGTCGATATAAGATCGGTAACTTCTTGCCGACACACTCTTGACCTTGATCACGTTGTTCACAAGGGGCCAAAAACCTTGGGACAGATCTTCGCCCTCCCGGAAAAAGAGTAGGTTGCCAGACCTAAGGATTATCGAGTCCTCCCCCTTCTTCGGACTTCAGATTTATAGATTGTTATGATATCAAACTTAATCCTGCTCAATTCTTCCTCCAGTGTGCCTCCAGTTCGAGTATCTTTTCGTCGGTCCGCAGTGTCCGATCATTGTATGTTGCCAGGGTCAAGGGTCGTCGGTGTTGGTAACTGCGAGCCGCCCGGCGATTCTTAGCACCCCATGCCCCGCCGAAACCACAGCGGTTACCAGAGCTGGGAATAGCGGAGCTGCCGGGGCCTTGTTTTTGTTGTATCTATCATGTTGGGGGTAGATGCCATAATCGCCACGCTTGGCATGCGGGTTGGCGATCAACAGTAATGTGGTGAGTGCTCAGAAGACGCTGCTACCTGTCTTCTGGTATATATCCCTCGGTCGCCTTTTACGACCCCCACGGGAAGAGATGAGATGGTACTATTCTATGCCGGTACCACACGGCAGTACCACCTGTACCGAGCACAAATAAAGTTAAAAACATTTTAACGGCCTACTACGAACGTCCTTTTTACGTCTCGGAAAGGAGTTTAAGGAGTGTATAATATGAATGACAGCGCGTGTATCGGAACGTTCCCCAGCTGACTGACGTTGACATTTGATGTGAGTGATGTGATGTGACATTTCAATAATTAGTTTGGTTGGGAGTGGGAGTTTCTTTGTTGATTTGTAAAACAATTAAATTCTCCGTTAGATTTACCTAATAACTCACAGAAATAACAATAAATAAAATTTTTGGTGTTTGTATTTACTAGGAGTGATCATGGTAAAGTTCGAGATAGTGTCGTCTCGAATCGTGGAAGGGGCCGAAAGTGAGAAGAAGTTTGTTGCCTATATGTTGCAAGCGCGGCAGGATAATCAATTTGATCCAGACCCTGCGAATGTGGAGAGGCGGTACACGCATTTCCTGGATCTTTACAACGGCCTGAAGAAGGATCACGCTAGCCTCATGAGCTCTATCGCCTTCCCCGGAAAGGTCATTGTTTGAGTAGTATTGTACAATTTAACCGTTTGTATACATAGGCAGTCTCGTGACAATTAGTACTGAGTCATCCTTATTCTCAAATATCAAATTGTAATTTTATAATGTTTCATGGTTTATCATTAAAATTATGATTCAGACTTTTGGTTATTTACCGTGATAAATGGCCTGTTAATCATAGTGTTATGTGTTTAGATTTCAATACAGTTTGTGCCCACTGAGATGTATTTAATAGCAAGATTCGGTGTTATAAAGCATCTCTATTCGAAATTATAAGAAATAAGTAGTTTTTATTTTTATTTTTATTTTTTGTCTAGTTGTTTACCATTTATTTATTTAGCATTAATTTAGTACTCATTTTTCCATATAACATCCTACTACCTTAATTAATTTGTGAGTGTTGTGTACAGTTGTTAAAGGCCTAAAGGGCATCAGATTAATGCTGTTAAATATAGTTGTGTTTTTTTCTTATATATTTTTTATTCTGTTTGTCTATAATTGTACCTATTTCAATAAAATAAAAATAAAATAAAAAATAGTATTAATATATCGGTTTGTATTTTACAGATGGTGATGGGCAATTTTCATCCTAATCTTATTTCACATAGATGTGCTGCGTTCGAAGCACTTTTGGAGTTACTGGCAAGTGAGTCTAGATTGCGGGAGACCCCGGCAGCTCTTGCCTTCTTCCGGGACGCTGAGCAGAATGAAGCTGCACTGCTCATTGGAGAGAACAAGTTTGATCAAGCACTCTCCGTTTTAGAGACAAGCTTCAAGTTATTGAATAAGGTAAGATATATGCAAACTATTGTAGTAGGTAATTTCAGTAACAAAGGAACTGTTTAAGTTTTTTTCTATGTAGTAAAATAATAATAGCAGTTAAAACCCAGTTATTTTAAAAAAGGGAGTTTAATATGTTTTTTCATATAAAGTTCAACTTGGTAAGTAAATAAATTAGCCTACAGCTTACTTAAATAGTTTTTCAAAATTATTCTATAAAAGTAGATTAAATTCAAATTCATTTATCCTAGAGTTATCCATACCTTTGCTTTCAAAAATGAAATTAGAAATAAATAATAATATTTTTACATTTAGTATAGCATTCATATACAACAATATCAGAATTTCCATTCAATACTCATCTATTAACAAGGGAACAAAGAAAACAATAACTAAATAATATAAAAATAATGATCATTAATAAGAACAATGTTATTACATACAAGTTAATTAATTGGATTAGAACAATGAGGCAAATTGATAATTATGTTTCCTAAAAGTAGTTAGGTAGTAGGTAGAAGGTATTGTGTGTGTGTACGTACCTAACCTACTAAGGTTACAGTCTAAACCAGGTAAAACTATCCACTTTGGACTTATGCATAAAGAAAGGACAGACTCACGAGGCCCATGCTCGATGTGCTTTTAATTGTAAAAGAGAATTTAAAGCAAAATGAGGCTTTCTGTGTTCTGTAGGCTATACATACATACATAGCCTCAACAATGTCTTATAAATGCACACTAGTCTACTCTTGTCTGTCACTGGCGCAAGGATTGCGTTATATCTTTTCTAAGTACATGATAATGCAATGTTCTATTGTGTATGTATATAGATAAGCTCATTATGCTGTTACATGTTGATATTGATAGATATTTTCTTATCAGCATTAAGTTTCTGTGATTCTATGCAAATATAAGTAAAATGACATTAAATACTTAGGTTTATAACTTATTATAATCAATACAGTCTACAAAATTTTCAAGCCAATAGATTTCTACTGCTCTGGACAAAGGCCTCTACTACAATAAGTCTGGCGCCGCGCCAGTGGCTACTTGCGCCATTACTAAACCTACATTTTGGCCTATTGTTTTGCATTTTCTAATTCAAATTATGCTAACATTTATCTACTATAAAAACCAGTAATTTCGGAGGAAATTGGCGTGAAAAATGGACGGTACGGACAACAAAAGTGATCTTCTAAATAAGGATTGCATTTTTTCTAAAACTGCAAGATGAGGTAATTGAAACATGGGTAACATTTTGTTCTCTATTTCCAGGTTTATACAGACAGATCTCGCGTGGTTCTGAGTGTGCTGTGTAGAATCGTCGCGTGCGCATCAGCAAGTGGGGGCGCTTTGGCGGGGCCGGTAGAGAAATGGGCGCAGCTGGCCCTTCGGAGATACGAGGCGGTCAGCGACTCTGACCTTTTACTTATATACATACCCCTACTGCATGCCTGTATTTCTATTTGGTGAGTTTCCTCAATCAACATTAGAAGTCAATGACAACTCAAAGTTAATATTTTAATAGTGGCTCTATGACCTGTTAGACCAATCACCTGCTTGGCTCTGCATTTGAAAAATTTTCCACCAACTTATTATAGAACATCATCTACTATAAAAACTCTTCCAAGAAGGTGTCTCACACACACCCTCTGATTTGTCTGTCATAGACGTGTAAGGCCAATGATGATGAGATGAATCATAGAACTTGCGTATATAAAATTTCTTTAGAAACGGGTAAAAATTCGATCTGTAGGTAGAGAAAAAACCTAATACCAGAAAAAATATTTCTTACTCTATGGGACAAACCTACGAAAGCATTTTTGACGCTTTACTTCATTTCGCTTAATTTTATAGTTTGATTTAAAGTGTAAATTAAATCCTTAAGTAATTTACTTTCTGTTTCAGGGAAACTCTAGGAAGAGATAAATCTAAATTGGTTGAGGAGTTAAATGCATTGCGCAAAAGAGGTATGAAGGTAGATTCCGATACTAATCTGATGGAGGCGATAGATAGCTTGGACGTCGCCATCTAGTGGCGATGGTTTATAACTGATGTATAAGGTTTACAGTAGATTAACTGTGCCGTGGTCGTGTGTGGGTATCACAGAGCCGTGTTAATTGTGTTTTAAAGAAATTCTCAACGCTCCTCCTAGATGGCGGCACCTTTGCCGTGCTTATGAAAAAGCTGCCTCAATAATAGTTTAATAATTTAAACAATTTTAAATTAAATCACAAGTTATTAATTTAACTAATAAGATTTAAAACGATATATTTAACGTGGTATTTCGGGCATTCACACAAAACAAATACCACGGTAAATATCCTGTTTTAAATCTTAATAGTTATGAAAACAACCGTGAAAGTTTTAAAAAGTTAATAATTTATTTTTGGTATTAACTTTATTTCGTGATGCTAGTATGTAGTAGTCAGGTACCTATTCCTAAATTCATAATTTTGTATTCATCAAAATAGAGAGGTGATTTTATAGTTTTTTTGGGGATTTAGACTATGAAACTGAACAATTTACAAACAAAGAACTAACTACTCAAATTATACAAACTAGGGATCACACTATTTCAAGTTAAGAGTTTTGAAAAAGTGATCAAGTTTTATAGTTCGAATCACATTTTTTTTGTAAATAATATGGAATCATGGAGTCTTATTAAAATCTCATTATTTTTAAGAAAACTATTAGAAATGTATATTTTTAAGTTTATATAATTATGGTATTAAAGTTGTATACATGAGTTTATAAACTATCTACCTTTAATTCTAGCATATGTTGACAAAAAAGTGGTATTCTATTCACACCTATGCGTGCGTATCTTTTGATTTGATCAGGTTAAAATGAAAATAATAATAAACAAATATTAGATCTTAAGTAATCCTATAGCAGATTTAAGTAGCTTATCAATTTTGCACGTAAATTTTATAAGTTGTTTTCATATTTGTCTTAATAATGATGTGGAACTTTGTCAATTTTGCAAGTGGATCATTGGGTATAAAATTGTATTAAAGTTCGAACTCTTGGAAAAAACTGCGTTGAGCTGGCTGTGAGTTCTGAGATTTAAATTGTTTTTAGCATGAATTCATGATTCTATTTATTATACAGCTTTAAATTTGAATGCCTACGATCTAGATCACGTGTTTCTCTTTCTTTTGTGCCGTTATTTAGTACTTAGTTATAAATTAATCTGATTGGTACATATTTACCAGCCGCCAGTGTCGGTCGTCTTGTTTTAAAAAATATCTATAAGAAATAAGATCTTTTCACACACACTCGTAATGTAAAGTTATAAATAGTATAATCCATGATTAAATCCCAATTTAATTTGTCACTGCACTGCAAGTATGCCTCAGCAACTCAGCACTTATTTGGCATTTAAATAAATAAAAAGTTATTTATTTTTATGTAAAATAATACCAAGAACAAAAAGATCTCTAATACTTGCATATAATACTAGGTAATTTTATTGTATGATACAATGCAATAAACAATCTTGAAGTATTTATTTAGTATCTAAAGTTTATTAGATTTGATTTCGCAGTCATAATTTATTGTCTAGTCTTCGTCACAAAATTATAACTGTCACATAAATTAACTTAAGTCTTCGCAATAATTATATTTTCTTGTGTCTCTTTTTCCCATCACGATACTACTACGAGTATACAGCCTATAACTGTCCACTTTGGAGTAGGGCCTCTTCATAAGGGGAGGTTTAGCCATAATAACCACGCTTGGCAGACGGGTTGGGGTTCGCAGTTGTTGATAGGTAACACATGTAAGGGCCATTCAGCTTCTGACCGCGTACCTTACTATTTATATGCTCTTAGATAGAATATGTATCTTTGCAAATAACGTTGGTAGCTACTGGCTACAATTTTTTGTAGGTATAATAAAAAATCGAAAGGATTTTTTTTATTATTGTTTTAGATTGTTTGTAATTTATTTACATAGTTTTATTTTTTTATTAAGTAACAAAATATTATATTGTTACGGACGTGGGGTTCGGGATTTGTAAGAAAAGCCGAATAACTTGATTCGAGAATTTATTCGACGATAAACAGGTCGCAGGTCCAATCACAACTGTAGCCAAATCGTAGAGTCACTCGTAGTCCGTTGGTCACGCTGAGATCGCAGATGTCTTCAACTGATCACTCCAATCACGTTGTAGCCAAATCACAGAGTCGCTCGTAGTCCGTAGGTATCGCTTTAGTCGCAGGTTTCTTCCACTGATCGCTTGTAGATCGCTTGTTGAGATCGCTTCGATAGCTCAAAAATGAACTGGCGTTGGCCGTCGTCTCGGGCGTTTATATACCCCCACGAAACAATGGGTTGTTTACGCGATGCTCGATTTCTGGAGTAATCCCATTGTAATCACGTAATCGGGAAATTACTAGAACATTTCCTTTGTTCTCAGACAATACTTGTCACAGAACAATGGGCGCGCGAGGTTACTAAATTCGAGTAAACAAGTGGCTTGCTTAGGTGATTTTGTGCCTTGCGGCGTTGACAGAAAGTCCATCTTCGTTTGCACCGTGATCCCTCTGTGGATGCAATTGGAATTTCCCATCCTTTATAGTTGTATAGATGTACTTATATCGAATTTGAGTAGCGATCTCTCGAACGTTTTAGCAAGTTCGTAACACTGCCCTCCTCTTAGAGATGCTCGTCCCGAGCGTCTTCATTATCGCCGTGCCAAGCGGTCGTCTTGAATTGTCTTCAGCGCTCCTCTCGAATGCCGATGTCTCGCCATCAACTCGCGTAACTAACTTGTATGGGCCTTCCCATCTCGTTTGTGGTTTGGATGACTTCCCTTTTCGACGTTTTAGTTTACAGAGCCAGATTAGTGATCCTTTCTCCAATCCACTGGTATTTTCTCTCCAGTCATAATTAGGCTTCATGTTTTCGCGAGACTGTAATCTCGTCTCACGTCCGAAGTTCGCGTATGACGGGATTGCTTTCGTGCCCTTATCCTCCGAAATCCATTTTGGTTTCTCGCCATGTGGCTTCCATGCGACGTTATGTGGTATGTCTTTGTCGTTATTTTGAGCTTTCCTCGTTGACGTACAGGATTCCGGTGAGATGATCCTCATCAACCGCACGATTTCACTAGGCTCTTGCTTGACGCGAGGCTTGCATTGCTCCGGGCATGGTCTTCTTGAAATTATATCAGCATTTCCATATGTCTTCCCACTACCACGTTCTTTAAAGGTAGAGCTGCCTTTGGATTCCACCTTACTAGGAGTTGGTTGACACTTCTTCACCCAGACAGCTTCCTCACTTCTCCAAACAGCGTCCTTTTCCTTCGCAGTAGTATTTCTCTTAGTCCAGGCTATCGCTCGGTTCTTCTGATTTCCAGTAGGACAGGAGAGTTGAATATGGCCCCTTTCTCCACATCTGTAGCACATTGGTCCAGTTGTCGGCTTCTTGGACGGGAGCGACGTCTTTACTTCCAACAGTTTGTGTGTTGGTCGGAAATCACGCCGCAGGGCTTCCACTTCAAGGGCGTGTGCTAAAGCTTCCTTCAACGAAACATGATGGCGAAGCGCCACTGCAGTCCTTATCTCCTTATCTCGAATTCCGTCGATGAATGCCTGAAGGGTGTTGGAGTCCACCATCTTCGCATCAGCGGACGGGTACGCCTTGCGAACGAGCTTTTCTATCTCCAAAGCCCACTGCTGAAGTCCTTCGCCTGGGCTTTGAATCCGGTCACGTAGTTGGGCGCGGTAGGCGTGTTGCAGGTGGCGCTCTCCGTAACGTGCCTCAAGTGCCTCCATCAGGTCTTCCAGTGTGCTAGCCGAGTCTGGTAGCACCTCCAAAACGGAAAGAGCCGATCCCCGAAGTGCAGCGGTAAGAGCTGTCAGGCTTTGTTCCTCTGTCCACCTATTCGCAACGGCAACAGTCTGGAATTGCCGGCGGTACGCGGCCCAGGCCGTAGTGCCGTCGTAAGATGGTACTTTCACTCTCAAAGGCTGGCTAGCATAAACAACTTCATTCGGCGCCGCGGCTCCTCCAATCTCGATTTGTAGAACCTTTTTCTGCAGTTCAGCGAGGTTTTTCTTCACGCTGTCTACGTAACTTTCCAATTTCCCAACTCTCTCTTCTACTTGGTCCACGTTCTCTTGTAATTTTTTCACAGTGGCCGAAACTGATGAAATGGCAAGCAGCATTTCCTCCTGTTTGTGGCTCAGGTCCCTCCGCATTTCTTCTTGTTTCCGGCTCAGGTCCATGCGCATTTCCTTTTGCTCCTGTTGCATGATGTCTTGTTTCAGGCTCAGGTCCTCGCGCATTTCCTTTTGCTCCTGGTGCATTTGTTCCATCATTTTCATAAGTCGGCTGAGGTCAAATGTAGATGCTCGGGATTCCTGGACGCGGCTGGTAACCGGAGGTGTGGCTCGATGAGCGGTACCAGTAGGCGGGGCTAATTGTCCTGTTGGTTGGGCTTCTGGTCCGGTGGGCAAGGCTTCTGGTCCAGCAGGCGGGGTTCCTGGTCCGGTGGGCATGTCTTCACGGGCTGTAGTCGTGGCTTCCGCAGCTAACTGCGCCCTTGTTCTGACGCCGTCAGTATTCTCCCTCGGAGTCACTGGCATTTCCAAATCCCACTTCTGACACCAAATGTTACGGACGTGGGGTTCGGGATTTGTAAGAAAAGCCGAATAACTTGATTCGAGAATTTATTCGACGATAAACAGGTCGCAGGTCCAATCACAACTGTAGCCAAATCGTAGAGTCACTCGTAGTCCGTTGGTCACGCTGAGATCGCAGATGTCTTCAACTGATCACTCCAATCACGTTGTAGCCAAATCACAGAGTCGCTCGTAGTCCGTAGGTATCGCTTTAGTCGCAGGTTTCTTCCACTGATCGCTTGTAGATCGCTTGTTGAGATCGCTTCGATAGCTCAAAAATGAACTGGCGTTGGCCGTCGTCTCGGGCGTTTATATACCCCCACGAAACAATGGGTTGTTTACGCGATGCTCGATTTCTGGAGTAATCCCATTGTAATCACGTAATCGGGAAATTACTAGAACATTTCCTTTGTTCTCAGACAATACTTGTCACAGAACAATGGGCGCGCGAGGTTACTAAATTCGAGTAAACAAGTGGCTTGCTTAGGTGATTTTGTGCCTTGCGGCGTTGACAGAAAGTCCATCTTCGTTTGCACCGTGATCCCTCTGTGGATGCAATTGGAATTTCCCATCCTTTATAGTTGTATAGATGTACTTATATCGAATTTGAGTAGCGATCTCTCGAACGTTTTAGCAAGTTCGTAACAATATTATACAGAACTTGGTTTTTCCAGTCTGGTCTGCGAAATTGTAACATATTTCAATTATATCATAATAAATCTATTTAAGTTAGGTTTATCTCGTGTAGTAAAATCATGATATTTTAATAAATCATAAACCTGTTAATTTTCTTATACAAATAAGTATATAAGAATATTATTGTATATAAATGATAAGGTGACTGATATTTTTACATATTTGTAGCCACATAATAAATAAATAATATATTTCTAATACTTAACAATATGTTTCTTTTAAAACGCGAAACCAATATTTGTTTGCAGGTTACTCTGGATAGAGAGGGAAAGGGAAAACCCAAAGACCTAATACGGGCTACACGTCTGCCGTGTATGCCGAACAGAGCGAGACGCAGATAAGCGTAAGAGTGAGCGCGGTGATTTGTAGCTCTTTAGTTAGTTCAACGGGCTAATTTTCCGCAACTCGACGTCAAGCGCGCCTATTTTGCGTGTTGGGTAGGATAACCCACTACTCTAGCCACTCGATCTCCTCAAAGAAGCCCAGCAACATGCCCAGCGTCTCCGGGATCGACCCCGGCGAACCGAGGTATTTAGCCCTGTACGATGACAAGCCGCGACACTCCAGCAGGATGTGGGTAGCCGTTTCCTCCGCCTCCATGCAACCTCTGCACAGGGGGCTGTCCGTGACACCTAAGTAAATCAGATTTGTATCTCATTCTAACGCATAACTGCGTCTCGCTCTGTTTGGCAAACACGGCAGCTATCCCCGGTGGCTTTACATAGTACCCAAGTGGTCGCCGATAATAGCTGAAATTGGTCGGAAAGACGTCATCATCAGATTCCCAACGCTCATATTATTAAGTACTTATAACATTGACGTCATTTTACATCGCGTTGAAAATTGATTAACTTTTAAAGTATAACAAATTCATGATACGCTAATAAAACGCCGTTCAATTTGGTAAATTGATTGGGGATTCACCAAAACAATTTGCCCTTCATAAAGGTATTCGCTTGTAATGGGCTGTGCGTGGGCCCTAATATTGGGAATTTAGGACTCGTAAGAAATTAGTTAAATATATTTATTTACCAATATCCGCCTTTCATTCGCGCTTTTATTAGAATCGCTTTTGACAAAAATAATTCTATTAAAATAACAATACTATTTCTTATTATAAAAATAATTCTAATCGGAGTCTCGCTCAGATCATTTCATTTGTGTCTATCCACCACAAAGGTGGGAGCCGCTTCGAAAGCGAAGCTGGCTCTTCCAACCTCTCTGGTCGTCACATACTGCTTTTGTAAACAGAAAAGAGATTCAGAGAAAAGAGTTACCCTGTTCCCTGTTCTCACTAAATATTTTTATAAAAGCTTCTCCGAAAAGCAGGTGATGTAAACCCATACCAGATATTCCTTTGATTATATACAAAGAGATATTCTTTAGTAAGTTCTTCGCGCCTCAAACAGTATTAATCCAGGGTTAGTATCCCTAAATTTTATATATTTTTTTAGGCTCTCTCCTTCAATGATACCTACAGTCGGAAACCGAAAGAATGATTAGGTACTGTAGAACAACAATTTTCACCTCTTTTCGGAGTCGGCAATCCTGTAAAGTGCGTAATTCAAGTCTATTATTAAGGAAGCTTTCACAGAGTCCAATCGTGAAGTTGGAATCGCGTGTCAGTAAGCTGTTTTTCATCAGTCAAGTTTGGTTTAACAAGAGCGGTGGTGAGTGGGTCGCCAATAGCCAACCAGACCCAAGGGACGGAGCAGCCAGATTGCTGGCGTATGAGACACGCAAATCAATTACCTTACTCAATTTAGGGGTTGCTTTGCATGTATACCACCTACCCTTAGCTTTATGTCGGTAGGTGATATAGTTGTATGGTACACGTTTGATGAGTAGGTAAGTATTGTTATTCTGTTAAAAGCTATGAGCAACATTTTGTATCAGTGAAAAAATTTCAGGTGCAATAAAATAGATAATGATTAAAAAATATTCTATAGGTTTGGACATTTGGATAGTTTTCCTAATATTATTATGTATCTTTCTAAATAAGAAAAGATATGTTGGTTTTTGTTAATTTTTATGTATATTTTTATGCTTAGGTATTTGATTATTATTTACACTATGTAGGTACAGAAAAATATAAACATTTCGCCGTGCATATTTTGGAAACCTGCAAGAGTTGGGTACAAAACATTTGCGATCAAATCTAAATAAGCTAAAACTAAAAAGTTTTCCGAATTTTTAATAGTAAAATAAAATAAGTATGTATGTGTTAAATATTTACGCACTGTATCATTTGATTTATTGTTTTTGAAAATTAGGGAAATATTTCGAAAATGTAAAAGATTTCTTATTTTGTGTCTCTACATAGGAAGGAAGTAGTCTCAAAACAAACTTATCAAGAAGTAACTTTGTTTGAAGCGCGATCTGTAGCCGCCATAAATCAGCCGTTCAGAATTTACGAGGGCCCTCCGCAAATCGGTTTATATTTTCGATAAATAAAATTGGCGCGGGTTTTGCGAGGTAAGCAGAGGCAGTTAGGAGCGCGTCGCCGCCCGCTCCCGAGTCGCCAGCTGCCGCGTGCACATAAACCCGACTACCCTCGCGTTTTCTTGCTGACAATTTTTTCCTGCTCTGGTCATTACGCAGCTGGGCTCCGAGACAAAACGGCGAATCGTTTAAGCCCTCCTCGGAGACCGTCCAATTTTATTGTGTGTATCTAGTTGAAATTGATATGCCGCGCGAGTGCCATCTCCGCCGCCTGGCCATGTGACGGACAGTGGCGTCGTACATACATTAGCTGCCTCGCACTCAACATTTGCCCTCTATGTTTTAGATTCATAAATAAACCCTCTTATGATTTTTTGTTTCTGGCTATAATTAAAATATCTAAAAGTACTGCTGTGCTTTACCTTGTTATATACTTATAGTTAACTGCCTTTTATTTCACGATACTAGACCACGCACCATGCAGCCTTTTGAATGCTCAAGAAGCTAGATAGAAAAGGAGTTTTAAAATCGAAGAATGTATAAGAACGTGGCATTAAAATAATTTTACTTGCTCTGTGCTAAACGTATAATATTTGGCATTTAGTTCATTTGTCAGTCATTTAGATAAGATAAAGATGTTGTGAAAAAATTCTCGTTTTACACCTAATTTTATAATGGTAACGTCAACCGAGTGCGATGCGTTGACGGCAGCGGTGTTGTTGGCAGTTTTTGCGCTGCCACTGACGCTGCTCATCCCGGAGTTCTCAGTGTGGGACGTGATCCCCAAAGTGCGCGTGACTCGTTACCACGTCTTCGCCCAGGAACTGTCCTGGCCACAGCTCAATGCTCTTATTATCGCATTCTTGATCATCTTCTTCTGTCTCTTCCTGGAAATTAGAAAGCGGAGGTAGTAATTTCTGTTTGTTAATCTTATAATTTGTTGTTTTAATGATAGGAGCATATATCTAATATCTCTAAATAATACAGTACAACGGGATTAGCTTGAATTGAATACCATAAAACTGTCTCCACCAAGAGGATCGGACCTACCTAATATAGAAATAAGAAGAGATACGTTTAGTTCACCTGGGGAATGAGACAATTAATTTAAATGGTTTCAATTCACATGGATATTAAATTTAATTTAGTGCGCAATATGTAGAATCGGGCCCAATATGTAGGTAAGTTAAGTAAGTATTGCACCTATAAGCCAACACAGTTTGTGCTAAATATGCATCAGGCGGCTTAGCAACTCATGCATCAGGGTTTGTGAGAAGATGAGTTGTATTACTAGATATAATACTTCGTATCTTATTATTTCAGGTTGGACGATATGGTAGAGTCGGTGCTGACAGTAAGCCAAGCCACCGATAAGACTATGGAAACGGAGCGCGAGCGGCAGATAGCCAATGTGAAAGTATGTGTTGAGATGCTAGACGCAAACGCAGAACATTATGAAAACTTGGTGCTGCTACGTGAGGAGATGCGCCGGCGCAAGCAGCAGCCGCCCGCCATAGAGCTTAGCAGCAGCAGCATGTAGCTTCTCACGTAAGTTAGTTTTCTTTTTTTAAATTACCTAACATGTGTACGCGTACCACAGTCTCACCGGATGGATTCAAGCGACGATGACGTGACTGACAATGAAATACGCTCCCCTAGAAGATGCCTATTAACTCTTGCCTTGCAGTTTAAACACAGTTTAAAGTCGTCAAAATTATATGATTTCGGAAAAACGGGTTTGGGGGGAGTTTCATTCTCTAGCTAAAGTGCTTAACTTTCATCGTATTTCATCAGTGCTCTTTATAAGTAATAAGAAAAATATATAACGCAGTTTTTCATATGCTCCACACTAAGGTTAGACAAAAAAATGAAATGGGAATACATGGCAATGTATTCATTTCATTTTCCATACACCGTGCAATTTTACTGATTGTTAATCCGCAACATAGCGGTAGTAGGTACCTATTTATAAAACTAAATAGACAACTTACCCTAAGGACCATAGATTGAAACCTCAAATATAATTTTCAACTTTTCATATTAACTTCAGTCATGTGACCGGCCACTTTGATGACAAGTTGAATTTTCGTTTCGGACGGTTGTTAGTTCCACTGCCAGGTTTGGGTCCATTTGGATTTTCAAGTACTCATATTTCCACTGTATGATGGGTTCTTTTGAGATTTCAACCTATGTTCCTTATGGAAAGTTGTTCAGTTTCATGAGTAATACCACTATGTTGCGGATTAACCTACTAGATAAGACAATCTAAATAAAAAAATTGTTTACTAGCCTTTCGTTTACTATTACAGAAATCCTCCCCAGCTGAATAACTACGTAACTGCCGATTAGCAACAAACCGAGAAGTCGGATTCGCTTATTTTAATTATTTATATTTTATAAATTAGAATACCTAGTATTTTTTACTCATGGTCTTTATAAAATGAAATGTTTTGTAATAATGTAGGTAATATTAAATCAGACTGTTCATGTTTTTTTTTCTTTTAATTACATTGCAATTGTATAATAACGGATTGATTAAAAAATATTAGTATCCATAAAACATAAAATAGATAGATTTAAAAAAGTCTTAACTTCGCGTGGTATTATCGTAACTAAAAACCTCTGTTCTCGTTGAACTACAGAGGTATTCGTTAGGGCGAGTGTCTTGGTATCCCGAGGGGCATTCGCTACGTGAAAAAAGCAATCTGGAGCTGGCAATTATAGCAAATGACCTAATTAGAGTGTCGAGACCCGCAGTACTCGGAGTTTCCTGCAGTCGCTTTGCGGTGGCTGATGCGATGAGAATCGCCGTTAATAAGTGGCGAGTATTTCTGCTTCTCACCACTGCATTGATTAGTTAGACGCTAGTATCGTCTCAGGTCTAGCTTGTCTTTGTATACCTATGCAATTAGGAAATTTAGAAGTAACTTTATAATATTGTTCCACCAACTGAGGGATTTTTTTACTAATAAATTTTCGTTTATTTATACTTTAGGTGGCTCTACACTCCTATATATATATCTTACTTATCATTATGACACGCATGTAAAATAATCTATAAAAAATGTATACCTATGTGTATTATATAATGCCTCCGGCTACGCCGTAGCACTCGCTGTCTCGTAGCAAACGTAGCGATGTATTTAGGTAGATCGCTATAATCTGCCTGTCAAGGCGAATTTGTGGATTGTAGTTGTTGTTGATTATGTGATCACTGGTACCTATTCCCTGAGTTATGGTGTGTTCCCTGTGTTACACTTGCCGCTTTGTATGATAACCGCCGGAAAAGTTGAGAAGCTCTACGGTTATTGAAACTATTAAATAACTCTTCTACGTACTTTAATACGTTTTCTTACAGAAAACTTTTTTTTTTAAACTATTGTGCTGTGATTCTAATATATGTATAAGCAAAAAATTAGTGCTTCACTATCTTATTAAGTATTCAAGCTGTTCTGTTCTCGTGTTATTCCTAGAAAACAATTTGTCTTTCACAATTCTCAGTCGAATGTCTAATCCGCACTTACCTAGATAAATGTCTGCGTGGGAGACAGATATTGTTCGCGCGTGTCGGCTCGCCGCGGATCCGCGCTTCCGCGGGCAACACTTCTGTTTCATTAGACGGAAGCGGATCGGCGGATCCAGTGGATCTGCCGCTTGGAAAAATAAATAAAACTGTTATTGAGATAAGCATCTGCGCGCGAGGCTTTCCGCTAAGTCCCGCTGTGTCGCGCTGAGCAATGTACCGAGATATGTCCGGATTACCCGCAGTCTCAGTCTGCCCCCGTCTCCTGCCTCTTTGCCGAGTTCAGATGAAACCACTCCACATAAAAAATGATAGCAGTATTTAAATAATTTCTAAGACAGAGCTGGGCAATAATAAACTCGGATGCTCCGTTTCATTTTATCGTCTTTAATATTTCAGACTTATTTAATTTTGCAAGAATTGTATCGGTTTAACTGGGATTGAGATAAAAATGCAAACAATGTTTAGACCAAAATGACTACTTTGTGTTCAAGCATTACTATTCTTTTTTATTTATATTTACATAACATGTCATGAACTCGATATCAATTTATTCATACGCAAAACAGTTGCTAAAGCTTATTTCGTTTTAAATTATAATTTGCAGTTATTTTTACCATTTAGGTGATTGAAATAAAACATTATTTCCTAACAAGAGATCAATACAATGATTTTCTTGCATTTCTAGTCGAAGTCGAGGCCGGGCCTTCACCTTGTTCAACTATCGGTCGTCTAGTTTAATATAAAGAAATCTATGAGTAGACTAAAGGTTGAGGTTCAGCAAATTGGTCGGCCATCGCACGAGACCGCACCTGCGGGCACACTGCGCCACCTGCCCACCCCGGATTAATTTCTCATCACGCAGCGTCTTACCCTCGAATAATGAACACAACATCCGCCGAGAAAAATGCCACTAAGCCCAGAGATGTCGCCCCGCTGATTAATAAACCCCAGCTATAGCCCTAGCCTCCTGCGGCACCGCTTTACGACGCCACGCCATGCTGAAATTGAACAAAAAATTGGTATAACGAGTTACTCATTGTAGGAAAAGCTGAGCACGAAAACTTCGGAAAATTTCTCTGAAGTATTTTGGATTTTTTAATAAATTGATGAAACGACGAATTAATAGCACAAGGCGTTGCTTGATTTTCTTTATATAATATTTCCCGTTCTTCGCTAAGTTTGTGACGCGCAATTTCATGGCCCACAACGATTCATGTGATATAGTAGACTGGCCAAAAACATTGCTTTAATTATCAACATAATAACGCTGATAAATTGTTGTGATACAGTTGCACGAAAAGTAAGTGTCTTACAAAGTTTCGTATCCGTCGCATATCATTAAGTTTATTTCCCTCAAAGAAATGGTCCGGAATTAATTGTTAATTAGAAAATTGGGCAAAATTACAGAACTAAAACGTGAAAGCATTAATTCGTCGCCACGTCGTTTACATAATCCGGCAGCTTTCAGCCGTTACCGAGTAATTTTGGCGTCATTAAATTACCGAAATTTGATTTTAAAGGGAGACATTGTGACCACAAAGTCACGAAGAAGCCGGTAGCGAGCCGCCGCCGCAAGATGGCCGCGAGCATCTGTCGGTTTGTCGCTCTTTCCCTCAATAACCGTACTTTTGATACAATTATTTGCTGTGCCATTACTGCTGCGGTCGGTGGTCGGTCCCGCGAACACTTTCGTTACACCGCGCCGCCGCACTTCGCCCTGGGCTATGTAAATTGCCAATTCTGCATAACAATTTCAAATAAAAGGAAAAGGCGCTTTTAACTGACAACTTTCACACGTTCAAAAACATTCCGACAACTGTTACTTGTGCGTGTCTCACATGGTTTTATGAACTTTTTAGGCCATACACGCTTCAATGTTTTGTTTACTGACTGAATGCAATCGAGGCATAATATATTGTGGATGAAAGTAGGATGAGGGGGGTCTGGAGCCACAAGGCACAAATCTTTCAATTTGGAAAGGTTCATAGCACGATTACTTCAGGACAGTGGATTGTTGCTCGGCTTCATAAATTCAAATTGTCTTCTCAGACTTCACTCAAAATTATTTATGTCACTATTTATTGTATTAACATAAATTGGACGTGAGTTATTTTATTGCCCTGAATGCGCCGAGAATGCGCTGGACAAAGGTTATGATTGTAATTCAGATTTGTCATAGCTCGTAAAGATTCGTTTTGTTTATTATACTTAGTCGAATTATGGCTCATGTTATGGGTTTAGTAAGATTTTGGCCTCATTTTTATGAGTCTTATTTTTAATTTTCTTTCTAATCTAGCTTGATGAATTGTATAGGATAAGCGTAGCAAGATTTATTGTTGTTGACGAAAGTAAGTACAATAAACATGTAAAATCCGTCTGCCCACGTGATGAAAACTATTTCAATAAGTTGTAAATATAGGTACCTACAGCTATCTATTCATAGTCTTTGGGATAATTAATCAATGTTCGTCTTCGAGTACATTAGATAATATTATTATATTTGTCTGTAGAGCCATCTGTCCCGCATTGCTAAGTATTGAACATTGTCCTGCCTTTTTGTCATCCTTGTTTATAGTTTTGGTCAGTGTATTGTAGTTAGTTCACGAAGATTTGATATTATTTACCTGCCAATTCACTATTAACTGTCTATTGTTAAATTAGTTTAAAAAATACTGTTACACCTTAATATGCACCTTAAAATTTAGATAAAACTATGTTCAAAGGATCTTTTATGCGAAGCATCCTTGCCATATTTACTTTTCTTAAATCCATCTGTTACTGAATGTTCGAAGTCTCTAATACTGTTTACTATGACATTTTAGTATACGAACATTTCCACAACGCATCGTCATTCTATTCACACCTAAATAAATAAATAATAACAAAAGTCAAGAGTATTATGTTCTGGTACAAGTTGTGTGGAGTGTGGGCGCGAAGAACGGCCCAGCCGCGGGGGTCCGGCGTTTGGGCCTTAATTTAATAATCGCGGCCGAACTCGACACTAAAATGCTCATCGTAGACGCGGAGGTAAGGGGTCTAAAATCTACTCTACATGTGTAAATACATTCAATGAACAGTACAGTATTGCTAGATCGGTTCACTTTAAATATTAAATACACACGAAAATCGGCTTCTTTAACATTGCGTGGAAAATACTTTCCCCATAGAATATGTTCAATGGTAAGGTTTTTAATTTTGAAAATGTACTAAACTCGACCCGAATTAAGGTATTTAAAGCTTAATTTTAATAAAAATCTGTTTTTACATTTCCTGTTTTCAATCTGTCTAATTTAAATATAATTAAAACTCTACAATCTACTACTTACTATTAAATAAGTCGGCTTCAATGCACAGCTGACCATAAACATTACAGAGAACGTTAATCATCACTTAAATGTCTCCATATTGAAGTACCCTCATTTAATTTCAAATGTTAACGATATGGCACCAACACTCTCGGTCAGCGTTAAGCCTTTTCATCTGTCAAGACTTAACAGCTATGGAATTGGGTTATAATTTACGATTTTATCTCGAACGGCACCCCGCATAGGGGCAGCGGTCAGTGTGGCCGGTGAAAAAAACGGTACTGATTCTGGAGAGTAAGTATAATGTCCAATAATAGTGGTCACTGTGACCGCCCGCCACGCCTGCCCTGATGTGACTTGCCAAAATAGAGTCGTAATAATGAAAGATGACCCGCGTAAGTTGCACGTAATTTAGTGGCGAGTAACGGCCGGGGTTGTAGCTGTTTGTCCAGCGGGGGTGATTCAGTTTCACTTTTGTTGGTCACTTTATGTCTGCCTCGTATTTATTGTCAGCGGTAGATAATGTTGTCGTGTACAATGGCCGGCCACTCGATTATTGGGGCTCTGAATTGTGGCCTGAACAATAAAGGCTATGTTTTGCTTGGGATATTTTGCAACTCAAAATTGATTGTGTTTACGAAAGGTTGGATTATGTTGTAGTATTTGATACTTATTACTTTATGCAACAATTATTTGTTGATCGTTTATTGGTACTCAATGTAATTTCTCGGCAAAGACTGTAACAACAAGGTTTGGATAAAATTTTGCAAAGGGAGGCATGCATGATTGATCTAAGTTGACGAAAATTCTACGAATATTTGTTTTGACTTATTATATTATAATGTATTTAATAGGTAAGATGAATAACCAAAACTGATTTTGCTAAGCTGTTTTTGGGTTACGTTTTCTTACCCGAATATTGTTTTAATGATATAAATGTGAAACTAGCCAATGACTATGTGCAACCAGTCACCCGGATAATTGAACTATTGAAATGTCTCATTACGAGTAGCACAATCAGTTCAACTTCTGAGAATAGAGGAATATTTTAAGGAATACCAACATAACGTCCTCGTTACGATGCGTCAAAGGGCAGCTAAGCTAGCTTTAAGATTGATGCTTTGCGCCAGTGGCTGACAAATAGCTGGTCGACGGAGGCGTCGTAGAGCGTCTTGCCATAAATAAGGATTACGCCCCTGACCACGCAGTCTTGCGGGGTGGACGCTACGGAGGCCCGTCATGGTTTAAGATACCACTTGAGAACTCTATCGCATCCAGCGACCAGGACTATCCGTATCGCTTGGGATGACAGTTTCATGTTCCCAAGTAGCGTGTGCGCGAATATTTGAACACTATCATGCTTAAGGATTTTATGCACCATTAAAGAGACTTGTAAAATTTGACCACGAATAGAGTATCAATCACGTAAGACGCTGGCACTCAAAAGATTGAGATTTTTACTACGTTTAGCATAAAAAGGATGTCTTGAGTTAGAAATATTTTAGTCCAGAATGGAAATACGTCGAGCTATAGAAAATAGAAGTCCTACATTTAACAATAGCTAAAAAAGGTTAGCAATTTTCACGACCTGTTCAAGAGGAATGAGCGTGCCTGTAAAATTGTAATCATCCATTAATTTTAGGGTATTTTTTAATTTTACCCAGCAAGGTTTTATAGAACCTACACATTCTACAGACTAAGAGGTTCATACTCTATAGAGTTTTTTTTCACTATCGTGTATTAAATTCATGTGTATTAAAAATCCATCACCACCGAACGACCTTGAAGAAGAAAAATCATTTTCAAGTTATTTCCGTCATACGGAATATGAGATGCTTCACATGTCTTTGTTTCAGTCTCTAAAATCTGAATCAATTGGCAAAGTTTCTCCAGCGGTTTGTGTCGTGAATTTGCGTTATTTCGGCGCCTAAGTCTCAAATTACAAGTTAGAAGACGGATATCAAGTTAGGCGCGGGAAGCGCTAAGCCGCGTTGTTTTGGGCTCGACGGCAATGTTTCAATGGGGGTGCGCAAGCGGCTTACGAGCTCCCTGAAGCTCACTCTCCTCGCGTCAAATCCTATCCGACTTATCTTGATCTCTTTACTTACGGCCTCAAATAAATATAACCGACCATCCCCGCAACTCGCAAAGCCACTTGCTAATTAAATTGCCAGCACGAATCTTACTTACGATCCGAACATCGCAACATCTTGGCAGTTTGGCCTCCTTATTGTCGCATCGGCCAACTTCGATTCGTAGTAATGGGAACCTCCTATCGTCTCTTCGCACATTTGTGTTAAATAGCTTGTAAATTCACGCAGACGGTAGACCCTAATAGGCCGAGTTTGGGTGATTACTTCGGATCCAGCGAATGTTAATTCCTCTTTAAGTAGCTCGCTATGTTAGACACTATTAATACTAGTTAGTTTTATTACCTAATGTTATGTTATGATTCTCTAGTACTAAGTAGTTGGTTAGTTAAAAGGTTCATATCGAGAGGTTTTAGGCTCAAATATGGTTGTTGACCCCTGACATTAGAATAGAATAAAATATGCTTCTTTGTACACTAGAAAAAAAAAACAGTATAGTGACAAACACAAAATGTATAGAAAGTGTTCATATAAGCGGACTTATTGTAGCAATTTTTACCATGCAACCTTAGTGACAGAAGTTTGGTCGATATTTGTCTCCACATACAACGCAACCGTTAAGTTTCTTTGTAGGCAGGTGTGAGGTGGAACTCGAATCAACCAATCCACTCCACCATTTCCATCGCTGTAATACCAGTATCTAACTAAGGTAATATGTACAAATATAACCACAATAAACCCTCGTGTAATCCGTGCAACGTATTCCATAATTAGGGGTCATAGTGTTATCTCGTGAAATCTCCAATTACATAGATGTGTATGGGCGGGCGAGGGCCGAAGATTAGCCGGTGGTTAGTCTCCTCACGTCGTGGCGACTGCGGGGTTTCAATTAGAGCGCCCCGGTGCCCCGGCGGCGCCGTGCCGGGTTCGCTGTGGAGCCTTGTCAGGGCCTGGCCGCCCTAAAACTCTATTTCTAAGTCGTTCGTATGACATAGCGTGATGTATGCGACATAAGTCACAGTCGACAGTCACGTTCGAAGTTGATGTTCCGTTTTTAAGTCTGTGGCGTAATGACTGGATAACAACCTTTTAACCTTAAATGTAGTCAATTCTAAGTACATGGCTTTCCACAAAACCCGTGCTTCACAGATTCCGCCCACAATGACACTTAAATTACATTCCCTCAACTGTAATATCACCTCTCAAAACCCTGTCTGTTACTGTAGTGTCATCGCGTTAGATGAAAATTTGTCTTTTCAGGTGAAATTATGGTACGGATTGTCGGTGTCTACAGTCGATGCGTCTATCTTATGCCCCGGTCTGCTTTGATTGTAGAGCGTCCATCCTTTCGTCAAGCGAGCGAGAACGCTATTGGTTTGGATTATACCCTTGTTGCAATCGAATGATACAAAAATTCAGCTTTTCGTTAGACCAACATAAATCAGTGGAAATCGAGCGATCGTTGCGACACGAATGAATGAAAAATAGAGGTCCTGCGCGGGCGACGCACCCGGCTCCCGGCGCCCGCCCTGACGATATTGGTTTATTACAACCGCCCATGAATATGCAACAGCTGACCCACTACAACATAAACCCAAACCGAATCAAGATCGCCCGATTGAAACTTCAATGTTAATAAACGTGACGCTCGACCGTAACAAAAAAACAACCCCAGCCACATCAGAAAATAACACCACTCGAAATTAAAGGGTTATGTTAATATTACACCTACATATTGTGAATTCGTTACTTTTTTAAACGCTTTAATCACGGATCTACATAATAATGTGAAACGGGACTTCCTGTCCATCCGACAACTTGATTGATGTGCCTTCCTAGATTTATTTGCTTAAAAAAGTAACACGCCACACGTCCGCAGAGCTTTTACCGGAGAAAAATGTGGGCTGTAATACCTTTGTTTCATTTTTAAATACGGACCTTTCATAATTAGCGTAATAAATTATAAAATGATAATGCGAGGGCCATCTTGTGAACGCTTAATGCCGCACATCGGGGGGCGCCGCTGGCGACCGCATGTCAATCACTCTCCTGAATGTAGAACAATTCTTATTTCGAAAAAGAATAAAAAATGTGTATCACTTTTATATTCTGTCCCTGTCGTGTCCAGTTCGCTGTGCAATTGTGCGAGAGGAAGGGGGTATGAAATCGGTCTTGTGGCAACATCTGTGCTTTATAATAGACGCTTACGTAGGCTTCTTTTCGGGGATTCGATGCGAGCCCGGTGGGATCGCTTTAACATGATTGATCTGTTTATTTTACATTTTAAAGGAACATTTTTACGGTTGCTTGTCAACTTAATAACAAAGTGTTTTATTTCGGGACAAGTTAAGTTCAGTTTTATTGATAGGTTTCTTTTAACATTATTCATTCGTTGTGTCGTGTCATGTCGAAATGTTTCAAATAATATGTAATGATTTAACGACTTGCTTAAAGGTAATAAAAAATGTTCATTTATTATTTAAAATGGATTCAAAAGGTACCTGAGACGAAGTTTACGTCTCGAGGCATACTTTTGATAGCACCCTATGAGCCTGGAATGTAATTTTTTTAGTTCAGATCTAACACAATCTTCACATTTTTCATACTTGGCAGTAAATAAGAACCTACTTCAAAGAATTTGTCATCTTTGCATCACAAGAGCCATCTTTGTTCACGTTCTTTGTCACGCTAAGGATTTTTCGAAAAGCATTCATTCTAAAAATAAACGAGCACTTCAAAGAACTTTCAAAGGCTAAGTGTATTAAGTAGAAGATGGTTGGCGCCACGCACTAGTCAGTAGAGCCATTGAACAATGTTGTATTAATAGAAGAGTAGTAGACGAAGATTAGACTACTTCGTATCTGTTGAAGAGCCACACGCCGCCGCTGCCGCCGGCGCTTCGTCTTACTCCTGATAAAGTTATCACTACTGCAGGTGCCACGCTTTCATTGCTGCTATTTAACAGCTGTCTATGTATGAGGGATTATTTTAAGAGTTCCGAACCTCAAAAATAAAAGCGGATCTCTTTATCACTCTTGTGTGTGTCCGCGCCAATTTCCTCAATGGTGAAAAACTTTTTTATACGGAACCCTCTCCATGTGAATGGCCACTTGATCAGTTATTTTGTTAGCTAAAAGGACAGGAAAAAAATCGTATGGGGCCCGGTCTTTTATTCACAGAAAAATCTAACCACTATATAGAAAAAATATATAGATTCTAGACATAAAACTGAGTCCACATGTCCAGTTATGGAATTTAAGTGCCCCCCATTTAGGAGATATTAATTTTTTTCAATGTGAAAAAGTTGTACACTCAGCAAGTCTATAAAACGCACCTGCCACTACCTATCTCTTTCTAACACCTAGCTAAGGCTACTCTTGTCTTCTCTTTCTTACAAGGTTATTAAAATAGTTAACTAAACCGCGAAAACGATTTTCAGTGACATTATGCGAGACATTTACAGCACATGCTATGCTCATTTTTGAAGTTTTGAATACAGAATAAATCGTTTTCGCGGTTTAGTAACTATTTTGTAAGAAAGAGAAGACAAGAGTAGCCTTAGCTAGGTGTTAGAAAGAGATAGGTAGTGGCAGGTGCGTTTTATAGACTTGCTGAGTGGACAACTTTTTCACATTGAAAAAAATTAATATCTCCTAAATGGGGGGCACTTAAATTCCACAACTGGACATGTGGACTAAGTTTTATGTCTAGAATCTATATATTTTTTCTATATAGTGGTTAGATTTTTCTGTGAATAAAAGACCAAAAAAAGCCATGTCCTTTGAGAAATTACGTACTTATTTGGAAAGCTCATTTAGTTTTACATATAATACATTAAAAAAAAATACCAATGGCTCCACTAACATGTCAGTAATGATTACTGACATGTTAGTTACTGAGTAATCCCAAAACGCTTGCTACTATTTCAGTAGCTCGCAAACTTTTTATAAACACATATAGCTTTAAATATGCGAGGAAGCTCTAATTGCCTCTACATTACAGTCGAAATTGAGTTTTTTTATTATATATGTATCCTCCGGTGTTTATAAATTAATCAGACGGCCGTTTAAGCCGTCGTGTTTGTATTGCTTGGGCGATCGTTAAAAGGAGAGAGGATAAAAAAGAGAGTGCTCCCGCGCAGGCCGGGTTGCGACGCACGCCGCCTTATCGGAAGCAATTACATGTTGTTCGCTTTATTAATTTCCATAACTACCCTCCGAGTTCAAAGGATGCCGACGAGCCCGTACAGCCCTGTGTTTGGTACAAGTTAAAGGGTAAGCTGATATTTTTATGATGATTTTTTCCTATATGAGTGGAAAATGTACTCAGTCAGATTTTCTCATCATCTTGAGATCATTAATCTTTCACTTGACTAAAATTTTAATTATAATAGAACTTCGGTCTCGGCTGCGCTTTTGTACAATAATTATGTTATGTTATGCTTGCTCGATTTTATGACATGCTTAATAAATCGATAGAGATAATATTAATATTAAAACTTACTAGTCTTAGGAATACGATGCTTTTTACCTCAGTAAAAAAGCTTTATCTTTACAATATAGAACATTTTGTTCAGCCTAGTCTAGGGCACAAACCACACAAAGCAGAAAATCGGCTTCGGCGGAGTACGCTCTGTAGGTGTCTTGTCAATGTATAAGTATACTAGCGACCCGCCCCGGCTCCGCACGGGAAAATGGTTATTGTGGGTTATCTTTAAGCATATTATGCATGTATTATACATATAAACCTTCCTCTTGAATCACTCTATCTATTAAAAAAAAACCGCATCAAAATCCGTTGCGTAGTTTTAAAGATTTAAGCGTACAAAGGGAGGGACATAGGGACAGAAAAAGCGACTTTGTTTTATATACTATGTAGTGATGATAAAGAAAATAATATCTTGTATTTCTCATAAACATAATATCATATGAGCCTTAAAATACTCTTCCGCACTGTCTTGTACTCTAAGCCACCGTTTAAGCGCTACTGTTTACCGCGCTGAAACCCTTGAAGACGTTTAACAGCACTTGTTCTGGCACCAGGTCCTTTGATCTCCGTGCCGCCGCCGCCGCCTGCGCAGTCAAGGTGCCGACTCTCCTTACAAAACTTGCCAGCTTTCATATTTCACCGAATTTCTAACATCCATGTTTCTCCTGAAAGTGTTAGGAGTTTCAGCTAAGTGGAAATCAGAAATGTAATTTTATTTTCTATTTATAATTTCTGGTGATTTCGCCTATGTATCTCAGTTGGTTAAGTGCAAATATCTCTGCCTGCTTTGCGTTCAATTTTTTTTTTATCAGTAACTAAATAAATAAGGTCCTTGACAAAACATCAGAACATTATGTTCATTATGACGGCCTCGTAGCCTAGTTGGTAGTACGTCTGCACAAGGTCGCGGGTTCGAATCCCGCCCAGGGCAAACATTCGTGTGATGAGCACTTGTGTTTGCCTTGTGTCTGGATGTTGTATATTTATATATATGTATGTATATCAGCTGTCTGACACCCATAGTACAGGCTCTGCCTAGTTTGGGGTCAGATGGCCGTGTGTGAGATGTCCCACATATTTATTTATTTATTTATTATTATTTTATATATAAATTATTTATAATGTATTTATTACTTTAGGAACATCATTATATCGAAATGCGGTAAAGAAGATATTTGGAATATTGATAAACCTAACAAGTTATATCCCTATGTGTATAATACAAGAAAAACACTGTATTCATAATAAATATACTTAATGTAATTTTAAATCGAAGCGAAAAATGAAACAGAATATTGTTCTTATTATTTGAAAACTAAATTAAATAAGTTGTAAAGATATGATAAACAGCACAAAATAAAGCACCTACCCCATGAAATACCCGCGTATATCTCGTAATACATCTTCAGGTAAGATAAACGAAAACCTGAATAAAATAAATCAGTATTCCAAAAGAAACAAAATCTACATGCATCACAAGAAGTGAACACTGGAACAGAGAGACTTATCTCGCTAAAACGATTCCCACATAAATAAAGCTCATCGGATATGAAACCGTATTTACATAAGAAAAATATAAAGAGGCCTAAACGATAGGTCTATAAGGGAGCGTATTGGGGCTGCCCAGCCGGCGAGGCGGTTTGTACCCGCCACACGTCCGCAGGGAGCCGCGCCTTTAATAACAATACGAAATATCAGTTCGTTCCTCCGATCGCAAATCTACGTCAATAACATATCCAATACTAGCGCTCAATTCATTTCGACATAATCTAATATGGCAGGGCACGTTTCTCGGCTAAATCTCCCGCCACATGTCGCCAAGATGGCTGCCCGGACCAAACCAAAGAAAAAGGAGATCACGAATCGGTAATATCTTTCGAGTCCATAAAGTTAAACGTTTATTTGCAGCGATATTTTGTCCTTTTGCGGATATTGCTTTACTATGTCAGCTTTGGAATACAATACAGAGGAAAAGGTTACAGGATGACTAAACTATGAAATTGTAGGGCTGACATTTAGTTATTTCAGGAAAATGTCTTACTTTCATTAATCGTTTTCAAGAAAATAGCTTAATGTGTAATTGCACACTTTTGTCCCCTGGCAGATTGGAAACCAATATCACTATTAGAGTAATTCCCTCGTAGGACGGTCGCCAGTACAAATAAAGGTGGATTGGTGCAATTAAGGTGGTTTCTAATGCCGTGATTGATCAATCATCGGCGAATGGCTATCGGTCGCGGCTGCAACAATCGAAGGAAGCGCTGCTTTGTCTGTATGGCCGATTGTCCGCGTACGTGTTCCTTCGGCTTTCCCAACGGCCATAGATTACACATAAATAAGAAAATCTACAGAATGTCATCTAGGTACGTCCTTTGAGTATTTGACACAGTGTTTATTACTTAAAATCTATATTATTTAGAATCGTAATTTTAAATAGCATTGTTTTTATGTCGCCAAGTTCTGTCATCTTTAAATAGGCACAGTCCGGATGTTTAGTGGAGCACTCATCGGCTACGCAAATAAATATTCACCTTTTATTTTAAAAATATTATCAAATAAGACTACTAAATTAATATGGCTGACAAAAATACAAAAATAAAAGGCCGTGTAGCATTGGTAACATAAGTTAGGTCAGGTTGAATATATCAATAAATAACTGAGGCGCATAAATATTTTGATGCCTCACCAGTCTGCATGCGAATAGCTATAGTTACTCTGTGGCTAGTAATGGCTGGCCGGGATTGATTGGTCATTGTCCGAGACTAGTGATTTCAGCAGGATTTGCTCTACCGACGGCAGACAGACCTTCTGTTATACCGACGCTATAATCTACCGACACTGCTACTTTGATTCAATTTCACCGAAGACAATTTTATATTGCAACTAATAAAATCCGAATTTTATCTGTGATTAATAAAATAATTTGTATTCTTACTATTAGTCGTAAAAAGATGGAATTCAATCACTCTTTGCAAAAATTTAATTGATATACATAAAATATTTATAAACGTAGAGTCATAGATATTTTATTCCTTTGAGATTAATTTAAGCAAGCAATATTAAAGAGGTTTTGCTAAAGAATGTTAATTTTTACTTTTAAGAACAATTTAGGTAAAAGCACGTAAAAATAGCTTTCTAAGCATTTTCAAAACAACAATGGTATGTCCCGGTCAAGATATTTGGTATGGTTTTCTTTTTTGGCTACAAACATTTTTTTTAAAGTTTAGATAATTTATAAAAAACTAGCGACCCGCCCCGGCTCCGCACGGGAAAATGGTTATTGTGGGTTATCCTTCAGTATATTATGCATGTATTATACATATAAACCTTCCTCTTGAATCACTCTATCTATTAAAAAAAACCGCATCAAAATCCGTTGCGTAGTTTTAAAGATTTAAGCGTACAAAGGGACATAGGGACATAGGGACATAGGGACATAGGGACGGAGAAAGCGACTTTATTTTATACTATGTAGTGATAAACATACATATTCCTAACTATCTTACTATCCATTTATCTATTTTAAGTGACTAATTTTGTTATTTTATATTCTTAATTTATATGTATCCATTCGGTATGCAATTATTTATCGAGAGATTCGAGCCTACCCTGTATGCTCATAGGCCTTAGTCGACCACGCTGGCCAAGTGCGGGTTGTTCCACTTCATTCAAAACCTTCGAATTTATTCGCAGGCGTGTGTAGATTTCCTCACGGTACCATAAGAGCGTCGAATAAACGTAAGTGCTTATGAATTCGAAAATCGAAAACACATTAGTACTTGCCGAGGATTGAATCTGCGCCTCCCGAACAACAGACAACGACCCAAGCCAGCGACGCTCTACGACCCCCGACGAAAAAGAGGGGTGTTATAAGTTTGACGTGTCTGTCTGTCTATGTCTGTCTGTTGCATCGTAGCTCCTCAACCGATGCGCCGAATTCGATCGAGTTTTTTTTGTTTGCTAGGAGTCATAATTGAGAGTGTTCTTAGCTATGATCCAAGAAAATATCTTCGGCTATTTGAAGATTATCAGCTCTTTTATAGTTGTTGAAAGAATTTAAGTAACGGTTATTTAAGTTTTCAATTTAATGTTATATTTCGTGTAACTAAATAAAATAAACATTCCCAATTCTGTAGTTTCGCGTTCCTCCGTCGTCGTCGGCGAGATGTAAAGGGACGTCGTCGGTCACGTGCCAGATGGCTATTGGTTTCCGTTTAATTGGACGCGTGGCCACCGGCGGATCCTACCAGTGCGCCAGAGTGCGTCATCAAACAATCACACAAATTGTACCACTTGTACCTGACTTCATTCCCCTGATTGAAGGGTACTGTTATTTTGACTATTTGATCTTTTGTTCCAGTATTGTCTTGGTGGTTTCTTCCACAATGTATTGAATAGCTATTACGTTTGAGTGGTTCGTGATTGGTAGCGTTGAATGTTAATGGTTGTTCATGGAAACGGAATAGGTACATACCGCGTAGGCGATTCATACAAAAATAATAAAACACAAAAAGGATCGAGATATTAAGTTACATAGATAGCTTAAAATTCAGCGATAATATGATTTGTTACATGTATTTATTAATATTTTGTTTTACTTGTGTAAAAAATTTTAAGTACTTTTTTTCAGAAAGATTGCCAATAAATAATCATAAATTAGCAGTTCTTATTGTTGTATAAATATACCTACTACCAATTTATTAGTGGTTGTTAGTTTTGTGTAATTAGGGCCCATTAAAAATAACGTAGCTCTGTCAATTTTGGTCACATTTATTACAGAGATATAAAACGATATAAAGTTATTCAGTTTTCATTTAAATAAAAGCCGCACACGTCTATGGTAAACACTTAATTTTTTTAACCATTAATTTTAAATTAAAGGCAAATTGCGTAAAAGTTTGCTAATTGAATGTCATCATTGGAGACACGTAAACCTTGTATAATCAATTACTTTTAGATACCCTTTTCAGAAGAAAATTGGCTTTTTTTATAACGGCCAGTAAATTTCGAGATGGCTTACGCCGCCCAAAAATTAATTGATCGGATCTCGTTTCGCGCAGGAAACAGCGCGGAAGAGTTTTAATTAGCGAGAAAAAAAGGCACCACAAAACTTGGAACGTAAAAAAGCGGGAGACAAGGGGGGCGCGGGGAAGAACCTCCCGCTCGTAATGCGGCCAACATTTGTGTGAGGAAGACGCTCAGTAATGGAAGACAAATTTCAATATAATTTGCAATACATAAGCGTGTTACTTTAATAGCCCAGAACCACCCTTCAAATTAAACGGGGCTTAAGTTTTATTTTATTTTTTCCTCGTCGGGCGGATCGTGTTGCGGGCGCGTAAGTAACCTCGGGGAGGGGTGTACGCGGCGCGGGCGCCATAGTGCGGGAAAAAAATATAATCCGGACAAATTAATTGCGCTACTGGCATAGTGGCAGCCGCGACGCCGCCAAATCAAATTAAGGAGGCGCTGTAAAAACCAAATTAGTGCCCGCTTTAACCGTGAGAGGGTATTTAGTTACAAGACGTTAGTTCAAATCCCGCCGTTTTCATTAACAATAAATATCGTCCCGCAGCCGCGCGGAATCCTTATTGTTTTACTTTTTACACCCTTGTGTCCCGAGTGGGATATAGCGCGGACGACGTCTCGTGCTTGGGCTCCGGCTAATTTGTTCTTTCTGTTTACTTACTTACAGAGCGAAGGTAATAAAAATTTGTGTTGCGCGAATTGTATGGACTTTAAATTTTATATGGCCGCCAGTGGGGCGAGTTTTGCATTTAATTGAGAAAAATTTAGGGGCGCCGAAGCGCTTCTGTGCGGATTCTTAAACTAATTGGACGGTTGTTATAACTTTTTTACTTGGGCAATCAAATCAGGGTTGCGGTTTATCGCAGAAAGACACGGCTGAAGCGATTTGGACTAGAGGCGTCCGATAAGCCATTTAAACCGAAACTAATCCCTGAATAAGTTCATAACCGGCATTTAGAGTTGGGCGATATTTCAACCGCAGATGCGGTTATCGCGAAGGGGTGAATTCGTTGCTTTTTTCGGCACGTTAGCCTTAATTACAGGCGATGCACCGCATTAGAGGGCGGCGGTCATCTAAAACAATAACCCGGCACCACATTTTTTATCTTAATTTCGCCGTCATTAGTCCGCGGTCGGTTTCTGCTGCACCTTAGTAATGTGACCATATTATGTGGCTATTTATTATGAATTTACAGATTGGCTGCCATGATACTATCTCATTAGGTTCGTCATTAACATCGTGACCCTTTCCTTGAGGTGGTCTTTTAGTAATTTAGGTACTTCATAATTTTGTACGTTTTTTAGTTATCGTCGCTTTAATAGCAAGTCTTTTAGGATTCCGTATTAATACGTTTTAAAAACTTTTACAAATATGTATTTTTTATATCTGACCAGTTGGACTAAAACTATTTTCTTACTCAGGAAGGGTTGCTATTTTTCTACACTGGCTAGTTTACATAGGTGAAAGTGACTTCCAGTCTTTAACAACACTCAATGGAAGAGTTACACAGATCCCTTTAATACTGAGAACTTCAAAACACAAACAATGCCTATAATGATTTCTGACTAAATGATTGTAGCTTGTTTTTTCATGTTTCTTAATGGGGATATTCAATCACGTCTATCCATATGTTACTCCTCATCAGAACTAGCTATAATTTGCTAAAGCATCGTTTTCCGCAGCGAACGCGTGAGATAGAGGAAATTGGGTGTTTAAAATTAATTTTCTCATGCAACTGGATAAGCCTGTAACAGTTTAACGGAGATAATTTTACGCCTATTATGGTTTTATCTTTATGTTCGCTATTTATTATCAATTTACTTTATGAATTAGTTTAAAAAATATCGGATATCCTTTTAACTATTCAAAAATAAAAAAATATGGTAAAAACAAAGCTAGCTTACTTTTTGGACAAAGGTTTTATTTTATTGAGGTGGAATATTCAGTATCACATTTATTTTGTTCACCGAAATTCAACAGAAAGTATGCAACCAACGGCGTTACTTCGCTCAAATAAAGTTATTTCAGTAAAGTAAGATCTCAAACCATACGAAATCGGTTTGATAGGTAAGCCGTGAAAACTCAAAAGTCAAACTGATTTTCGCATATTTTAGTCATAAATCATAATAGTGCGGATAAAGCTCGAGTGTCAAAGCTAATGACACAGTTGTTTAATCGCGAGTTGTTTGTCCGTCATTATGTTTATAGTCGGCCTGAAAGGCGGCCGAATATCGTAATTATATTATTAAAATTACCGCGATGATTGCAGGAAACATGTTATTTAACGTTGGGCAGATACGATCTTATCGCTCTATCCTAATGTTGTACGTGTGGATATTATCGCTACCTGCCGAAATCGGTCGCCGCGCTCCTATCAGGATATCACACATGGCCACACTTTCGATATTATGTACAGTGTGTTATTATAATTTTTCAGAGATACGTAATTTTATCAAAATTTGCAGTTTTTGTGTATAGGTTTTGTAAGTATTTTTAAAATTTAATAAAAAGGGGTGGAGAGGAGTAAGCTTTTACAGTATTTAGTAGTTATTATTGTATGTAATGTTAAGGTTTTCTTATGGTGCGATGAATATTTCCCTGAGTTTGAATTCGACTCCCAGACCGAGCTCAATGTTTTTATTTTCGCTTGAGTACATACTTAAAATAATAAAATATATTAATAGACAGTAGGTACCTGTTAAAAAGTAATAAAACTATATTTTCTTGAAATTTTGAGACGAACAATATTAAGAAAATTAAAAAGCCTACTTTGCCTAATAAACATATCGGTACATAATTTCAGATTGTGACGATTGATTATGTTTTTATGTCATTCGATATTCGATAATATTTTCTCTGGGTAGGTAGCAAAGTTATAACAATTTATCATAAATAGTGACAGGAGAGTAACACAACGGCTCGCCGGTACACAAACGGAGCACCCCTTGCAAGGAGTTATTACACAGACAAAGCGGCCATTCGTCTATCACGATAATCTGCTCTGCTCATTTCAATTTCGTGTTGTGTAAACGCCCTAATGGACTCCGGTAATGTGACACGCTTGACGATTTTACTCACAAATTGTACGAAACTCTATTAAAATCTAATGACAGACAGCCTAATAGCAAGGTTATTTAGTAGTTATTATGTTTGGGTTAATGATAGTGGTGTAATTACTGGGCGAGGTGAAACCCTGAAGATGTGTCGAATTGAATCGTCGGACATGTAATACGTAACGGTGGCCGGATGCAAGCTCTTGAATTATCCACAATATCCACATATCAATGAGTGCATACGATTATATTTTAATTGTGTAAGCCCTCCGGCTGAACAAAATTACAAGCAAGTGGACACGCTCTCTTCTTCGACGGCAATAAAACAGGCGTTTAAGTGTGTTTATAACTTTGTTGCAAGTTTTTATAGAGCTATCTACATTTTTAACGAAATAGTAGTACGTATATATATATAATATAATTATTGAATATCTTAAAGTACGAATGAAAAAGATAAATGTTTTTGTGAAAATATTGTTTTAGCTCCTCACTTTCTCTAAAGGAATGAAAACCGCACGAAAGAGAAAAAAGAATCGCCCAAAATCTGAAAGGTGGCACGATTACGCGTTCAGTTATTTTCCTTTCTCATCATACGCGACGTCATTAACTCGTAGCTGAACAAAAACACGTTTGCGGCCGTCACGACTGTCATCAGGTCTCACTCGCCATGAAATATGGAAACAGTGTAATTCCCCATATCGGTAAATCTCGCCGAAGATCTGGAGCGACGAACACATTTCGTGAATAATTTAACAGACAATGGACTGTCAACTTTTTTTATTCTATTATTTCAGTATTACGCCACGACGACGCCGTCACGAGAAAGTATCATTTGGGCAGCAATATCGTGTAATGTTTGCTTAGGGTGTGTAAACGGCAGATTCAGTCTCGACGACAATTTCATTGTTAATTTATACAATGGATAATCTTCTTGTAATTGTATCTAGTGCTTTACGTAAACATCTTACGTAGCTTTTACATAATATTAAGTATTCTGAAATATTGCGTAAAGTTGGAATGACAATTTGGTTATAGATCCTTTTCGCTTATTAACTAAAGTATTAAATACCTCACTTACTACGACTCGTAAAACTTATCACTACGCCGCGCCGCCGCCGAAAACGCATATATCAGAAAAAAATCCTGAGTATTTAAAACACATGAAATCACCGGACCTCTACTCGGCGCTAGAGCATTGTCAGTTTGCTATGTAAGCGGATTCCCTAGAGGTTTCCCGACTCTCAACCTTTTATTTTTGCTCCTAGAGTGTCCCGTCTCGGATTGATTTACGGGGCGAAGTGCGAGGAACGGTCCCGGCTAAAGCCGAGCGGGTCTAAGCCGTGTTTGGGATTACGCAAAACACGGGCCGCGTGACACGTGACGTGTGCCGAATTGAGAACACACCGGCCGCCGTCCCACGCTAATAGAAGGGCACACGAGTTTATAAAACAGATAAAGGTGCGCTGATAGTATGTATAAAAGAAGCCCTATGTACTGTTCAAGACTGAACAAATTTGTTTATTTTAAGCAATGATTTTGATAAATAATAATAATAATAATAAACATTTATTCATGGTAACAATACACCCTATAAAATTTGTTAAGCAGTTTGTTGGCAGAAATGGCTCTTATTAACATGTATAATATACTGCTATAACACTACTTTACATTTTATTATACACCGTGCTTTTTTAACCGTCTTACAAACGAAGCCCAATGTATATGCCCGTGATATAGAATATCTTGGCAATGTTTTTTTTTTTTTTTAAGAAAAAAAATCTAGGATTTTTTCAATAAAATAATCGATCGAGAGATCGAAAAATGTGTTTATCTCATATTTTTCTTTTGTTTTCCCATTATTTACGATTCTCACGCATGCGCAAATTGTTACTAAATCACTACATAGTATAAAATAAAGTCGCTTTCTCCGTCCCTATGTCCCTATGTCCCTATGTCCCTATGTCCCTATGTCCCTATGTCCCTATGTCCCTATGTCCCTTTGTACGCTTAAATCTTTAAAACTACGCAACGGATTTTGATGCGGTTTTTTTTAATAGATAGAGTGATTCAAGAGGAAGGTTTATATGTATAATACATGCATAATATACTGAAGGATAACCCACAATAACCATTTTCCCGTGCGGAGCCGGGGCGGGTCGCTAGTTGTAAATATTATGTACAGGTTGATTCAAAAATATTTTGCATTATTTTATTTTACTTCACGGTTTTATTATTTTATTGATAAAAAAAAATAACATTGCCAATATATTCTATATCACGGGCATATACATTGGGCTTCGTTTGTAAGACGGTTAAAAAAGCACGGTGTATTTTACTTACGTTATAAGTTTATAAGTTCTCAACTCTAAGATTGTTTGTATGAATATTAAAATGGAACACTTATTGTAAACTAGCCGTCCGCCCGCGGCTACGCCCGCGTTGTTTTTCGACTTTCCGTGCACAGTTTCCCGTAGTATTTGATATTTTCCCGTGGTAAAAAGTGTCTAAGATGTTGACTGGAGATAAGGTACCACCATGCAAAATTTCATTTAAATTGGTCCAGAAGTTTTGGAGATTAGCCTGTACTATGTACTGAGCAGTATGTAAGTTACTATAGTTTTATAACTATCCCACGGGAGCTCTTTAATTTTCCGGGATGAAAAGTATCTAAGATGTTGACCGGGGATATAAGGTAATTAAGGTACCATCACACAAAATTTAATTTAAATCGGTCCAGTAGTTTCGGAGATTAGCCCGTACAAACAGACAAAGCGACAAACAGACAAACAGAGAAACAAAAAAATTGAAAAAAACTGGATATGTTCTATATCACTTTTTACATCCCCCTGACTCGATTTTAAGCATTTTTTTTCTATGTACAGATTTTCGACCTTCACAGTTTTATTATATAGATTTCCTTATTTTCAGATGTAAGTATTTTTATATTTCATATTTACAAAAATTTGCTGTGTTGCTTAGTCGCAGTGTGAAAAAAATACAAACTAACATATTTTCGCATTTATGATATTTGTTTGGATTAGCTTTTCACAGTATTTGAACGATTTTTTTATCTTTAGTAATTCCGAGAAAAAATAATAAAAAAATAATAATAAAAAAATAATAAAAAAAAAATAAAAATAAAAAAAAAAGCTATGCATATTTGGTTGTGTACAAAACTTTAGTTACATTTTTTATGTGTCTGAAAATTGTAATAAAATCTTTGCGTCCGCCGCCGCCGGTGAGATACCATCGGAGCTTTAATTTTGAATCTTACTTTTTTGTTAAAGTTATTACACCTATTAAGCGGGAAGTAAGAAGACACGTTCGCCATTAAAGGCAGTCTGGGCAGAGCGCGGGATATTATCGCACCGCTTGTTGCCCGCGTAAAATAATAATGGCCGAACTTCCGGTGCCGGCGGCGCGGAAAACTTAAGCGAAAAAGGCGGGAAACGCCCCCGGCTGCGCTCAACTCTGAGAACCGCTCAAATGTGACGTCACTTAATTTATTAACACATTCCTACCTTCGCGAGATGTAATTTTTCAGGTTTAAACGACACTTTTCTTCGTCTACTACGCGCTACGGCTACGATAATTCGTAGACCGCCGTCGTAGCAGAGCGGTTAGCTCTATAATAAATATAGTATTTGATACCAGTAAGAAATTAGTCATATTTAGACGATACTATTTCGAATTTGTCATCAGTATATCGGTCTGTATATAGATATCCATGGTTTGTATGATAGACAAAAGCCTTTCCCAAAGGATATTATTTCAGATAAAGATTTAATGAAATATAAATCGCTTTTTATTATACATATTACCTTGAAGAAATCTCCAACTTAGAAATTAAGCCATCTAATAATGCGTCTTGTTATATTTTGATACTTTATGTGTGATAGGCTTTGCAATGGACACAACTTTTAAAAGTTATCTCTATTTATGGAAATCCTTATCAATAAAACATTCAGTAGTTAGATTATGTATAGAACACATATGCCACTGTTTAGTTTTGTGATGCACGAACGCGGGTTGCGACAACACCCCAATATATCATGTCACGCATCGACCACTTCGACATACACAAACTGAAACTTAAAAACTGCGAGCCAGTAGAAACACAAACAGAGTAGGAAAATCAATAACCGAAACCACACAGCGTGGGGTCGAATAAATACTCGTTCGACTATCCAATAAAACACGTGAATCGTTTACAATTAAGGCTTTAAATCGGCAATAGGTGTTGCCATAAATTGGAGGAGAAAACAATCAGCGCGCGCGCGTCGCCGGCAATTAGCGGGGCTGGCTCGATAAATTTGCATTAATGCTCTCGAAAAATCCGAGCGGCCATAATTTTCGCGTGGCATGTGTTGTGCAATGCGCTCTCGCTAGGTCGAGCCGTGGTGCATAGATACACCTGATTTTTTATCTAGTAATGTCTTTTTTTCGACAGTAAAATAGTTAAACAACAATTAATAATGTTTCTTTTTTTTAATTTTGTTATGTTTTAATCTTTATGATCTTAAACGACTAGAATTAGAAATTTTGCACTGACAAAGAGTTAAATGATTACGCAGGCATATGTATTTTATTAAATTGCTAGATTTTATCTTAAAATTGCAATCTACGTAACTTCTTATAGAATTGACATAAAAAAAATTAAAAAGTATATTATTTGTACATTACATGTACGCGGTCATTTTTACCCGACTGCAGAAGGAGACTAGTAGGTACTTTTTCGAGTGTTTGTATTTTATGCTTTTTAGGATTTTTGTCTTATGTTACTTCACAAGATTCAAAAATGAAGTCTTTTCTTTCTTGTGAAAAATAGACTGTAACGAATAAATAACATAGGCAAACTAATAAAAAAATATCTTTTACAAAATGTTTTTTTTTTATAAGTGGATGTGCGGTCCTCTGTAAATTCGGAGCAGCACATGCACTACCGTTTGATGGATGTGTGCGCATGTGTGAGCTCAAATAGAAGTGTTATTCTTTACGTGAATGTAGGCAGCGGATTTGGTCCATTCGGGGGCCAGCCATATATTACATTCATACGTTCCAACACGTCGAATTTCGCGTTGTCGATTTACGCGGATCGGCGCGTGATTTACGTAACGCCCCCCGCCTCACTGCACTTTACACTTTTGCAGCTGTGCGCACCAACGCCTATTAATTGATATTGGCATCGACCAACTATGTCCCATAGCCTATTGTTTTTTTTTACTGTATGAAATTGTCTGATTATTGGTATTGGATTTACATAAGCTAATACTGGTTAAATTACTTGAGAGTGTAAAACAATATGGGTCCGTTTTGTTTTAAATTAGGATGAAATTAGGTAAAATAGAGATTTTACGCTCCAAGATACAGATTTTCTCTATTTCATATTTGCTAAGTTTTTGTGAAAAGGAAACTGGATGAATAATCTTTAACCTGTTCTTTAAAGTCAACAAAAGGTTGTGATACTTAAGAAAACGTGATTAAGACAAACCGAATGACAGCAGTTTCTTCGGCGAGCTCTTCTCCATAAAAGACCGCACATTTTGCTTTGCTGTACTCGCCACTAAACTATTTGACTTACCTAAGTGATGTAAAATGTCCAAAAGTTAAATAAAAATAGCTTGGATTTAAACCTGTTCAAAGACAAGCGTAAAATAAAATAAAACACACAATTGAATTGAATAACTTGGTAATCAGCATGCGTGGGCGATGAAATCAATTTAGCGTATTAATGCCTTCCCCGTCGCGCTAACAGTCTGCCCACATCGACGTGTTACACCAACTAACGATGGCGACTAGTTCATATCTAGAACTAGCTATTTTCCCGCGGCGTTGCCTGCATGGCCAAAGAACCAGTTCTGAGTTTAGAATCACTATACGCATTAACATTGAATTTCAAGTGAATCTATGAAAATTGATTATTAAAAATTTTAGATTACATTTACCGAAAACTATCCCATTCTAGACATATTTTACAGTATTTGAATTGCACACATTCATACATTTTCGGGATAGAAAAATAAAGAACCTCGCCATATTGCAGAAATTGAATTAATTGCTAGAAATGTTTTACAGTTTTTATTTTTTTTGTGATCTTTATAATACATATGAAATAATCTGCAATAAATTATATTTATTTATTATTTTGTATTTAATATCTAATCTTATCCTCGATCCTGTCCAAAATAAACGACTATAAATCTGCCTACATGTTTCAATCCTGTTCAGTAATTATTGTGTAAATGAGTGAAAATAATTCAACTCACATTTATAATGACTAGAAGATTAGCAATGTCTGTTTGTTACGTGCGCAAGAATGTTTCCAAGGCTCCATTAGGCCTATGTTACACGAGCGAAGAAGTTGCGTGGGTGGTGAAATCAATTTAGCGAGCTAATAGGCCCCTCCTCGCGAGCTAATGATCTGCCCACACGACTGTTGCTAAACCCCAACATGACAGCTAACTGGTTTTAGCTAGTTTTATGATATAATAGAAAACTTGTAAATTTGTTTATTCATTGACAAATGAGTGTTAGGGAAAGTTGAGTAGTAATGTTGCCTAATTGTAGATATATTAGGTACTCTATATTTTCAATGGAAATTATTACCGACTAAAACTGTATTAGCTTTTTAATTAGCTGCATGTCCCTTTTTTAAATAAGAATATTTATTAATTATGAGTTAGCATGTAAATAAAACACATGAACAACAAAATAATTCGTGTGTATATTTTTAGGTTACAAGTTACATGATTTTTTTATTTATACTTTAAGGTTACAAGTTATTTATTAATGAACAAACTCTTAAGCAAACTCGTCTGATTTAACTAGTTTCATCTATTAATCTAATGCGAAACTGGTGTAGATAAAACTTCTACTTAAACACCTCGAGATTGCTTTTTATTACAATTTAATAGTGTATTTATTTAAAGTAGTTTTTTTATAGATTTGTTTCAATCCAAATAGAGTAGTAGGCGAGCGAGCACCGACCGTGATAACTTTGTTGGTTTATATTCCCAGTGAGCTCCAATGCTTACATCAATTTTATATTCTCTACATGAGGCCTGCATTGCTTTTAGTAAAAAAAAAAGGATTCTTTTTCAAGTTCTCCTTTAAATTCGCTGTTTTAAAATTAATTTCACTTATACAACAATAGTAATTCAATGGAACTTAACAATATTTCTTGTGGGTTATCGAGGCAACTACTCTGCCGGCCCCTCCCTTAATCCCTCCTTTTCACGGATGGGCCTTAGAACGGGAGTGGTCGTATTTGTCAAATTACTAATTTCTAACGTCCTTGGTATGTAGGCTGGTGTAATAAATAATTGATAACAGTATCATTGAAACAATATGAAATTGTATCAAGATGTTTAAATAAGTGGACGTTTATGTAAGTAGACATTGAAGGAAGTGGACGTTCAGGGAAATAGACTTAATGACCCGACTGGACATTCCGGTAATAGACCTAAAGGGCCTGAAGGGCCTCTATGTCTTCATAAGTACATATTATGTTACGTAAGTAATATCTCACAAATAATTTTATTATACCTTTTCAAAGATGAAATAACTGTCACTCAAGCCCCGAAAATTGCGATGACGACGCTAGTATAAATAAATAAATAAATAAAAATATTTTGATCGTAAAACTCACGTTATTATATCTAAATGGTCAATTTTTTATTCAATATATCAATTTGTTACTATTGAATAGTTATTGTGAGTAATAAACTTGGATAACAACTGAGGTGCCTGTTTCTTTCTGTGGGCTTTGTATAAAAAATGTTTTAGGTTGAGATATAGTTTAAAAGTGCTTTTCAAATTTTGTAGAGACGTTAACAGCGATATTAAATAACATCTCTATTCCCCATAAAGAGATATCGTAAAATGGTGGTATGTGTAGGCCTGTCATATCATAACAGTAACTGGTAACGCGATACTTGTTATTTGGTTTCGGTTATCGAGTATTTCGTGTAATTAAGTAGGTGCGTATTATTTTACGATTTCTTTTTTGTGAAGATTCTGTAGTAACTTCACCCATATACCAGATTCAGATCTGTTAAGACATTGTTATCATTGTTATTATTATAAATGTAATATGAAGTAGATATAAATGTGAAGGTATGAATGTGAATTTGTAAGTTTATCAGCTTGTTTATTGTGTCCAGTTTCATGCTTAAAACTATTTAATTCAAGTCAATTTTAGGCGTTGAGAGGATAATGTAGATCCTACTTTTTTTTCATTACTATCGACTCAACAGAAGTAAAATATTTATCTTACGAAAAATGAGTCGAAGTAATGCGGGTAATGCCGCAATTGAAGTATACAGCATTTTTCTCTTTGAGGTTGAGAATATAAACATTATAGTAAAAGATAGTCTCATTTTTAATGACAAATGATCAATTTATGTATTTTTGCTCAATTTGTTGCTTAACTCCTGCATGTATGCAGTACTATTATTATACTTCTGTGCCTGTAGTATGTTGTGTAGGGTATCCTAGTGTAGACATCTGACTCTTGCAAAGTAATTAATTTCACAGATTTGAATAAATTGTGTTATGTTGGTCTTTGTGAAAAAAAAACAAAAACAAGTGAAGGTGCCTTCGGGTACTTTGCTGCGAGAGGCCTGCTGAATGAGAAAGAGAAAACAGCTGATTAGTTGAGACACCTTCCTATAATTTTTCATTTATTTTGTAAATATCTTTTAGTGTAATCTGTTAATTTATGAATAAATAAACGTCTTATTATTATTATGAGAAAAACTACTCCATATCACGATAACAGCGTTCCTTTGGACTAACTTACTGGTATATACCTACATATACTTAAGACGCCAGTAAGTATTATGTACAGTCGAAAGGGACGCTGGTACTTCACTACACACCGTGCTATATAATGTAGTATACTGTAGTTATATCTACCCTCAGCTGGACGGGCGGTGGACGTCCGACGTCTGCGCCCGCGCAGCCGGAAGACGCGCGGCGTGACGGCGTGACGGCGTGACGGCCGCCGCGGGACATCCACCACTAAACATGAAAATATTCAATTTTACAACATTCCACCGAGATAACATCGCAGCTTGTCGATTTGATATTTTAGGCGGTAAATATATACAAGGTCTTTGATAATGCTTTCAGTAGAGAAAATCATGCAATGAGCGTAGTAGTGACATACATAGCTAACTATCGCTATAGCTAGTATTGTGGTAATTTGAATTCCCAAAATTATAATTTAGTTCTCAAAAGGTAGTTTTCGGAACCTGGATTCATAAGCACCTTTTATTCAATACTCTCGAAGTGAAAAAAAAAACATCTTAAGGAAATTTTATGGAAATACTGATAGGAGCTGAAAGGTGTGCTGAAGGAATGATTTAATAAACTTTGAATTCAATAAATATAAAACTACACTGATTGTGGAAAAATAAATTTTGACTAAAGATATACCACAAATTTTTATATTAATCTTCGATATTAATTTGATCCTGTATATTTTCGGTGGTAAGGTAATATTATATCGAAGTTGAATGGAGGCTGCGCCACGCTGCGCGCGCGCCTGCGAACATCGTAACTTAACACTTAATCATTTATGAGGACACTTTATAGTATAATGCTGTGGGGTTGTGTCGTTTTGTCCACTGTCCAGTGGGCACACGGAGTTAAATAATAAAAATAATCGAACAATCTAAAAAACGAGAACTTTGTTTGCTTTTGAGAATGCGTTGATGTCTTTTGTATAAAAAAAGATTTAGTGCAAAAACATTTTTATAAAATCGATTCTTATTTTGATATTTTAGTTAATCATCTAATTTTATCATCAATTATGTTATTAATTGTATTTATTTTATTATTGCACACTCGTAACTGGAAATATTTTTTTTTACGTAACCATAATTTTATTTAATAAATATGTTTTAAAATCTATAAATATGCGTATATATTAAATAAAATTGTTCAAGTAGATTGTGTTATTTTTAAAGGAAACAAGATGACTATTCGAATGTATATTTAAAAAATAATAACATGTATGGAAATTGCTTGACCTTTTCACAATACCACACGCGAAGTGCAAACGGTTCATATTACTCGTAACAAGTCACAAAGTCTAGATGCTACATTTTGTGCGCCTACGCATCGCGCGTGACGTACAGCGAATCCGTATTCCATAACATTCGGAAGACAAGACAAAATAGCGTCGGTGGCCTAGTGGCTAGAGTCGTTGACTTCCATTCGAAATTTCCCTTGTGTTCTAGTCTGAAGGAAAACATCGTGAGGAAACCTGCACACACCTGCGAAGTAATTTAAAGGTTGTGTGAGAATTTGCCCAACCCAGCGTGGTCGACTAAGGACTATTCACCCTGGTTTCAGGGTAGACTCAAGCCCCTCGGTGTTTACTAATATTATTATAAATGAACTGTTAAAGACGAACATTCGAAAGCTATTCGTCTCTCGGTCAGTCGTTTTGCAGTGAGTGAGACGGGGAGACTTTCGGACAGAAGCTGTAATCTGGTTTTGTGAATAAGGATGCTGGGGAATGTGAAATGCAAAATGCAACCATTAATTTATAGTCTTGCTATCAACAGTTGACTTACGACACCAACCCAGAGACTACCTCAGTGAGACTACAGTGTACACTCAAGTGCAAGGTAAGGTAAACAAACACGCGAATAGAGTTTATTTCCTTTATTCAACGGAGATAAAGATGGTGCAATCTTTAAAATATGCAGAACAAAACTTTTTTAATTTTTTAGCAAGATTTTTTAGTTTTAGAGAAAGGTGTCTTTATGAAAGTTGATCAAAAATCATTGACTGATGATGTCCTTTCAGTATTTACTAAGCCGTCACCTGTACCTTGCAAAATTGTATGTTTTACATATAGGTAATTAATTAATATGGATATAGAAAAATATTTAAAACACATGCTTATAATTCTATCAGTGTCAAACGAACAGGAGCACGAAGTTCTGACGCAAAGCTGAATCAGCGTACAAAGCGAGCATTATCAATGGCAGCGACTCCAAGTAGCCATAATCCTCGCAAATGGGATATATTTAAACCAACTATTAAAATAATCGTTGTAGCTTTAACAGCCACAACATAAAAAAATAATACTTTGCACCTCTAATAATTTCTTGTACTGATGTTAGGTGCAACTGCAAATAGGTTAGTTAAGGTGTAGCAAAGGAGAACCTTGGGCCACCCTTAAGCAGCACCAGCGGCTAATGTTAGCAAACGTGTTTGAAGAAGTTTAATTTTGAGCATTATTAATTTAAAAACGTGTTAACTTAAACTATTAATAATAATAATATAATAATAATATACTTTATTGACACCAAGGAAAACATTACAGAAAAAAGCATAACAAATTAAATGCAAGAGGTCAACAGGCGGCCTTATTGCTACGGTAGCAATCTCTTCCAGGCAACCTTCTACATCATACATCAAAGTGTAATGATTAATTTTAATGTAAAAAATACTTTATAGCTGAATCTTTATTTAAAAGTGCGTTTGAATATTTTAAAAGTGTATTTAAATGCATCCCTTCGCAAACTACAGCGCGAGAGCCCAGGAGGATTGTGACAAACGCCCAACTTGCCGTGTGACTGCGACACAAAGCGCTTGTTACTCAGCAAGGCTACCTACCGGCCACGTCACCCCATAACACAGTTCATTATTTATATTAACAGTTTAGCAGTCACTGGCCAGCCTTATCCGCGTGAATATGCGTGGGCATTATTTGTACCCTTGTTAACCGACGAGGATATTATAAAAATGATTCCTTTATCCGTGCTGTGACACTCGCTGGAAATTGGTCGTTTAATTTATGGCGATCATAAAAAAGGATCCGAAGCCGTACAGGTTGGAATTTCATTCATAAGAGGCAGAGGCGTTTGGTCTTTATGGATGGATGTTTTCATTAATTTAACGCGTTGCGGGAATGCCACCGAGGTGTCGGGTGTCAGGTGACAGGGACCAGATCTCTGATAGTGCAGCTCGTGCCCTGACTACTGTTCTGCTGCCTGCTTCATACAAGCAAATCATTCAATATAAGATACAAAAACTGTCGTCTTACAATTTTTCATCCAATCCATTCCAAAACGTACATACATAAACTTAGTGATATTGGATTTTACGGGAAGCAGGAAAAGGGTTTAGCAAGTGAAACACGTCTTTTTTAGTTTATTGTGTAGCGATTCAATGAAAAACACAATATTTTTCAAAAAGTTGTTAAAGTTTTCCTACAAACCATATCAGTCGTTAGATATATTAACGAATAGAAAATACGCAGTGATTTTGACCTTTAGGTGAGGTTGGTAGGAAGGTATTTTATTTTTTATTTTTTATTTTGTTTTATATTTTGGTTGATACTCGTAGGTACAAACTGTGCACTAACCAATATTTTGGTAAAATATTTATGATATTTTGGTTCAGAATAAGTGCCTAATACGTTCTAATACCTAATACCATTGAAGTTAATGTTGAATTATATTGGATTAGTAGTTTCTTGTTTTCTTATAGGAGACAGATTTTTGTTTTATTGTACGCGTTTATTCGTTCATCAATCGTACACCAGCAGGTAAGTACGCATTTCTGACATTAATAATTCACATATAACTGCAATGGAACTCGTGATCGTAGTGTGGTTATGGTTATTTGCATAATAAATCAACCATCATTCCTCGGGAGTCAAGTGCGTGACTTAATTTATAGCGGCGATCAGAGGGAAATAATTCTTAGACATTTCAGAAGAGTAGCCATTAGTCACCATATAGTGGCGCTGCTGGGGAGGCAAAGGCTGCGAGACCGAGGACGTCGTGGACTGTCCGCGGGCGGTGTGGCGCGGTGGCGCGGGCGCATCATCTGATAAGCGACAATAAGTCGGTGCCCGCTCCAAATAAGCCCGAAGACGCATTAGTCACCGCCGCGGCCGCGGCTGACAGTCCGCCTAATCCACTCAAAACATTCGGAGACATTTGTCGGCCCGCCAGGGATCGGGTGATCGATAGCGCGACTCTCCACAAAACGATAGATAAAAGCCGATAAGTCAGAAGAAATATGACGCGAACAAAATCGGAAGATGTACGTAAAAAGATAAAAGTCAAACAATGATTCGACCGCGGATTCGCCGCGGCATAATTTATGTGACAACGCGTGATGGACGAGCGGCGACTTTCGGTAAACTATTTACATACGGCGGTGGCTCGCCGTCGGATTGGGTTCTGTTGTGACAGAGGGTGGGGCTTAATACCGAAAACAAATGCCACTGTTATTTATTAGGTTACGGTGCTATTAAGCCTAAGACGGGAATTATGGCTGGGATAGCGGTGGCATGAGTTAGCAGGGTAACAAGTTCATCGATGCATGAGTAATTGTACAGACTTTTTTTTGTAAGATTATCAAATTGACAATGTTTGGTATCCTAAGTATAAAATACAAAAACTCTTTCAAATAATCTTTTAACAAACAAACAAATTATTTATTTTTTCAGCAAATAAAAATTTCTGGATACCTACTATACTGAAGGACTTTCGTTTTTCCTCATAAATATCTAATCAAGTTTAGTGTCCATTCAAAAGAGATACATAGTATATATAAAATATGTTTCAATCACTTCCGCGGGTCTTAAGTTCTCTTGCAAAAGAAACCTACACGAGCATGAAAACCGTTTTCAGAGGAGGTGTAGGAAGCAATCTAAGCCCGACGTGCTAAGGGAATTGGCGACCTCCACGAGATACAGGCTGATTCAATTAGAAACATCGCCGCGGGAGCACTGTGGACGAACTACCACGCCACCGTCACGCCACCGCCATGCCACTGCCACGCCAACGCCGCCGCCAACACTGAGTGACGGCGGTGTCACACCTTTCAGGTCCTAAGCTATCAAGCGTCTTTGAAATTCAAATTGAATATGAAAAAGCATAAACACATTCTATGACTGATATTACATTACAGCTGGATTATCTGGTTGATCTAACTTTCCCTGAAATCTTCACAAAATGACTTTTAATTGGTATTAAGTTAACCATATTTTATGAAATAAACAATATTTTGTATTGCATTGTATCGTATATGAGCTGTTAATGGTAATGATGATTATTGTATTGATATTACGATTTTGATAAAGTGATGCCACGTGATGCCCTGCCCATAGAGGTAAAAATTGGTTCTGCCCGTGTATTTAAAATAAAAGACACAACACTTTCATACACCTATATTTTCTTACTTGATTTTGTAAAACTAATCTGTTGGCTTGCATTTTACTCGAGTAAGAGACTTTGTTCAAACTCAACTAGGCTAGGATAACAATAAAATAATTCGTGCAACACTTTTTAGAATTGCATTTTAAAAAATGTTCTCTATGGCAATATATTTACAAATCCGATTTAAAAAGGGCGGCACTGAGGTCGGGGTCGCGTCGGGTCACAAGCTCGTAGGTGAAAACGTTAGGCGAGCGACAATCCCGGCGGAGACAGCGAGGCAACTCTGGTTTTTACCCGGCTCCTCGCCACGCGGCGCTCGCTCGACCGTATAATTGGATGAGAACGACGCGATCCCAATAGCGCGCCCTTATCTGTTCGCGGCAAATCCGCCCCCCCATACCCCCAGCAATAAGTTTTTAGTGAGTAATTCAAGATAACCCCTTGATGTTGTTCATTTTCACACTTCCTTTCTCGAGAACAGCTCTTTATTGCGTAATATGTAACTGTCTCGTCGCCGACGGGCGTCCCGGGGGCGCAGACAAACTTCGCCCCTTTTATGATGTTAATGCGATCGCCTCCGACCCTCTCTGGATAATGATAATTGCTTTTTCCAAAATTATTGTTTGATGTTGTCGCTTAATGTCGTTTCCCGAACTTCTGTAAATGGCGTTTTAAATTTGTTGCATTAACTGTAAATTGATTTCATAGCAAAAGGCACAGTACTCGTAATTACCTAATATGTAATGTATAGTGTCATAGATATCTTACGTACCTTAGGTAACCAATTTTCCGCGTCTAGGTGTGCACTAGTCATGTTTATCTTCGAAAACAAACGGAGCGCATACTCAGCGATTGCGTTTCGTTTTATTTTGTCTAGTAGTTCTCCGCAGCAAAGCGGGAGGCTGCGAATTGTCGTCGTATTAGCCGGTATCAGATGGGCGCTGGGCACTCGCTCTGGATGCTATCAGTGCCCCTCCCGCCTCTCTCACATCTCCCCCCCTGGGTGGGTGCCTCAGCTAAAATCTAACTCTGTTTCGCTGCATCAGCTGGATTCCTTTTTGCTTTTATGACTTTTACGTGGACACACATTAAAGCTGTTCTTTTTAGGAAATGTTTTGTTTAATTATCAAAAGCAACATGTGGAAATATAAATTAACAAAATAGCAGCAAAGTTCAGCAAACAACATTTCAACAAAACAAATAGAAACCTTTACCTTAACAGTAAAAAAACGTAACATTAGTACTTAGATAATTATTAAAATACAAAACCAAATAAATAATTCACGGAAACATCAGTGTTATGTGCCGTCTACCACTTCTAATTCTTCTAAGGAATAAATGAAGAAGCGTTTCAAAATGAAACATAATGTCAATAGAAAAGATAAAAAAAAAGCTCTGAATTAAATTCTATTATGAATTATGATGATTCCAGTTTTATCTTATATTTTTTATTCGGAAAAGTTGTCTAGTTACTTATCTACTAACTTACACGTTTTACACATATTTATACATAAAATAACTTATTATCTGCTATGAATAGTGTTTTATGTAAACATTACAATTTAAATTAATTATGAAAAGTAGACACATTTTAGTACGCGCAGTAGAGAAAGATTTATTAATACCTGTAGCATTATATCAATATTTTGAAAGTATCAATTTAGATTCTATGCACGCCTGCAGCATAAACCTTCAATAACACAGAAAACAATTTGGAAGTTCGTAGAACAATTTCGTCAGATCAAAAACATGATTCAAGCTCATCTTCGCGGGATCAATACAGAGGCTCTGGAACAGGGAGTCGGGCTCACGTCGCCAGCTCTCATTTAGGGATCCGCCGAAAACGTCTTTTTTATTGTGTTCATTATTTTGAAAGAAATTGCGAGAGCATTAAGTTGAGTATAGGGTGGGACGCGACGGGCCTATTACAGACCGCCTTGTAATCTGCGCGCCTCTGCGCCGCGTGCTCCACAACTCACCAACACATATCAATTTGTTAGCGAAATTCTTGCTCAGAAACATTCCGATTGGCCAGTGACAAATTATTTGCAAAGATTGTTACGCCAGCCGTAATCACGAGGCTGGAAACGAATCGAGATGATTCGCAGGTTTATGAAATCCAGTTTAAAATTATATTGAGCGTGGGGCAGGCCGCGCGCCTGTAGCACCGCATAAACGACCCATCGGCGCTCCAGCCCTGTAATTTGCCCCCTAATTTGCCAGTTTTAAACCTGTGATCCAAATTAGAATTTGCATAAAATTGTTAATGACAGTTAACGCAATATCAGACGTGTTAAAATTGGCATCTATTACATTTTTATTACCAGGCTGCCCATGCTGGTATTAACGCCAAGTTTTTTATTAAACTGGTGTAAAAACAAGTAGATATGATGTTGAAAGACGTTACAGAAACTTTTAATTTTGTTGTCTGTTCTCAAAACAAAGAGTGGCAACATGTTGGGTGGCAATAATTACTTACTCTAACACTTTATTATAGTCTAAATAATGATTATAAGTGAGTGAGAGCTCGGTCGGTGGCGCGGTCCGAGGCCTGTAATCTGGAGCCGGCCCCCAATCACGCATTTCTCACCCGGGCGCGTTGAAAAAATAATACCTCCTGAGATTTGTCTATAATTTGCCGGATGCCGCCGCCCGTGCGCCCGCGCAGCAGACGGCCCGCGCGCCCGGCCACGTCCCGGCAACACCAACTGCTGCTTCACTCCTATTCTTTTGTTATTATTTTATTTAGACAGTGGCTTTCTAATAGCTACCAATCATTATTTCGGACAGCATCCGTTTTTGACTACCAACATCGATTTTGAACGAAAGTACCTACAGATTTGATCTATTTTGCTCTACATTTATAAAAATACCTATGTAAATGGAAAAAATAGGGTGTAATGTACGTTTATCTCGTCCATCATAATGTTCTATTCAAACCAGACGTGTTGTGTTGTGACCACATCAAAATTTTCTATTCTATGGGAAATTAGCCGCGAAATCCGTGCTCTGGGTGATATTTTGACATTTGAGTGACAGTTACTTTCAATAAAGAATTATGCGTAACCAACAACTGTCGGAAAGCCGAAAAAGGTATTGTTCGAGTTCAGTAACAATGTGGCAATATAAAAAGTACGTGAGTAGTTAAATATTTAATAAGTACTTGTTTTGTTCGACACCATATTCGGGGGATGCTTGTATCAACCGTGGTAAAATCAAACGACTCCCAGCTATAAGAGTGGTTTTGCAACAGAATCGCTCGGATCTCGATCTGGCCACACAGCTTGTGCTGTCAAAGAATTTGAACGATTGCTTTTTGAACGCTACCTACCGTCACCTTCTTACTCGCAACTCATCCAGACAATGTCCATTCAAGTAAGACAAGATCGTGTTATGCTGCCACAGAATCGATTTTAATCTTTTTGTGACGAAAAACCCGAGCACTTTTTCGTGGAGACTGGCATCGTTCGTTTTCTCTCAGATTATCTTTATTTTTATTGCAATAAAAGACTATCGAAATACAGTGGCTGCAGGTGAAGGGGGTAGTGATCGACGGATGTCAGATAATTTTGGATTGACAATCAGATTCTCAGCCAATAAAAACTTACAATAAAAAAGAACAAAAACATGTTGTCTTTATTGACTAAGACTGTGCTACTATTTATTAATTTCGAAGACGTAAAACTGCTGACGATATGCATTTTTGTGTGTCGTACTTGTCTGAGAATTGTCAACGTAAGAGAAGCTATTCTTACAATATTGAATTGCATGCTTACTTATCATATAGGTTTCGAGGTTATCATTCAATTGAGAATAATGTAGTAAAATGAACACGCAATAGATTTTAGTTAACTAAACTCTAAAATATGCAATGAGCTTGTAGATTAATGAAAGAAAAAATATATTAAATGTGTTCTTTCTTGTAATTTTTTTCAGTTTTACAAAGAATATCACTATCTATAGGCGTTAAATGGAATTAAATATTTATATTTTTATTACATTGGGCCGATGCTTAGATTGACTTCTAAACGGGGCGTAACCAGAGTCATTTGCAGTGCCTGTACACTAAAGCACATAATAGCAGTATCTCGTTTCAGCATAAGCGTTGAAAGTGCTTCAAAGTAGTGTTCCAGAGCGCCCGTGGCGGCCGACACCACGTCTAATGTGCCATTGTGAGGCCTCGGAGTGTGTCATGTGTTGTGACGGATTACAGAGCTGTTAGCCGCTTATTGATAGCATGCAGCTATTGTGCACTCTCCTTTACATCAAGCCGGCTACGGTTATTGTTCGTACATTTGGGAAAATAATTTTCTGCTCGTCTGTGGTTGATGATGATCGATACTTACAAGCTCTTAAATCATTACGAGTTATGCTTTTGGTTGTTCTAGCTAGCCTAAAATAAATCCAATTTGTTGGTACGATGATCCCGCTTTGACAGAGAACGGTAAACGAAGTCACGTATCATTTAAGTAGAGATTAGGGGAGTACTCGTACTGCCCTTGCGATTAGTAGTTGGGATCGGGCGGACTCAGAGCATCGGAACGTAAATCCGCCAGTAATTGCGGCTTCGTCGCTATCCCCGGCGATCTCTTAACCCCAAGGATGTTCGTTAGGAACCGACACACCGCGCCTAAACAATACCTTTTCTCGTATTTCAAACACAGGACCTCGATCTAAATCTATGGAAGTGATAGAAGTCGATTAGAAACAATCAACGTCACTAGTAGTGCCGGCAATGAAAGTGCACGTTTCACGGTCAAAGGATCACAAAAACAATAACTGATAAATTACGCCAACTAACTAACCGAACGCAAATGTTTCTCGAGCGATCTTTCACCGCGCTGCTGCCGCCGCGCGACTCACGCGCACCGCAAGTCATCCAGGCATCTCGGCGGCGATCACAAATTACAAACAAAAAGCTAGGAGCGTCCTAATCTGACATCGCATCACGTCCGATCATCGGCTGATCATGATTTACGAACACGCTGAACGCTGATAGCTGATCGGCCCCGAACAATTGATTCTCGATTCAAACTTGCTAGCTCTCCATCCATTCCTGTCTATTCAAATTTGGTTTATTAAATGATAGATTTACTGACAAGGACAACAGTGAACAAGTCGGTTAAATAGAGAATTTATAGTTGCAGCTTATGGTTGGCTTGCCAGATTCGTAATAGGTCACTTGGTTTACGAAGCTCTAATGAAATATGATTTATGAGTGAACAGCAATTCGACTTGCGCAACCTTCAAACATATTGTTCACTTTTTCATATTTGGAAACTGGGTCAATTTTATCTACCAATTATATGGCTTGCAAATCAAGCGCTTTGTAGGATTGTTGGTTCAAAAAAGATGTTGGGCCTCAAAAGTGGAGGTTGAAATTCCGATCGATCACAACACGATGTGTTTGGTGGAGGATCCTCGACGTGACGCGGGGAATGCGGGCGCGGGAGGGGGCAGGCCCACGTCAGCCCACCTGTCCGATTAGCATCACCTCCTTTGTGCGGGCACCGGGTCACTCACTGACGCATACCGCTCCACAAATTGAAATCTGTTTCGTTATGCCGTGTCAAGGAAACTAGCTGACACGGAGAAATGCCGCCGGATTAGGAGCTGACTAATAGCGACGCTTCCACATTCCCCAACTTTAGAATCTATAAACCATCGCGTGCATTCGAAACCAATCAGCGGTATTGTCAGCACTCAACGATATCAAACCACCATTACTGGCCAATTTCAATATCAGGGGATTAATTGATTACAAAAACAATGTTACCTCACCACCTAGCTCGATCGGTTCCTTGCATATATTAGTTTGAATTAAAAGCGGCGGGTACCAAATGCTGGCATTAACCAGCGGCCCTAGAGACTCCATTACGGGCAATAAAATGCCTATTATTATCGAGGGCCGAAAAGCCGATGCACGCGATGCAATTACTTGATTGGCGGTGTTCTGGCGGGGTCTGGTGGCTGTGATTGATGGTGCACGTAATTAGAAAACACTTCAGCGTGTGTCTTCATCGGGGCATCTTAACAGCCAGCACTCATTCGCTGACTCACAGCACGCGCTGCGTTCGGGCTTCAGACCGCCACTCGACAAAGTATCTCCAAAACCGATGTTCATGCATCTTTCTTATCGTATCTTCAATAATCACATTAATGCAGTGTTGCGCCTTATAAATACATCTGCATCACTTTAGTGCTCTTAAGCTTCTATATGCCTTAGAAAAAGCTCTATAGAGTACCTACGGTAATTTGATTTTCTAACGACCTCCTTACATTAAATAATAATTGCCATCTTAAACGCATGACTTTCTAAGTAAGCAAACTAGGAAATTCATCGCCTATAATATCCTAGCAAACCAATCTGGTAAGGGATTACAAAAATCTGTGCGTCCCTCCATTTTTAATGCTTGCTTCTTATCTTGTGGGTATGAGAATTTTAAGAAATGTAATAAAAAATACTGAAGTTTTATATTTGCACCATAGTTCGATACCTTCTTGAAATACTTGTGAAGCTGCTTTGCAAATGATACAAACCATCAGGCGGAGAGTGAGTGGCCGATAGCGGCCGACACCCGCGATTTATTGCCGAAGCTCAATGCAAGCTATTTCCGGACATATTTGTATTTTCGGCCGATACGTGGATATGAGCTACCAACGCGCCGAAGTACTCTGCAAAGTGAAGCCCGAATCAATATCAATATTTCTCCCTAATGAGCTACTTTGGAATGTTTTCGTAGTCAGGCGGCTGGTTATACTTGAAACTAATCTGGTATTGTTAGCATCAGTTCAGGCTTGAGAAGATCCTGCGCTGCTCGGAAGCGGCCGTCCACCCGCCGAGACGCTGGCAGCCCGCAAGTAATCAACCTATTAATAAGGAGCTTAGCATTAATACGACCAATTAAAACGGCGACTCCAGTCTTGAGACACCCACAGTTTTTGGGCCCGTTCCAGACAGAATCAGCCAGATTAGTTACTTCAGCGTACAGCTCTTTGCACTTAGGTATTATTTTTATGGGCGAGTTTTTTCTTAATTTTGGCCCGTTTCATCTCCATGTGAATATCATGTAAATGCATCATATTAATATTCAATTGTTAGTAACGCTCATCGCCCATAATTTTAGCCGGGGGCAAACATTAGGTATGGGCCGTGACTGCGTTGACAGTGAAGTGGGGGGGGCGGCGTCTTTGTCGGCGTCTCCTTTGATGGGTGCGCGGGCGCCAGTAGCGATGGCTTCGAGTGCCAGTTTACGAGCACCGACAAATTTTATTGCCAGTCTGCCAGCTTCAATCAATAAGCGAGAATGGCCATTAGCCGAGCTAAGCGATGCAACACGCATCAGCCAAATTTCGCACGCTTGGTCCGGCGCTTTTTAGTTGGTCACGTAATATAAACTATCGAAATAATGTTACGGTAGTATAACTAGAACAACAGAACCTAAAATTATCTAAATACTCGTAGATTTTATTTGATAATTTCTCCTTTTTATAATTTTGATACAGCAACTGTAAAATGTATGTCCTATGCAAAGTTTTATTTTTATATTTCCTTCAACAGTTTAATGGTTAAGCCATACACATTATCGATGTATAAGTGCTAGACGGTACAAGTACTTATTAAAGTTTAGTTAAAACGTTCCTAGGCTCCTGCAGAAGGTGTTGGGATGTTACCCTACGATAATAGTGTACCCACGCGCGTCTTTCAAACTATTAGAGTTCATAAGGTGCGTGTATTCGTTTTAAGATTGCATCGTTCCTGCGAGCAATATATTTAGCGTCATTAGGCGCATTCCACTACCAGCAGAATCTCGTAATCGGCGAAGACAACCCCGCGATGTTCATTACTGGTTTCGCCTTTAAAGTTTACCTGTCGGTTCTTTTAAAGGTAGCAAGGGATGATGAAATCGGAAACCTTCGTCCTGACTTCCTTAAATTGCGCTGTAAGGAGGCACTTTTTATACCGTTTATGCGCTATAACGTGACTACCGCGAACCCGCGCGCAAAAACGTTGTTTCATCAACACCAGCTTCGACGGGATGGTAATTAGTCTCGATTGCGAATGGACCGCTTTATGCCTGAGGAAGCTGTAAAAGTATCGTTGGAAATTTATCGATATGGCTTATATTACTAGTGAGGCGGAAGTGTCGTGGTACTTTACTGATTTTATGATTACTTTGAGGGCTATTTAAATTAATTTAATACTATTGTATCCCAGAGCAAGGTATAATTTGTGTTCACACGGAATAAAAGATAGTTACTCAAAGTTATATCTATTTAAGTAGCTTTTTACGTGGTCTAAGATTTATTAATAGTAAGTTTGACTAAATCTTAATAGGACTACTGTCCATTTTAAAAGCTAATACTATGTTAAAATTTAATCACTTCATCCAATAAAATCGTATAAGGATGTGATAGGTAGGTACTTACAAAAAATCTATTACAATAAAAAGTTTGGCGGCGATTTTCCCGCAGTAAATTCAGTGAAATTTTTCCACATAACTAATATATTCAATCAAAATTGGTAATTGTTAATTATATTTTACTAGGGGGTGACTAGAATGATAATAGTGTACAACTAAAAATAAATTGTACAAAAAATACAGCTTAATTTATTTTTATCATTTACGAGTACCTTCTCCAGTCCTCTTAGTCCACTTCATGTAAATATATTACTTTGTAATCAATTTTGCTGTGCTGTCCACAATTTGATACTCTACATGTATTGAAAGTGATTTGTAATTTTGTGTTGGTTCTCTTTAACATCAAGTGATTCTTTGCAATAAAATGATATCGTTATTGCTAAAGGTCCTTACTAATAAGCGCGACCGATCGACCGACGGCCGAATTTGCAAAAAATGCTCCGCAACTGAAAAATGGAGGTAGCGTCAGAAAATATGGCCAAGAAAATGTAAGTGAAAAGAATGTGCGAAAAAATAATAATAATAATATGATAATAGGTAATATTTAATTTTAGGTTAGGTTAGGTTAGGCTTATTTTGCTGTAAACTTAGGGACATACTGGTTCAGGCATGTAAATTATTTTGTTCAAATTGGTATGTTTCGTATGTAGATTATATTATTCAGTATGATAAGTTTTGAAACAGATTTTCTATCTATGTAGAGCTGGGCTGTAAAGTTTAATTTTATTTGAAAATCAACTACCCACCAAACAATGAATAATACGACTCTATCACTACTTTAGCTTTAATTACTTATATTTCAATTTAAGCAAATAGTAAAAAAATACAGGGTTCTTTGAATTTAGAAGGACTCGGAAGCATAAATTTACCGTAAAGATGCTTGCATTTGCAGCAGATTCAATATCCAAGATCAACGAAATACTACAAATTATTCGCTTCAATTATAAAATAAAAGACGTTTATTGCAAACTCAAATAATTCACTGTTCAGTTTATTTTTTGATACAAACAGTATTAGAGCTTTCACGGTTGTTTTCATAAGCTTCAAACAACGGTATCATGGTGCATGCAACTGCAACGAAATATCGGGCACTCAAAACCAAATGGGTAAAAATATTATTCGATTTCTAAGCTAATAAACACCAAGCTCTAGCTAGACTGTCTATGGTTGACTGCACAAAAAATTAATATCACTGCAAAACTGCAAATATTCCGTTTTAAATCATAATAGTTAAAACAGTAACTATATATTTTTAAAATAAATATTATACACCGTAAAATTTAACTGGTTGTTTATCCACAACCTAACCTTAGGGAAAGTTGCACAGTTTCATAATAAGTACTATCACTATTTTGCGTATCAACAACCAGTAGGCTTACTACGTAAGAAGCGACAAGCTCGAGAAGCTGTCAAACGCGACATAGTGACATTAGAGCCATAGTAGTTCTGTCAATATGTCGCGTTTGACAGCTTCTCGAGTCTGTCGCTTCTTACGTAGTGTAAGCCTACAGCACTGGGCGGTCACTCCATAGAGAAAACGCGTTTTGACAAGCTACTTCTTTTTGAATATCAACTGCAAGTCAGTGGCGCTAGGCGCTATGTAAAACACCCCCGAGCACCACCGGCGGAGTCCCGCGGTGCCTGCGGGGTGCGGGGCGTGGGGCGCTATATCGGGCGGAAACTCATTTTGGCGCGGGGGGGTGAGTGTCCTTTCTGTACTGGTTTGTACTATTATTTTCTTCTGTGCCTACAGTTAAATATCTATCACGGTGCATTGTGTTGTTTTGCGGACGGTGTGTGTGTGATAGCGGCTCCTCAAAGCGCGGTGCAGGTGCTTCAATCGCGATCAAACATAATCGAACCAGCTCATCGCAGCCTTCGCGTACATAATCAACTCCCTACACTGCACTGCACTGCGCTACACTTAACTACCAAGCGAATATTTCTGCATACTCTTCTCCTTTTTATGACGGCCCCGTAGCCTAGTTGATAGTACGCCTGCCTTCGAAGCATAGGGTCGCGGGTTCGAATCCCGCCCAGGGCAAACATTCATGTGACATGAGCACTTGTATTTGCCTTGTGTCTGGATGTTGTATATTTATATATGTATCTATATCAGCTGTCTGACACTCATAGTACAGACTCTGCCTAGTTTGGGATCAGATGGCCGTGTGTGAGATTTCACCATATATTTATTTATTTATTATTTGGAAAATGTAAGAACAATCTGAGGTATATAGAATTGCAGGAAGAGACATATGAATGAGAGTCACGGAGAGAGTGGAGACAGGCCTTTGCCCGGTAGCAGCTCAAACACTAATTAAGATAAGATAAGGATGTAGCGGCGCGCCTGAGTCAGCGAATACCGCGCGCGCTACATAAAGCTGACACTGCAAAGAGCATCCGATTGCAGTCACATGTTGTAAACAATGCCTACGTCACATACGTCATTAGAAGAGCAACCAATCAGAAGCCGAAGCCTGAAACGCGCTATCGAAGTTTTCTCAAGACATTGAATAAATACAAGTTCCAACGAAGTACAGTAGGACCGCGGTCCCCGGGCTCACCACCATGCCCGGCGGAAGATCTTCCTTTTGCCTGGAGGCACAAACAAAATACACCCTACGTTACGCTATTATTTTTTTATCATATTTTGTAATTAAACTTCTCGTGACTTGTAGGCATCTGCTCTTGTATACAAATTTTAATATAGTATCTTCATAATAATAATTTTAGAACGACTTTTTATAGATCAAACAACAGCCGAAAAGTAGCCTCGTATCAAATGTCTGGCGCCGAAACCCCAGTAGCGTCGGCGCACAAAAGAGGGCTAATCTCCGAAGTAGTAGACAACCAGCGCGGGCGCAACAACTCTATATAGCTCCCGAAATAGCCGTAGAAAAATGCATGTGGCCCGGTTATCGGCCACACCACTTGTTACTCTTTAATGGACTTTTTGTGTGCATTCGAAACTTACCGCTTATGCAACTTATGATAGGTACGGTCAAGTGCGGGTAAGCTGAAAACGCACACCGCGATTCTCTTATTTTTATCGCAAATCAATTAAATTAAATTTTATTTTGGATAGTATACAATAGTATATACATTTGCCTATATTATCAATTGTACAAAATAAATTAAAGTTTTTTAACCTACAGAGCTTTTTTCAACGTACTTTAAAACGGTGTTAAGTTCAAAGTTTTCAGCTTAGCGTGCACTTGAATGTACAGTAAAGTTAGCTCTAGCAAGTATTGCAGTAGGTACGCAATAATGATTAAATGGAAGTTTATGAAACATAAAAAAATCATTTTCCGCTTGGCACATATTCGGTCTATAAAATCATGGAAACGTTAATGATTTCCTTATCGCAGTAACGGTAGTTACTGTGCGTCAGATTTGTGGAGGCGGCTGTATATTCTAATATTTAATTGCAAAGAAAATAATTGATTTGTGTACTTCATTTGGATAGATTTTCTCCCCGCAGCCTTATTATTTTTACACCAAAAATTATTAATTTTCCTATGTTAAAAAATCCTCGTTAAATCTTGCCAATTTTATCGTAATACTTTCAGCCAATTAATAAAGCGTAAAAGACAAATACTTTCGCATTTACGTTACGGTGGATAGTTAGGATTCACATTCGTATTCCACCAAACAGCTTACAAAATCTCACCCAGCATGATTAACACATCTGGTGTACGGAAACATCACTCTTCACCCGAACGTCTGAGTTTACAATTGTCACCAATTAACAGCGTGTTTCACAAAAAATTGGACCACCATCGCGGAAACACCTCGGTTAATGTGCGAGGTGACAAACCGATGCCTCCAGAAAACAGAAAAAAAGCGTAGTTTTGCGAAACCGCAGGGGTGCGATACCTTAATAGTGGGCAAATGTCCAAACATGGACCTCCGGGATAGCATAGCTCCTTCTCCCATATGACGAAAGCTGGGATCAGAAAGACAGATGTATCCAAGGCATGTGCTAAATCACTAAGCTAGTGACGACTGATGAATAAAAAAGGCGTCTAAGACGGAATAAAAAACCTAATGTTTATTTGAGACTTCCGCGCTTTGCACACAAAATAAATGAAGTAATTCGTAAAAACTACCTATTTAAAAATTATCACGTAGGTTTAAGACCCATTTCAAATAATGTGCTTTATAAAAGACCTAGTCATCCTACTAATATTATAAATGGAGTTTACCATTACAAAAATATAGCGTATTCATTAGAATAATACATAGGCTACCTTTTACCGCGGGAAAATACCTCATTCCCATGGGAAAACTGTAAACGCGGGCGGAGTCGCGGGGCAGAAAGCTAGTTTTGAAAATAAATTTTGTCATACAGCAATGCTATGGTTAATAAATCACCGAGACCTTATTGTTATAATGCTAATTATATTTTATAGTTCCCTATGATTGACGCGTTGGGTAATTGTGCATTTACTGTGACTTGTAGTACTGTCGATTGTAGAATACGCTATTCATTCAATATTAGACAGCTAGTGTTTAAGTATTTTTGGAATTCAGCAGTATGTAATCTTGTTCAATTTAATAATATTTGGGTATTAAGAGTATTATTCACAAATTAGGACAAAAGAATAAACCTATTTTAAGCGCTCAAGGAGGGTGGCGCCTTATCCTATCTGATGTGGGAACTAGTAGATTATAATATATTAAGGGGCTTGTAATTTAATTTTTTAAACGCCATAACACATTTAAAATTTTAGTGCTTTCAAACGAAGTCAATTGACTCGGTGCAAGCTACTTCAAGTCCGGTGAAGCTTGATCCGTCGTACTTTTTCGACTCAAGTATAGGTATGATAATTGATAATTATTGACGGCCTCGTAGCTTAGTTGGTAGTACGTCTGCCTACGAAGCACAAGGTCGCGGGTTCGAATTCCGCCCAGGGCAAACATTCGTGTCATGAGCACTTGTGTTTGCCTTGTGTCTGGATGTTGTATATGTATTTATATGTGTATGTATATCAGCTGTCTGACACTCATAGTACAGACTCTGCCTAGTTTGGGGTCAGTTGGCCGTGTGTGAGATGTCCCCTCATATTTATTATTATTATTATTATTATTATTATATAGGACAATTAAAAAAAAGACAAATGAAAACACCCATTTATTTTTGTTAGCAATTTGACTACCTGTTGACAACATTCTATTGATTTTTTTTACACTAAAACCTCGCAATCTTCTATGTAATATAACACTAAATTAAAAAAAATAATAACCCCCGACACAAAACGGTTACTTGATCCTTTCAACAACTAGAAAAGAGCTGATAATCATCAAATGGCTGAAGATATTTTCTTGGAGCATAGCTAAGAACACTCTCGATTGTGACACCTTGCAAACAAAAAAAACTAGATCAAAATCGGCACATCCGCCACGGACATGTCATGCCACAGACAGACAGACACACACGTCAAACTTATAACACCCCTCTTCTTCGTCGGGGGTTAAAAACTGTAGAGGTTTGAAAATCTGTACTATGAAAAAAATAAAAAACGAAAAATCTAAAAACCGTGTCAGAGGGATGTGAAAAGTGATATAAACATATCCATATTTTTTTCCATTTTTTTTCTCTGATTGTCTGTTTGTACGGGCTAATCTACAAAACTGCTGAACCGATTTAAATAAAATTTTGCATGATGGTACCTTATATCCCAGGTCTATTTTTCAGATAGTTTTTACCGCGGTAAAATATCTCATTCCTACGGGAAACTGCACGGAAAATTAAAAAACAACGCGGGCGTAGCCGCAGGCGGACAGTTAGTATAATCATAAAACATCAATTGTAGCTTGTAGCCATAAGTGTACAGTGAAGGTGCCCACAATATTTCACCACACAAAGGAGTCCCACTGAAAACGTCTTAATAGTGTCGCAGGAAGCGTTTGATGAATGGCCTCGGTGCAGTGCGGTGGGTAGTGGGTATGTAACGAGCAATGTATGGCGCCGGCAGATGTTGCCAAGTTGTGGTTACTTCATTGCTACAGGCTGATGATAATTTTGAGTTCAATAAACTGGATATTATTTTTAGGTACTTAGAGTCCTAGACTGTCTATCCAAGACAGTGATAACGAATTTTACTTGGACTGAGGTTACCGCAGTATATCTCATTCGCTGGCAGTTTCTGGAAATGGCTGCTAACTTTTTATTTGTGTTTTTACAAACTAGAATTATATAGACTCAACGAGATCGCAACGTATATAAACTGAAACAAAGTACAAAATGAAATAAAGTTTGTGTTCGTACGTACATAATTATAACCTTCGTGATAAATTTCGCCTTGTACCTACTGCATACTTATATAATATAATTATTCTTTAAATTTCATTATAACATATTGCTTGTTTTCTAAAGTTTCAGGACATTATAAAAAAAAACACACCCCTAAACATCGCGTATCTATATAAAAATAATCATGGAAAACCCGATAACATATTTCTCATTATTGATATTACTTGCGAGTACTTCTTATTAAAAAAACATCCTGTATAAGCCACCAAATATAACGCATAGGTACCTTAATAATAAAATAATTGGGTATACAACCATTCAGAACGAGATTCAGCATTGAAGTGCGAAGTTCGCAAATCAATCTTGTTTACGTCGACCAAGTATTGTCACAACAGAACAACAGGGAATGCTTCGCCACAAAGGAACCACTCACTCCATTCATTCAATGCAACTCAATATGTGAAAAAAATCAATAAAAGAAACAATGTACGTTTGAAAATTTAAAAGTATTGGTCACGCTTTGGTCACGTTTATAGATTTTTTTGTGACATCTTTACAAATGTTTTAGGATCAATTACGTTAGAATTTTGTGGAGAGTGAGGTTAGTTTTTATCTATCTATAGCTTTGAATTTTCAATTAAATACATTCTAGAACGCCATCATCATCAGCATCGTTTCAGCCAAAGACGTTTACTGCTACAACGTTTGAAAATTTAAAAGTATTGGTCACGTTTATAGATCTATTTCTTTGTGACATGTTTAGAAATGTTTTAGGATCAATTATATCAGAATTTTGTGGAGAGTGGGGTTAGTTTCTATCTATAGCTTTGAATTTTCAATTAAATACATTCTAGAACGCCATCATCATCAGCCAAAGACGTTTACTGCTACACAAAGGGCTCTCTCTCCCAAACGATATCTAGAACGATCAATTTGTCCAACTTTTTTTTCTAGAACGCTTGAAAAAAAAAAGACATAACAGAAACTCTGAAAAATTCCTGAACGATATTTCATCATGCTTACGAGTAAACATAATTTCTTAAGTATCACGACAGAGACCAGTTACTCAGTAATGAGCACTAACTATTCATTTGGAATATGTATACCACAAAGGCATTTTAAGACAAGATGGAATGCGCGTCGTGTGGAGAGAAGGCAGCGGTGAACGAGCTAGATATGTCTTCGTCACAATTTACATAAATGATATATGCGATACGCCTAATACCGCGCGTTAGTCATTTATTACATGGTTTGGAATACCATGACGGCGACAAAGCATATTCTATGGATAACTCAGGGGTCTATTGCTTGTTATTTGAGGTCCACGATGGATTAGTGTTAAACGAAGCAGTAATGTATGGTTGTTTTAGGATAAGATCGCTCCTGTAATGCATTTTATGAATATAGTTGAGCTGGTGCAGCCGCATAGCGCGAGTGCCAGCCGCATGCGCCGACAGCACGCAGCGCCGCAGACGCCGGACCACAGTGAAACCCTCTCAAGAGAACACGCTCGCTCCTTCTGGGTCAACCTTGTTGACGTATGTAAATCTCCCAACAGATCATTATCAAACACTATTATTCTTTAAAATGTCACGGTCGTATACTCCAAGGATTTTCCATTTAACCTGAGAATTTATGGTCAATTTAGAAATAGGAACGTAACATGTATAGCGGGATCATGTAGTACACAATAGTATTTTTTGCTGTGATCAAAAGTGTGGCGATGTCAATGGCGAGTGTATCCACGTGTGGAGCACACGCCCTCTGGCCGGTGGTCGTTTGCGGGTGGTCCGCTGCGCCCGCGCCGCCGGGAGGCGTCGCTTCACACATCCACGCGCACGATCCACCGACCACTTCACCTACAAAACAATCACAGCCCACCACCTAGCCCACAAGGCATACTTTTCATTCCATCTCCCACTGACTTTTGATACCTTCCTAAATCTACCACAACATAAGCAACTCATTAAACATGATAGTATAAGTCTACCGAAAGTAAAGATTTCGACGTAATAACAGATGGGTGTTAATTGCTATCATGAGGCGTCAATAATTGTTTTTTTGGCCACTAATGGCAAGAAGTTCCGGGTTATGAAAGTTTTTGTAGAGTGTAATCAAGTCGTAATCAGTGGGTTGGCTAGAGCGTGTGAGCTACTCTTGGGCGCAGTGCGGGGAAATTACTGCTTTTGTGAATCTATCTCCGGCGCTACTTTCGTGTTGAAGTGTTTGTGAGAGTGGTATGAAGACATTAGAGAACTTTATGATTCGTTGCGTGTGGTTCTATTCCGTCTGTAATTCATGGCGCAATCACGGCTTTCGTGTCCCTGCAATTTATGAGAGGTTTGTAATGCTATTGAAACATGAATGTGCTTTTTGTGGAATGCTACACGGATATTCAGTGCACGTATCATTTCTTGCACCCCGCCAGAAGCTTCCCGTTGTTAACGATCGAAAGAAATAAATTAGGCCAACACATTTTAGAAAACAATTTGTAATGGTTTACGATGGTGATAAATCAAAAGTTGGGCATCTTGTTTCACAGAAACGGCGCATCGTCGAAATATTTGGAATCGCATCTGTCATCTCATGGGCTTGTTTTTGCTGGTGCAGGTTTTTGTAGAGCCTTCGCTACTACAAGTGCAAATGAAACGTTGCGGGAGGACCAGGGTGGCTTCACGAATGACAGCACCAGTCATCGAAGATAGACTTATAAATTAGTTTAGTTAAAGGCGCTTATTGAGTGTGTAGCTCGTTATTTGGTTTTATTGCAGGTTTTTGCGTTAGTTTTTGCGGCAATGTAAATCTTCTTTTTGAGCAGGTCGTGACCTCAGGACCACCCACGCGCTGCCGCGGCAAACAGACCGTGACAGCTCTGCAAATTATCCCTGTTTATACGCAATAAAAAATAGAAAACAAATGTAGCATCTAGCATAGGATATTATATTATATATTTTTCAGACAATAGTTTGAATGTATTTTTATCAACTTACATAAAAACACAAAACACACCGTAACCAATTTCATAAACAGGAAAACGATCTTGCAAATAAAATGTGGCGTAGCGGGCGCGGGATACGACAGATTCTATCGCACGCAAAACCCACTATTTTCCATCAGATCCGGCCATATTTTTGTCAATTTTTCGTCTGACACATCCAATTTCCTATTCAGAAAAACACGGAGCCGACGTGAAGTTGGAAAACAAGGGAATGGAAAAAAGAACGTCTCGGTCGAAACGACAGATAATCGTGTTAGCCAGCCGCAGCGGCGAATAACTGATGCGGGCCCGCACGCTGCACCGACAAAACGAGATTGCGGTGTTTTTTCCGACGCTCTGGAGACAAACAAGGGATGCAAATTCGTGTTGACACCACGATCCATCTTGTTCGCCTCTCCGGAGACCAGTTCCTGAACAAATAGAACCGTGATTGAGACATCCCTGCGGGTTATTTGTACCTAACTCGGTTTCGTATGTTTTTCTTGCTTGTTTTTCGTTTGGATAAAAATTAAGTAGCATATTCGAATGTTGGTTTGGTTTTGTGCGGTAATAAAGAAGTGAGAGGTCAGTAGGTATATGTCAAGCGGCAGCAGTTTAGTTTCGCTTAATCTTGGGAATAAAGCTGGGTGTGTCGTGTCGTGTCGTAAAGCAGAGGCTGCGACGGGCGGCGGGCGGACAGTGCAAACTGCGACCTCGCTCGAATGAAGGACGGCCCGCGCTCCGCTGCACACCCACCGTCCACTGAAATATTTAAAACTTTGCCTCTCTACGTTTCAGCATAAATCCATAAAAGTTGGATCAGCCGCCCCTATGCAAATTATTTTCAACTTCTGTAGGTAGTAGCTACATTTAGTTTCTTTTTTGTGAAACTAAATATTACTTTTCACTGACCTCAAAATAAGGAAGCTCTGAATTCTATACGTAAGTATGTAATATTGCTAAAACTAAATATTTATGTAATGATGATCTTTAACTTTTCAATACCAGTATATTTTTCAACCAAACACTCAGTAACTATTAAATCAAACAAACAGAAGTCTGGGCTCGGTATATCGGCTACCGTTTTCTCATTGTTCTACTGCGGAGCCGGCGAATAGATCATCCTCGGGATCGGGTGGGCTGCTCACCCCGCTACTACTGTCCAATAAATATATTGTTTCGCGCAGAGCCAGCGCAGATAAAGCAAGCTCGCGCCTCGCTATGCCTCGGTGAGTACGCGTCTGGTGCCACTGCCAGCGGAATTAGAAATAGAAATAACCCGCAAAAAGATCTTGCTAATACGAAAATACGGTATTTTTACTAGTAAAATTTTGTGCCTCTGTATTAACAAGATCGCCTGAGGAATATGAATTATTATTAGATTAATACAAATCAAACACATTTTAGAGACATGTATAAGAAAGTAAGTAGGTACTTACCTTTAAAATTGTTCTTGAAAATTGTTCTTCTAGTTCTTTCTGACTGCTCTGAGTGGTTTATTTGCAATAGATTACCAGAATGTCGTCACCGAGCGCTGGGAAAAGTCGCATGGATCTTGAAAGGTTTTAAAAATATTTTTGCGAGAAAAAACAAGATATTTTTTGATTTTTCGAAATCTCTGGGTTTTAAAAGAGAAAAGTTAGCCTAAAGAGTGCTACGCCGTAGCAAATCACTACCCGTGCTACGCCGTAGCCATTGTCTGTAATTTTGAAACAATACAGGTAAATACTTTATTACACAACACATATCAATTTGAAAACCCACAGAAATATAGATCGTTCTTATTGTTACAAAAAAAAAATCATCCAGGCGGTGTTTACATACTAATTTCTTTTCGTCAAGTTTTTCTCAGTATCTGTTGTCATTGGAGCCCTACCCTGAATTCCAGTCGGGATACTGTCAGGCAAACGCGGAGAGCTTGGCGTTTGCACATTATGACTTTGGGGACTGCTGTTGTTATTAAAATGTGTATCATTCTATTTGAGCTTATCGCCCGCTTCGCTTTGTGGTGCCGCAATGTCGCATAAGCGCGAAATATAAACAGGTAGCTGTGCATAGGTAGAATAAAAGTGCTGTGAAAATATACCTTTATTACCCAAATGCAAGAGCGTTGGTGGCCAAGTAGCTAGAGTTGTTGACTTCTATTCGGAAGTTCTCAGGTTCAAGCCTTGGCACGTACCAATGTGTTTTCGATTTGAAATTCATATGTACGTTTATTCGACGCTCTTACGGTGAAAACCATGAAGGAAGAAAAAATTTTACGCGCCTAATTTTATGGGCGTGGAATTTTTTTTTCCTTTATTGTGAGGAAACCTGCACACACCTGCGAAGTAATTCAGAGGTTGTGTGGGAAGTTGACTAACCCGCACTGGGTCGACTAAGGTCTATTCACTCACCCTGATTTTAGGGTAAGCTCGAGCCCCTCGTAGGGGATATGATAATATATAAGCGGTTCACGGACGACCTAAATCGAATGAAAACCTTTATATAAATGAATCAAAGGAGGATTATGATTTTTGAGTATATGTATTGTTTGTTTGTATGTATAAAGTTTTCTATGGCACGCCATGTAGCCTAAACAGCTCGAAAGATTTTTAGTTGAAAAAAATTGATAAATTCGTCTCAATAATGGTGACACGGATATGAAAATTAAAAAAAATAATTGGCAAATTTTCTGCGTCTATTTTTTTTATTCAAAGCCTGTCGTGTGGTGGTAACTGAAATAAAGGATTTTTATGATTTTTATATGTGTCAATGTAATTTGAAATAAGAAATTAAAATATACATGCTGTCGGGTTTCTTTTAATGATTGTTAGTTATTCACAATTGTGCTATGCGAAATACATTCTACATCTTCTTTTTTTTCTTCTAATCCTGCAAATGGAGTCAGTGTTCAGACCATTATATAGATCTAATAAAGAACCCAAGGTTAGGAAAAACAGCGAACTATAAATCAATCTAAATTTAGGTAGGTTGCTATATAAATAGCTGCTAATCAGGAAAAAGTAGTGGGTCCCCATATGTATCGCACATTAATTAGGATCGGACCTCTGTAATTTATTCAGGTGACGCGGCCGCCTCCTCCGCCGCTTGTCGCCTTGCCATGTCGTGTGTTACCTCTGGCAAGAACCAAGACCTAGTATCATGATAATACCCAAATAACATACATATGTCGGAAATGGAGACAAAACGGTGGTGGGGAAAGCAAATAAATAAAGGAAACCCGCAAAGGGCTACACGCGGAAACACACTGAGCGTGGGCGTATGCTACAATAACTTTTAGAGAACCATCGTACACTATCTTTGTCAGGACTACCCCAATTTGTCATCACTATTGAAACAGACTTTACCAACTATATCGAATGTCGTTACAATTGAAACACACTATACCACCATCGACTCGGTTGCTTGTTATCATGAACGATCGGGACCTAATCAATCCCTAAAAGGGGTTTAGGTAGATCCGAGCACCATCAAAATGCCATAAGGGGAAACTGGCATGGAAAACACTGAACAATTACAAACTGGCCAACCAAGGGGCCTCCCCGCCCGGACCTTATGTAACTCGACCGTATTACAGTTACTCTACCCGCGGTCATGATAACAATGCCATAGCTAACACCATACGAATACAGAACCTAGCCAACCTTGCTAGCGACACGATAATTAGATCACTTTACTCACGGTTTACAGACACCACTGGACTGTGGTACAAACAATATTCCAACAACCATTATTTCAACATACATCCAGATCACACATCGAATCACACATCACAAAACACACCGGACCAGTACGTCCACCAGAATCACACTCTCAGACACACAAAGTTATCAACGCGGCTGCAGATCTACCCAGAGGGCTCGCCCGCCCTGAGCAGCGCTATTTATGTGAGTGAACCACCCATTCCCACTCCCGGTAGTAGGGCCTCCTGCCAAACGTCACCGCGCCAACTTCACACCGGTCAACTATATTGATTCTACCCTCTGATACTCGAGAAAGTAAAATAAAAACTCATCGATGTTTACAATCGATTTAAACGATCAATCTGGCTTCAATCTCCGACACGGCCATCCTGCGCTGACACACGTCCTCGTGTGTACGATTCGGAACTAATTAAAAGCAACACTTAATACCGCTCGGCTATTCCTGACCAAAACATTACCGGTTTTTAATCCCTGCTAGATAAATTCAATTACAGTAAAAGCGATCAAGTACCATTATTACAGTCACAATCACCGTGATATCACTAGTCGAAAACAGTAAACAATTTCAAAGTCAAACATGAGGTATCTTAGTCGCGGTCTACGGCTATCACATAGCCACACCCAATGTCCATCTCTCCTGGACTCAACAAGTCAATTCTATGACTCCATGGTCTCTCCAAGACCCAAACACAACATAACCTCAGCCAGAGCAAGGTGCTCGCCGCGCATGCACGGACTACTTAAAGTGGACCATTCCCGCTTCAAAAGTGAGCGCGTCTCTTACTTTAAAAAAGAGCGTCCCCTAGAAAAACAACAATGTACCACTCAAAGCAGACACCGATTTCTACGCACTACGGCTCATCCAAGCCTCCGCTTCGGTCAACTACACCACAGTAAAATCGAACTCAGAACCTCACTTCCAGTTTTACAATTTCTCTAATTTCGTTCATCGAAATTCAATGGTACTTAACCCTTCGACAACTTCTACTAACGGTAAAACACGAAACTTTATACGAACAATTTTTACGCTCCGTACTATGCGTATCCACATTTAAAACTTAGCTTTTTTTTAGAACGAAATAAGTAACAACGACGCTTTTTATTTTAACAAATCTTATTCCTTAACATAGATTACGAAACATCAATACCCTGGACCATGTACCAATGGCGTTCAAATCAACGTTAACTCTACTACAACATATACCGCCAAGCTTTACAGACAACCTCGAGTAAGACCTTCATCGCCACGGCTCCCTAGCCGACCAGCAATCACATTGCTCTCTCACATCACAAACACTTGTGTACGCATATCCATCGAGTGGATCGCCCGTGTGCACCACCCACTGGCTACACACTACAGTCTCTGTAGACCACGACCTCCGCCAGAGTTAAACGCGCATCGCGCACCCACGGACTACCTGAGTTGCCTCAGGAGATACCGATTTCTACCGGGCTACGACTACGTAATAACCACTGGTACGGTCGACAACAACACATGTGCACCACCCACTGGCTACACACTACGGTCTCTCTAGACCACGACCTCCGCCAGAGTTAAACGCGCATCGCGCACCCACGGACTACCTGAGTTGCCTCAGGAGATACCGATTTCTACCGGGCTACGACTACGTAATAACCACTGGTACGGTCGACAACAATACGGCCGATAGAATCTCTTACTCGATCATTACAAAACTTAAACTTGACTATCGTCATTAACATTATTATCTAAATCAACATCTACTGGTACATGATCCGTTGGCATCTTTCTAATCCTATCGTGTGTTCGATTCGAAACTAATTAAAAGAACTCCTAATACCGCTTTTAACGTACAACGAACTCTCAATAATTTTTAAAGATTTGAAACGGCTTTTGTTTACATCGAGTATTAAATTTTAACTGATTTCGTACCGCACTATTTTTTTTAAACAACTAAACAAACTAATTTTCACAGTAAAATCGAACGAAGTGGGTACTTTGCGCCAGAATCACATTTCCGAACCACGTAGCAAAACGAACAATAAATCACAAAACTTCAATCACGCACGGTCTAATAGGTTACACTGCTAAAATTTCAACCGATAATCTCCGAAAATTAAGCCAAAATACAATCGCAAAGACCTATTGTTGCAACGGGCTATCTTCCGCAAATGTCAAACTAGGCGCGCATTATTTGGCGTACAACATCATGACTACGTTAACGATAACGATTGGTACACAAACACAATAAAACTTGACGCACTCACATCTTATTAAAATGAATCAAAACATAACTACCGCACCTAGTATAAATCGGCGTATACGTTACCCCAGAATACCGTTAAAAAAAAACACTAATTGAATCTGATTCTAACTATCACGACTAAAACCGATTTTACTTCACTCGCTTTACAATCAGAAAAATCTCAATTAATCCATCTGATCAATCACTTCGAATATTTGACACTCAAAAATCTTGACTATATCGACAATTCGGACACAGCTTAATAAAAAAAATTCTACCTACAATAAAAATGTTCCAAAGATCGATTGAAAAATAAACTTCTACCAACTGCTGATCCTTTATTCCGTAGTCTGCAGATCCTAATCCCGAAAATTCTTTAGAATACAGGGTCCTTTATCCCACTTCTGATGTCGGAAATGGAGACAAAACGGTGGTGGGGAAAGCAAATAAATAAAGGAAACCCGCAAAGGGCTACACGCGGAAACACACTGAGCGTGGGCGTATGCTACAATAACTTTTAGAGAACCATCGTACACTATCTTTGTCAGGACTACCCCAATTTGTCATCACTATTGAAACAGACTTTACCAACTATATCGAATGTCGTTACAATTGAAACACACTATACCACCATCGACTCGGTTGCTTGTTATCATGAACGATCGGGACCTAATCAATCCCTAAAAGGGGTTTAGGTAGATCCGAGCACCATCAAAATGCCATAAGGGGAAACTGGCATGGAAAACACTGAACAATTACAAACTGGCCAACCAAGGGGCCTCCCCGCCCGGACCTTATGTAACTCGACCGTATTACAGTTACTCTACCCGCGGTCATGATAACAATGCCATAGCTAACACCATACGAATACAGAACCTAGCCAACCTTGCTAGCGACACGATAATTAGATCACTTTACTCACGGTTTACAGACACCACTGGACTGTGGTACAAACAATATTCCAACAACCATTATTTCAACATACATCCAGATCACACATCGAATCACACATCACAAAACACACCGGACCAGTACGTCCACCAGAATCACACTCTCAGACACACAAAGTTATCAACGCGGCTGCAGATCTACCCAGAGGGCTCGCCCGCCCTGAGCAGCGCTATTTATGTGAGTGAACCACCCATTCCCACTCCCGGTAGTAGGGCCTCCTGCCAAACGTCACCGCGCCAACTTCACACCGGTCAACTATATTGATTCTACCCTCTGATACTCGAGAAAGTAAAATAAAAACTCATCGATGTTTACAATCGATTTAAACGATCAATCTGGCTTCAATCTCCGACACATATATTAATAAAAGACTATTGTATTCTATGAGATCTTGAAATGAAAAAGCCGAGTGGTAGAACTATCGTCTCACATACATTACAGAAGTACCCGGTTCAAAAGTTGGGTTCTCGACTAATAAATATTATTTTTTTTAAACTTTCCTCTGTTTTGTCAGAACATTACAGATCGTCAGTCCACCTATGTTATATATTGTATAACTAGCAGGTACTATTATATGCCATGTTTAACAATTCAAGTTACTAGTAGTATTGTGTTGTATACTTTTTTTTACTGTAGAGCAATTTTAAAAAAGATTTGTAGAAAGATGTTATTACGATCTTTCGTTTTTTAAATATGCCAACTTATCAATAGTGCTAAAGGACTCCTGTAAAATATTCGAACTTTCAACTGTATTAATTTTAATAAAAATGTTTGATTGTACAAACAAGCATAGTGTGGCAAAGAGATAAAGCTAAATTGCAAAGTTCATTTATTTATCTTCTACAATTCATCACCATTCCGAGAAAATCTATAACACAGTGGCAAATGTAAAACTTTATTTCCTTTGTTTCTGTACCCGCCAAGGAGGTCGAGTTACGGGGTTTGCATGCACAGCAGCTGTCGTCCCAGGTGCCACAACGCAAAAAGAGAGTCGCGAAGAAGATGGATCGGTGCACCTCACTAGCGGCACGGGCAGCGTCGCACCTTGTAGCGTTCTCTAACACTTTTGGGCTTTTTATCGTGCTTTGGTCGGTACGGCTGGTTTTCGGGAGCTTTATTTTTGTGTTACCTTTGTACACGTTTCTCATTAATGGCGAACACTAGGTAGAGGCTTGTTACGTTCCCTTGTGACGAGAATTTTGTTGAATAGCAGTATAAAATTTGCTTATGGTTATATATTCCGATCATTCGCTATTAAAAATATGCATGGTATTTTTGTTTGATTATTGTTTTATAGTTAAGTAGTACTATTTTATTTTTTTACGGTTTTATTGTATGGTCATCGAGGTTAACTTACCTCAATACTATTGATAGGTGGAACAATATGCGATGCAGAAAATATGTTTAAATAAATAAATGACCAAATCGTCATTTATATGCTATTGATGCACACTTCATAAGAAAATGAAACCTAGAAATGTTGATAGACTATACCTATACATATTCGTGTTTAAGACTACTCTTGTTTTTGTACGAGTAGGTATGTGTATACTACAATATTAAATGTGTATTTAGTTTTCTCTGTCTGTATTTATTTGCGAGTATCCCATTGGGCGCATGATTTAATTCGGTCCACGGCGGATATGAGGAGCACGTAGATGCTTAATATCCGAGCACAATATTGAGACCCGCAGCCATTCCACCTATCTATAGATGTGTACTGCACATCATAACATAACATACAGGGTGGCAGAATCTACTCTCAAAGACTCAAACAAATAATTTGAAATATTTGCATCATTCCTGATATTTATATCACAGATAAAAATAGATACATAAATATATCTGATACAATAATCTTAATATTATATTATCTTATAAAAAAAACTATTATAGGATTTTGCGAAGTAAATTTAATTCATATACAGCCCATCATTATCATCCTTTTGGATGGCTGGACCCATCATCCGATTATGAAAAAATCATATCAGTACGAGTATAATATTATTGCGATTCGCCATAATAAGTTAGTTTAGTATTTATGTATGTACCTGCAACAATTTATAGAAAATTTAATGTTGATTTAACTACTACCAAAAAAAAACCTAAAAAAAAATTGATGGCTGAAACTATGAATAAAATTCAAGAGCCTAAAATTAAAGCAAACCAATATAAATAAACTTGATTAATTTGGTTATTTTCAATTTATTTAGTTTCTTTGATATAAAAAACTAGTTTTTGAGAAAGTCCGATACCTGTTAAGTAAGTACGTTGTATATTCTAGTTTCTGTTTTAATATAGTGTAGGCAATTTATAATATGTATAACAATTTATAGAAAAGACTCTGAGTAATACTACGTGTGTACACAATAAGAGGTAAGTGGATTACAGGTAGTAGAGTTAGGTATGATTTAGTTGTTTCAATAACGCTGGTGCTAAAATTTTATTGTTCTGGAGAAGGCGAGTGCACAGCTGCCGATCAGGAACCTTCTAATGGGTTTCACTTGAAACCTTACTGTACTGATGAAATTGCCTAAAGCTTAATAAAAATGTTTGTATGTGAAATAAATTTGATTTTTTTGTAAAACAAATTGAAGTAGGAGTATTGAAGCAGGAGTTTTGTTAAAAATGCTGTATTATTAATTATTTCGATTATGTAAAGAGTCTTAATAGAGAAAGTGCGTATTATTCATATTCTAATTTAATTCGATTATGTGTACCTTAGAGTATTTTTTTTTTTTTATACTCCAATATTAATACCTATCAACCCTATGCCACGTTGGTATCAAAAATAATAATAAAAGTAAACAATGTAATGTTACGTAAAACTAAGTTTTTTATACAGAAAAATAAAGAAACACATTACTAGGTATTTACTTACCGTAAGTGATGTACCTATGTGTAGGTATGCAGTTTTTTTTCTTAGATTTATATTGTAAGAAGAAGGAATTGTGTACAAAAATATAATTAATATTATGTGAGATCACATAAAAATATATTTTACAAGATATTTTTTTCATACAATGATCTGGATTTTTTAAATGGTTGCATGCTTGTGAATGCAGCGTAAACGTTTAATTCGGACTGACGTGTTGCATGTTAACAGTGCCAACAACAGTTATTTAAAACATCTACACGCCACCATGCAGTAGTGAACCAGAAATGAAAACTGGCCGCTTGCAAAAATCCCGATAAATCCGCGCGTTCGAAAAAAATAAAACATGCCGAGGCATGTCGCGCACTCGAACGTCACTTATTAGCGAAGAATTGCCCTGCACTCCCACTTGGACTTGCAGTAAATGCACCAAGAAAAACGAAATCAAACCAAGTCTTAACATAATAGAGATAAGGTTGAGAGTAGAGTGGCTAAGAATGCGACCGTCCCGCCTCCAAGGGGCGTCGTTCCCCCTCCGTCATCGGTCGCGGCGAGTGCGTTCACACGACTTGCTTTGCTTACTTTTAAATTTTAATCACAACGTCCGTTGATTTGGGAAAAAAGTTTAATGCTACGTTTGTCACGAGATGTCAAAACGAATTTTTGTGTTTACGACACTTGTTCGAAAGTTTATTTATTGTTTTGAAGGTTTTTAATTAAGTTTACTAGAACTTTAAATACAGTAAGCAAAACCAAACAATACAGTTATAATAAATTGTAATATATAGAACATTAACAATATATCTAGGAAACCAAATTCCAAGTATAAATTTTATTTTAAATTAAATTAGAATTAACAATAATAATATTCTGTACCTAACATTCCTTAAAGAAAAAAAAAATCATGCTTTATTATAGACTCTACCAAAATGATCAATAAAAAAATAAATTGAAACGTCTTTCCTCTCGCTACAGCCACAGTTAACTACGTTTCTAGGAAATCAACAAAATAATTATTGCGATTCGTCACAACTCGCATACCGACGGCCATTTGTGCAGCCATTACCGGCCTGCCAGCGATAACACTTGTACGGATTCGTCACAGTTGGGTTTCGTTGTACTTGGTCCCAAGTTTGTCAGGTAGGCTGTAGTAACTCTATCGACGATCCAGTAAAGAGCATGCTTCTACAGGCCGATGATGACTAACGCGTAAGTAAGCTTGCTTTTTGTCTTAAATAGAAATGCAAAAACAAGTTTTTTAAATTTTGTTCTTTTCACGTACCTAGGTACACCAGTACACCTATATCACCGAAAAAAAATGAACATATAATTTTTGTTAAAAATCAATGTAGAGTGAAGGTAATTATGCAAATAAGCATTTAAACCATTCTCCGTTTTATTTAATTGGAATAGAACAAATTACGAAAATTTTTACATTTTCTTTGGTTTCTCTCAGGAAAATGTTTTTTTCCTGAAAAATATTTTTTTAAGTAGATCTAAACATTCTTAAATATGTAAACAATTCGAATTACTGATTGCAAGTTTATATTCCCACTTCAGGGGTGACAAATTAGTACTGTGACCAAAACCTATTGACTCGATAAGGTTTACTGCTAAACGACATGGTTAGTTTGAGCCCCTCGCACTCTATAAATTATTATAAATACGAAACTGGGAGAAAGTCTCTAAGTTCAATTTTCCGCATATTTGATCTGACGCTATAAAGCGGCAATCTCGAGGATTGGCTGATTGTGAGTGCGCCCGCGCCGGCCGCCCTGTAATGATGTTTATGAAACCTTTCTAATTGAGCGCTCATTGTTGATCCAACTGGTAAGTTTTATTTCATTATTTTACATGCGATTGCCGTGGAGTTCAGGCTTTCAATAATGAAAAAATAAAATAAGCGAATATACCTACATACATATATAGACTAGGCATAGTTTTGATTCAATGAATTAGCATAGTTCTGGAATTAAAAAACTGGGTGAAAGAGGAAGTGAGTAAGATATACTTTTGGTATTATTTCACCTGTTGAATGCGAATCTATGAACATACACTTATATTTCAGATACAACTAGTCTAGTTATAAATAAGATGAACGCTTGTAACGTAACTAGTTAGGTGTCTGATATCAGGGATACATACAGCGATCGCACTTAATCACTATCTATTAATGTTCCACCCCGTAATAACCCATCTCCCATGCTCGGAGCCATTTACGTCGCATAATAAACTAAGAGCTTATTTATTTATTCATAATAATATAACCGCGAATATTTCCATGCAAGTAATCGGCGGGCCCGGCCCAAAGGCGTCGGGCACTCGGGCACTCGCAGCGCATAAATAGTGATGTGAAGCGTCGGCGCGGCGAGTAATGCGAATAAATACTTCGATACGATCGGCTCACCGTTTAACGAGAGAGCCTTTTCCGCGCCGCGGCGAGCCATTTAGCGAATTTCAATAGTTATCGCGCGGAGAAAAACTCGCTTATCGAGAGGGACGGGCGCGGACGACGAGGCGCGCGAGCGGGACGGACGTAATAAGAAAGAAGTAATAAAAAAGCAGTAGTGTGTGCGTGGTCGGAGTGTGGTGGCATAGGGCGGCAAGCAGGCCCCTCCCTGCGGGCCGCCTCGGCCGGCCTCAGTCGAGCTGACAGCGCGCCGCGCCGCACCGGTCGCCACGCTCACCCGCTTACACGCGCGCGTAAAAAGTTTACCAACACCCGAAACTTTCCTCTGAAGTGAGAACACTACCGGCAAATGCTAACACTTTTCTGCAGCCAATCCCTTAACTTCTTTAAACACAAAACTCACCAAAGTTTGTGTTAAAACCAGCCGATGTGATTCTGTGAACTCTAAAGAAAACTATTTGAATTTTATACTTAGAAAACTTTGATTAAATTAATTACTTGACTTTTAATTTAATATAGCGAATACATTGAAGCCCTAAACCCACCCAAGAAAACTTAAGAAGTGTCGGAAAAGCTGCCACCATAACGTCGCGGGAATTTTCCAAGTTGCGGCTGCACAGAGTATGTCCTGCGCCTTCGATGGGATGTTCGGAGGGTGAAGGGTTGTGGGCAGCGGGCGCGGTGGGGGCGGCGGGGCTGTCGGAGCCGGCGTCGATGCTGCTGCAGGCCGAGGGCCGGGAGCGGCCCACCATGGACGAGGACTGCTCAGCCCGGCCCTGCGCCACGGACTTCTCCATCGCCGCCATCATGGCCAGAGACCGCCAGGAGCGCCGCGAGCGCAGGAGGCATAGAGACCCTAGGGAAGACACGCTCACACCCTTAGGTAAGTTTATCTTCTTCGTCTACAACATTGTTTACTCCGCGAAAAAATATTTGTCTGCCTTCGAAACACAGGATCGCGTCTTCGAATTCTGCCCAGGACATAAATGTATGTACATTAGCTATCTGACCCCTAACTAGGCAGAATCCATATATTCATTTATTTTAATGTGCGGCAGCGTTACTTGGACTCAGCTAGCCTCATAACAACATTTAGAGAGACTTGGTATCAAACCCATAAAGGATTTAATTATGTTAATTACTATTATTACCTACCAATATTATTATCATTTTTCTCTAAACACTAAAACAAAATAATTATTGTACATATAGACAGATAAAGACTGTTACAAATTGAGGCGATACAACAGCAATAACTTTTTGAACCAAGACAAATACTTTATTAGGTATAGGTATGGTAGGTAAAAGGCGGCCTTATTGCTTATATGTATTACAAGCACCATCTGCCCACAGTTCAAAATACTAAAAGATTGCCTTTTTATCATGCAGTGCAGTGAAGAAAAGACTAGGCAATATTTACTTTACACCTAGTTAAATTAATTATTGCGCCCCGGTAAGAACCTCATTATATCTGTCTAATCAGCCCACATATGGCCAATTTTTTTTTTTTATTTATTGTGGTTGTGGTTAATTTATTTATTAATTGCACTAAGATTCATAGCTGCGTTAGAAAAATTCTTGTTCCCACAGGAAAAGTAAAAATATTAGAGTTAGAAAAGTAAAAAAAGTGTGTAGTACAATAAAGAATACATCGCTAATCCAATTCTAACGATAATTTTTAAATCCCTGTTTAAGTTAAAATTTGACTGAACTCCGAACTAGGTAGATTTAATTGTTATGTAAAAAAGAAATTCATAAAAAAAATAAGTTATTTAAACATATTATAAGCTATTTATTTAAAAAATTACTCACATTTAGCATGTTAGTATATTTATTTTCCTCATAGTTAATCAAATTAATTATTAAATGAAAATATGCTTACTATAATGAACTTATTTCAACAACGAAATTTTTCCATTCTACAAATTAATATCTTTTTATGCAAACAATACTAATTGATAAATAAAATGTTAATAAAGTTAAATACAATGACTATTAATTACAGAGGTTTGTATTTAACTTACTCTTACGTCTTTAATTTTACCACTATAAACTACAGCCTTTTAAATTACGAGTATAAATACATATTTTCCATGTGCCTACTATTTGTGTTGAAAGTCTTGTATAATTTACTTTCAATATTATTTTAATTTAGTCTAAAACAGCAACATAGTTTTACCGAATATAATATAATATACTAAGTACGTACAATAAAAGTAGAAAAAATATATTAAAGTTAAAAACAAATCTTTAAATTGTAATTAGAAAGGTGCTTTTAGTAAGTAGAGCAAAAAGACTGTTCTTCAAATAGGCCTACACATTTAGCAAGTGACTATTTTCAACATTTTTAGTTTTTCTACAAGAGCCAATTCCCAACTAAACAATTTTAATAATGTACTGGTATTATTATTTTGCTTTATTACTATCCTAAAAACAATGTAGCTTAAAAACAATGTCTATAAAAAACATATTATCGATCCACTTGTATTATTGATTTGAAGAACGCACATTCGAATTGAAAAATATAATTTTATCGGTTATACTCATTCTACCGTTTGAAAAGTAACTATATCGCAGAATAGCGATATATTTTAATCTATTAAGTATTTTAGTTTAGAAATCATGAATACTACCTGCCACTGCCACTAAGGTTAAATGTTATGTTTGTTCTGAAAGCGATAAAATTCAGTCAATTTAATTATTTTATTGACAACTACCTATTTAGTCTTTTTGTATAAAAAGGTAAAAATCGAATCAGTCAACTAGTTCGCAAAATAATTAGTAACAATTTAGTAAAATTGTACCGTTAATTATAAAAAGCTCGCGTTGATGTCTTTTATATGAAGATTTTTATTTTTTACTCTTATTACTAATCACTCTTAAAAATATTTCTGAGAAATAATAGTAAAAATCAGTAAACATACTTACACGCATAAACTATAACCATAGAAATATAGACAAAGAAAAAAAATGCCCACAAATATATTATGAACAAATTCTCTTATGTACTTAGTTTTGCACGTTTGCAAACAGGCTACATACATACGTCTGCACTATGTTTCTACGGTGTGTAGCTTTCATTTACTTCTATAACAAGCTGTCTGCCCGCAGCTACACCCCCGTGGTTTTCCGACTTTTCCACAATAATGTTTAACTATCCCACGGGAACGCTTTAATTTTCCGGGATTAAAAGTATCCAAGATGTTGACCAGGGATGTAAAGAACAACCATGCAGAATTTCATTCAAATCGGTCCAATAGTTTCGGGGATCAGCCTGTACAAACAGACAAACAGAAAGAGAAACAAAAAAAAGAAAATTGTCTAGTTATGTTCTATTTCATTTCTTACATCCTCCTGACTCGGATTTCATCTTTTTTTCTGTACAGACATTTGACATCTAGAGTTCTATTATATAGATTTTACCATTTTTGTCAGAAATATATTACTTTAAAGGCAGCCAATAAAGATATTAATAAACAATTTGCTGTGGCGTCAAAGTGATTTTTAATAATTTTACTTTTTAATGTATTTAAGTTTACCTATGAACAGAAGCCAGCACATGTGGTTGGACATTCGCAATGCAAAATTCACCCCTAACACTACGGAATACGGGTGCTCTCAAGGTCAACATGTCCAACCGCATGTGCTGGCTACTGTACCAAGTTAAAATTATGTACATAAAGCGTACTTATTGAAAATTCAAAGTTGTCATTTGAACATCGAGCGAAATTATCGTTGTGTCGTCATTCTGTTCATTAAGTATTTTTAAGTGATTTTACTGAAGTTATAGAATGTTCATTCAAGGTTGAAAATCGAAATTTTTTCGTTTGTGTTAAAAGCCTTATTTCCTATCGACGTTTAAATGTTTCAGAAGTAAAATATATAATTATAATTATTTTAATCAAAATTTCAGCCACAGACTCAATTTTTGATGTTTGATTTTTCCTGTACGATTTATTTCTGTGGTATAATTAACCATAATATTTTATAATATAACTCAATAAACATCCAAATCCGTTCATCTGTTTAATTGTGACAATAAACCTGACAAAACCAACAAACACATATTGATGACATTATACTCCAAGATTTCATTAGGAAATGTTGAAAATAAATCTTTTACCGATTATCTTTCCCGACCTATTAGCAAACTGACCATATTAGCTATCCGCCTGTTAAGTCATCTGCCTGTGTATTGTAAAAAATAATAATTAACCTGTATGATAAATACGTAGCTTATCTCTTTAAAATATTTAGCGCACCAGAAAAAAGCTCTTTTAGGGCTACTTTTACTTTTTGCTAATTTGAGTTTAGAAACGATATAATTTGAGGAGTAACTCCTTATATCTCTGAGTAGATAACAAACATTCTTCAAAATTAAATTGAGAGTCTAAATTATACTTGGAGGGCCCCAAATATTGTTATCAATAATAACATTAAATTAAAAATTTAAATAACCCCGGCCACAAAACCGTTACTCGATCCTTTCAACAAATAGAAATAAGCTGACAATCTTCAAATGGCTGAAGATATTTTCTTGATTCATAGCTAAGAATACTCTCGATTGTGACACCTTGCAAACAAAAAAAACTAGATCAAAATCGGAGCATCCGCTTAGGAGCTACGTCGCCACAGACAGACAGACAGACCGACAGACACACACGTCAAACTTATAACACCCCTCTTTTTCGTCGGGGGTTTAAAAAGGGTAAGAGGTGAATTATAGCTGATCGACATCTTGTTAATTTGTATAAAATAAAAATGAGGAGTAAATATTTCTACGAAATCATCCAAATTATTTACTTAGTCCACTTGATTTAGGGGTACTACAACATTGTCCTTCGACCCAAATATGATGTTAATAATTCCGCTAGTAATGCCAAACCATCTCTTACAGAAAAATTCGTGGATGCGACGGCATCAGCCTCAGGGTCGCCTTCTCCACCTTTGGCCGACTACGAGCGCGATTCCCCGGTGGACGTATCCTCAACGTCCGAGGCAGGGTCAGCGGGGGGAGCAGCGGGCGGCTCGCGGGCACTCTCCCCCCCGCCCCGCAACCCGCAGCTGGTAGAACGCTGGAGCAGTGAAGACATGAAACATATCCAATGCCATCTCGAGACCAAAGAGCTCTGGGACAAGTTCAATGAACTCGGCACGGAGATGATTATCACGAAGACTGGAAGGTAAGCATCTTTGAGGTTTTGACAATATTATAATATTATACTTGCCCGCCAGTAAGCGAGTCTAGCTTTGGACGCCCCTAGGTGAGGTACGTTACATCTTATTTGGGTTTTCTGTTCTCCTGCAAGTCAGATAAAGTTAATGTGTCCATTTTTCCACATAGACATAACGTCTATGCTTATAAGTGAAGCGATATACGAAGATAAATAGAGCAATAAAGTTATAAAACTAAATTTCATAAAATGTGCAAAAGCTAAGATCAACATCTAAGAAGTAACAAAAATAAGATATAAGAAACAAAAATAACCTTGCGAAAATGTTTCCTTAAGAAAAACGTAAATTTGCTTTCGTCGAGATTGTAGACATTTGCTACGGATGTGCTACGGCGTAGCAAGGGTAGCAATGCATACTTAAACATTTTCAGCCATATACTTGATGTGAAGCACGAATTAGGAGAGTTTTAAAACCTCAACGTGTTTTTTAGCAACACCCATAAATGTATGATTAATATTTTATGACCCTGGTTTCCACGTATCAATCAAGTAGGTAACTACTAACACTTTTCCATGCATGTCCGACTCAATAGGTATTCGACAAATTAAAACGCTGCGACTTATCGCATTCAGCGAAACAAACGTGTATGATTGAGAGGTGCCGTTGCCGAATCAAATTAGCTATTATTAGTCTCGAGTTGGAATTAAAAAATCTCGGTGGTAGGTAATGGAGCAGTGGTTAACGAGAGGCGATAAGGTAGGTGGTTCGAGGCAGGGTCGGCGGCGCGAGGCGTGGCGGTCGCGGCGTGGACGGGAACAATGGGCAATCGGCCACCGGGCCCGCGGCGCCGCGGTGGCCGGCTCAAACAACCGATTATACCCGCCGATTTGACCAACTATCGGTGTACTTACCCTATCGAACTCTCGATGCTTTACGACCTTCAGGTCCCTCATTTTGCTACCGTCTTCAACTGCATAAACAAAAGTGAAATAGGCTGGATGCTGGTTGACAACCGCATCTCTGCTTGCTTGTCGTGTGGGTTTAGAGGTTAACCCTGGAGACAGAACGCATTACTTATGGGTCTTCTTTAAACCATGTTAGTTCAGCCACTTACAGGGGCAACTGAATTAATAAAATTCACTAAATAGTAAAAAATAAGGAAATATTCGTATAACAAAAAAAATTACTTGCTCGCAATTTTCTTATTTTGAAATTATCTTGATCTAACTTATTAATATTGCTTTCCTAATCTAACTTATTAAAATGCAGTATGAAAATAAATATATTTGCAAACACTTTACAAAGCAAATAATTCCTTATCGTGTTTCTGTTATTACTATAACAAAGAAAATCAATGTCTACATAGTTATTTAATATCAGAATAAAGTTTTAATGTTGATGTACGTAAACTTTATTTTTGTTCTATTTACAAACGTAGGTATTAAGAAAATATAAATAAAACCGGCCAGTATCGTTGATACCGCGCGGTAGAGTCGCGGGCCTTATCGCCTCGAGTAAATCAGCGCGCGACAGCTCACCAATCGTGACAAATTCGCTAACCTAATCTTCTGATAATGCTACCATTTCACCTGCCGCGACAAAACGCCCCCGATAACAGCTTACAACTGGCCAGTTACTTAAACAAACTTTATATCTTTTATATTAAAGCTGAAAAAAAGTTCTCTCTTTTTGTATAAAACAGACAACAGCCGAACCTCCTTAGTAATCTGACTTAGTGTAACCCGTTTACAGTTCCAGTTTTAAATATTTAGCGTTAAGTACCGTCACCACTAACAAAATAAGAACGAGCGCCTATAACAATGAAGGTTCTTTCACGGACTATAAAGTCGTATTAATACCTCACTTATTTATTCCTTATAATGTTCTCGAGTTAACGACGCCTTGGGCATTCCGTTTTTTCCACCACGCACCATAAAATACGACATCTGGAAATATATTCGAGTCGCATTTATTTCCGAACTTAGCGGCCCAGAACAATTCGGTGCGTGTTTTATACTGTGTTGATCCGCTGTAACTCTTTCACAATAAAATTGTTAAATGACAACGCCTTGGAATGCCATCATCTGTTATTTCTTGTTAATGACCGATATATCTCCATAACTCGCCCACGTTATCTCTTTTTTCACATTATCAATATTTTAGCAACGGTTGTGTGAGCTAATAAAAGAGTGCAGCCGTCAGAAAGGACTTTGGGAAGTCGCAATGGGAGACAATTTGCCACACACCGTCACGCGCGCTTATCCGAGTCGGCCTCGTCGATTAGCATAAATCTCGCCAACTAACCGTCACAAATGAGCGGCGGCCGCGGGTCGGGGGCCGGGGGCGAGCGCTAAACAAACAGGACGCGAGTCGCACGTCGCGGCGACACAGCGCGCTTCGAGGGCGCGACGAATTGCGAGCGTCGCGCGCCCGCATAAATCAGCATTATCTGGCGAGATAGCCGCCGCCTGGACCCACCCCGCCATATCACGCGGCCCCGTGTCGTTCGAAAAAATTAATGACTCGGAAAAACGATTCGCTTATGAGGGATCTTTCACTGTAATTGAATTGCCCCGTAGAGATCGGCAGAATTGTCGGGTAATATAGCGGAGACGTATTGTTGAGTCAGGTGCATTTGTGGAGCTCATTGCGACTTTGACGGTCACGACTTTATTACTTTGCAAGGGGTACGTATTTTTACTACACGCGTAATAATAAAATCAAGTTGTTATTGTTGGTTCTTGTTCTTAAAGAGTGTGAAAGCACAACTAACAATAATAAGCTTAAATAATTAAATACAGTTAAAATAAAGCTGCGGTACTAAATCCTTGCACATTAGCTGCATTCACCCCTAGGGGATTACCATAACAAGCGTAATAGAATAATGTAAATATGTCTGTATATTTGTCTACCCCAGCCTGCCATACTAATCGCACAGTAGCTGATTCAGTAAGCTCCGTTTAAAACACGTTTAAAAACCTGTCTCTTTGTGTGCAACTCACGAGAATTTATTCAACGGGGAACAACTTTTATTCGCTCGGCAAATATTTTGACACAATATAATTTATGACGTGTTCGATAGTTCCATTCGGGTCACTAACACATCCATTCATTCATTCAACTTAGGTATCTAAATGAAACATAATACTGATTGATATCACCATTAATTCAAGTTTAACATCGTATTCCTGTTAACATTATTCTTCTGCCATTAATTCGCGGATATAACACGTAACGTAGGAATATTACGCAACATCGCCGATCAATTTATTTGTATTGAAAAACTATAATAGCTTCCTGTCGCCGCTATAAATATTGTGTTAGCGATAGTCACTTTAGACTGAGACCACTGTGTTGAACAACTAGCTTCCTCTATTTCACAATGATTTAGTTTTTCACTAGCATTCAAATTTTTACCACCGGAAGTGTATTGAAATATTCAGGAAAAGTTTATGAGATAGAGTCGTATACTCGTATATAACAGTGATCGTAAACAAGTGAGAACAGATTTAAATTAACATGTTTGGCAGTAGCATGCGTAGGGGCATTGTGAAGATGTCTGTGCCAAGTGCCAACAGTGGTTTAGTTAGCCGCGCCTGCGCAGCGGTGATCGTCTTGGCACACGCAGCCCTCTTTGATTTAATTCTCACCACTATCCTATCGATCATAAATCTCATCCGTAAAATGCACAGAACATTTAAAAGAGGTTAGAAAGGCGATGTGGGCGGGGCCGGCGCGCCATAACTATGAGCAAAACGCTCATACTTCACGCAAAGAAACGATCGCGCTGTCTAACTCACACATAGCTATAAAAATCTTCATCAGTGTGCGTGCATGCGTATGATTCGTTTCCATTTGAAATCGCGTGATTGAGCGGCGCTATGATTGGCTAGATTTGAAATTGCAAATATGTGCGTAAACTTCATCTTTATTGAAGTACAGATGTAGTGGAGGTGAAAGGTGGGGTGGAATCGGCGACACCGGATTTCATACGGACGGCGCATTATCGCCATTCTAACCTCTTTTAAATGTTCTGTGGTAAAATGCAATAAATTAACTAAATGTGTTGTATTTCGAAACAACACATGTATATATTGAGTGACTCTCTTTTGTTTCGAATTTTTTGAATCAAATTTGTAATTTGTCACCATGCTTTATTGTGTGTTAGTGTACGTACTTACATACAGGGTGTAAATGGCGGAAAATAAAATATGAAAATACTGAAAGAACATGCATTTTGAGCAACAAATTTAAAAAAACTCACCTAAACAAAAAATGAATCACTTCACCAAAACAAATAATTGTTCAATCATTTTCATTTTATATGGAAATGTTTCTTAAAGTTTTTCCTGAAAAAAAAAAAAGAACATCATCACACTCCCATACAAAATGGTAATTTTAGTGGGACAGTTCACACGGAACAAAATGTTTTTTTCGTTGGCGAAAAATTTTCTTTTGAATATTGATCAGATCTATTGATGTATAATGTGTAAAAGAATGAGTCTTGTTCAGCGATTCAGGCAGACGCGCGCGGCGATAATAACGTACATCTTAGAGAATGTCACCCCACATTCGTCTTCTAAATTATGTTTTCTTCTAAGCAACTTTGATCTGACACGACATATAAATTACAATTAATATTTAGCCGAATGAAATATTATTGGGTGACGCGGTGAATTTATTTTGAAAGTTCGCATATTAGCAGGGTTTTTTCAAAGTGAATCTCTTAGAAACATATTTTGTCTCACGCCTGTTTATATAAATTGATTTTTTGGTTAATCTACCATGTTACAATGCAGAGTTTAAGGTTAAATTATGGTATGATGGTTATGGTTATGATTGTTTAAAATTTTATTATTATTGGCTGTTTTTCCAAATAGTTTAAAGTATTTTAATTTTTGAAATTAGTTCGAAATACGCTTTCGGTTTTCTGAAATGATAATATTTGGTAGAAAATAAGACCTTGAGGTAAATTCTTATATTTATATTCACTTATACTTATGGTATTAGATATATGGAGGTGCTAATTTTACATATACAAAATTTTAACTAATTTTAAATATAAAAAAGCCAAATCTATTAGGGTTTACTCTTAGGTTTCAAATGATATTGCGGTACCTTAGCTAAACATAGGTAATTGATAATCTTCGGTATTAATTGAAAATGTGTATAATAATAAATGGTGATCCTTTTAAAACTGAAATCAGTTTGACGACTTCACAGCATAAGTAGATGCTAGAAGCATATCTGTCGATGCCACCAATAGTCCTGCAGCAGAAAAAAAATTTCTTCATTTCTTCGCAATAACCTTTTACCTCATGCAATAAACATATGGGAATCCTGGTCCTATCCAGCGTTTTCCAATGTTCCATATACGTGCAGGTGTACGTACAGTACCGCGCTTACACGCGCTCAGAGCCTGTTCGCCATTTGTCGCACCCGCGCGATAATTGTTGATATACGATCGCGATCCGACACCGTAATTGTCAACGCTTTATCTTCTAATTGGCTCGCATTTACCAATGCCAGCGTGTCGCCTCTGCCCCGACCCAATAGTTCACATTCACACAAAAAAAAAAGTTAATTCGATTGTCAGTTTTGTAAAACATTACGCGGATCCCCGCGAAAGGGGCTTGAGTTGAAGTCGAAAAGCAATTCGCAACGCCAATTTCAAGAACAGTAAAAAGTGCGATTCACAAGTGCAACTTGAAACGGCGTTTAAGAGCGAACCGAGGGCGGCGCCCACCGGGGGCGAGAAAACAATTTGAAATTTTATCGGTGAGGTGGGCGAGAGGGGGGGGGAGTTACCTCTGATTTATGTGCGACATTAGGCATGAGGGCGCGACGAGCGAAATGCACATACCACCAGAACCATTGCCACTTTACGTGTCCACGTCGTGTCTGAACTTGTACATTTTTAAAAGGACTACGTAGGTAAGGCTAACTATAAGTTTGTAGAGCAAACAAGAGGGCCAATCTTTATTTTATTGATGGGCACATAAGGGCCAATACCTATGTAAGTTTTAAAACAGAGATTTCTGACATTAGGTATGTCTTACCAAATTCCAAATTTTGTTTTCTAACTTTGTTAATAATTTCGAGAAGTTTTCGAGTAGCATAGAACGTTATTCATCAAGCCGGCTTAATGCAAACGTAATACAGTGTTCTAACTCCGCCTGAACCGCGGATATTTCATTGTCATTCGAATTCAAAAGCTAATTTCACTAAAACCTTAAATGAATCGAGTTGGTCGGAGCTCGCACATTATTTAACTTGTTCCAAGTTTAAATTGAAAACGCCACCAAACTCTTTGCGGAGTCGGAGTCAAATTTTGAACTTTGCTGCTGAATCGGAAATTTCTTTATAAATATCTTATTACGGTTAAATTCAGTTGGTGTCACGCTGCCGACACTAATTTTATTCGTGAAAGACGGCGACGGACGAGCGGCGGTGGTGTGGGGTGTCAGTGAAAATGTATGCAAACGGGGAGCGCGATATTTGACGGAGCTGAAAACGACAAAAGAATTAAGGAGGACGTGCCGCGCCCTACAGGGCCTAGCGCCCGCGACGCTGACACGACAACACCCGTCACATCGCGAATTCACTTTGCTTAGTATCTTATTAAGAAATTAGCTGTCACACGAGCTGCTAGAGATCCTCCCAGGCCCTTTCATTTAAATAAAATGTTGTTCGCATGAAACAACAGGACAATTTGTAGACTTTCACCCCTTACAGAAGTACAAAAAAATCAATAAATATAACATGTCTTCACAAGTTTTATCGATTTGTTTTCCATGTTCACAACTGATAATTAAGCCAGACGATATTTCTAGTTACCTATTAATTAACGAACGGGTTAATTGTTTGTAATGACAGAATGGAAAAAGAAAATTAAAAAGTTCTATGGAAATAAACCTTTCATTCCGATACATTGATATTAATAATTCAGGCTTACAACCCTATCTGTTTCTATTGTTATCTAGGTTATGTGAAGAGAACACATGCAGCCTATTTGAATACAGCGTGTAATAGATGTGTGATTCATGTAAATGTACCCTTAGCAAGTGTATCGCGGGCTAATCTCCCCCCGCCCGCAATATGCCGCGGGGGGCGGGGGGTGGCTGTCTCGGAGAAAACGTGTAAACTAATTATGTACATTTTCGTAGCCACTTATTTACATAACCATCGGGTGAACCCCGCTTTCACCGTGAATATTTCATTTGTAATCTTTACTTTGACGGTTTAATATGACAGCTGTTGGTTTGTTTGGAGGAAACTTTTAATTTTCGTGGTTTTCTTCCGGTGCCACCCTTTGTGCGCGTTACCAGACATTCCCGACACCTTCCGAGGTAATGATAGGTGATTATCGAACAACTTTTTTCTTTCGGATAACGTCTGGGAAACTGGGTAAGGTGTAATTTGGAGTTTTCGCCCAGACTGCGGCTGTTGTCTGGCGGCGGAAGGTGCTTATTATTTTGATGACTGTTTTCTCTATCCGTCGCACCGTTTATTGTTCCGATAGATTGTATGCCTAAGGTATCGATTATTTATTAAAGGGGTAAGGCATAATAAATTCATCATGTTTACGTGTTACGGTAGAGTCTTCTAGTATCTACATATACAGTTTATAAGTATACGTTTTCAAAGCAGTCAAAGTTCAAAAGTGTTTTTTTTACACCTCTCTCCATATTTAAACTTAAAATAGCAAAAGCATTCTTTCTTAGGCGCAATATTTATTAATATGATGTTTTTGTTTATTAGCTTTAAAGATATTTTTGTACGGCACATAAATTTATTGCAAAATCTCTACTAGCAAACACTATATTAAACCGGTCAATTTCACACGATTCGCCTTAAACAGATTCTAATAAACTGGTAATAGTATTGGACCAATTAGCGGAACTCCTTACTGGCTTGTTGTAGAGTGAGCAGGAAGCCGATATATAAAACTATTAGTACGTAATGAGCGAGTGGTCGCAGTTTCGCGGATATTTATACCGCACCTTCGCCCGAACTAATTTATGGAACTAAGTACTCGGAAAATGTTTATGTAGCTAGGACTGAGCTAGTACTCGATATGAAAGCTCAGCAGTGTGTGGCAATGTTGACATCCGGCCGTAGTAGTGTAGAGAATGTCATACGTTTCAGTGTTAGTACCAAAATGCTTATAATAATACGTAAAAAAAATTATAACGTCTATATACTCGTATATATAAGTACTAATAATATTATATGTCTATATTTAATGTTAAACGAAAGGTGTTTACAGTAAATTGCATGTATTATGGCACTTAAAGTTATTATTGTTGAAAAGGAATATTAAAAGTAAAATTTTGCTAAAACATATAATATAGAAAACGTTTATAGGCATTCTAATATATGTATACCTATTCGTTATATTTTAAATGACGGGATATATTTAAAAAAATAATTTAATGCTGGCTCTTCTGCACAAAAATGTTTGCAAGACAGACAAATTATAATTACCTACTTTTAATTTAGTTCAACAATGGCCTAAGACAAATCAACTTAAAACATAATAAGCGACTTGCGTAGATACAACGCGAATACCAGGTGTGAAGTAAAAGCCACCATCAAAACAAAAGAAAATAAGGAGGTTTGGGAAGACCACCGAAAAAGCTACAAGGTTGGTGGCAACGACAGTCGAACCTGGTGACACATCTGCCTTTGATGATGCACCATCAAAGGGTGACGAGTGAGGACTTTGTTGCATCACCTCCCGGCGCCCGCGCCGCCGTCGCTTGCAGATTTTAATACATTCGAACGAATTGATGAGCTCATCGTTATCTCTTGTGTGGTCTGAAAAAGCTTTAAATTGTGCTGTATTGTTGTAAACTTTTCAGATGGTAAAGTAATTCAGACTGAAGCTTTAATCGAAATTGCGAGTTTTGTAGAAGTTATGTTATGAGACAATTTAAGGCTTAACCACGGTTAATGGTATGAATTTTAAGGTTAATTATAAAGAAAGGAAATTTTAAATCATGCTTTTATCTAAACGTATGAGGGCATGCATGACAATACGAATGTAAGTTTATTTTTTCATTTATTAGAACACCAATAGTTTACATAGGGTTTCTGGATAAAATTTGATAACCCAAACCTTAACCAAATAAAGAAACCAATTACAGTTATCCAGACGACGACGTTTTTGATTAAAAATATAGGTAGGTATATCTTTAGACGTCAAAAATCTGTCGCGGTATGAAGACCGCCGTGTCAGCTCGTTATAAGTAAATAGAAACATTAAGTACTTTAGGATGACCATTCATTGCTCGACTTTGTTAGCTTTACATATTAATAATACTACAAGTACTTACATACTCAATAATCAGAAGATCGGGTAAAGGTCGCGACAGTATCGCGGGAGTCCATCGCCGCGATTACTGCGAGACGAACCTCCCCCCACCGCTGACATGTCGCATTTTAACAGGCAGTACGTGGGGGGGTGAGGGGTCAAACCCCCCTGAACTGACGACATTAGCAGCCGCAGACACAGGGCACGTCCCGGACAGACTGTACCAAAGCTATATGTCGAGATTGTTGTACATGTGCGGTATCTGTGTCTATATCAATCGGTGTTTTGATTTACGGAAATGTAACCTGATGAATAAATTTAGACACCTTCCTTAGGTTAAGGATATTTCCTTTAGGTACTAAAAGTCTGCTTTACCGAAATAACCACGTTTACCATTACTGTTCTATTAACGTTTTTTGGTATTTCTGAAAACATATATCTTTGTGCTAATTCATACGTTTAGTTCAGATGAATCTCTTACCAAATGAAATAAAAACACTTTTAGATTCTTCAGCGTGACATGTAATAAAACTAACTGACAAATCTTAACACTTCTTATTACTTTTTGTAAACTTTGTGATGTATGTTTTTCTTTATGTATTTCTTTATGTTTTTGTATGCTGGATTATGTATTTTTTTAAGGAATAAATGTGTTTCTATTTTATTGTAGCAACTTTTGCAACCACAGTTGATTTTTTTTTGCGATTAGAGTTAATCGCCTATTAAAAGTTTTGGTAAGATAAACCAGCAAAATTCCTTGTAGAAGTACTTCTATCAGGCACTAAATTTGAAGGTAGAGTTCAAACGTCAGAGCCACCCATAAAACTGTGTTTTTCTCAGTGTGTAAGTTGTAAGGTTGAAGATTGACCTCACTAAAGGTGTGTAGGAGTTGATATTTATATGACAAAGTATTTTTAGTAGTTACATAACACAACAATTTTGGCATGTTATAATTTTATATGGTGCTCTACTTCTAGTATTAAATTTAAAAAATACGAACATAGTATTATGCATTTTATATCAGCAGTTTAGTTGCTATATATTACTTTTCTAAGAGCTATTAGTATGTAGAGTTATGTAAGTGGGTACATTAGTTTTCAATTAAAGCAATAAAAATGTTTTCTTAAAGTTTTTCTACTCGTACTATATGTGCCTTCAGGGTTAATATGAAAATAAATTATTAAGTACAAGTTTTGTATTTTAAGTACAACTGGTGCAGACAGTTATAAAAAGGAGAAATAAATATTAAATTATTCTAAAATTACTCAAGTATTATGCGTTTTTATTAATAACTTTTTTATAATGTATGAGCTGTTTAACGAACGAACTATGGTTATAGATTTTTATTAAACTTATTTTTAGATTTTACGAGAATTCTTTTTTGTATTTTCCAGATATTTTATAATAGAAGTATTTTTAAAATGCACAGCAAATTATGTATCTAAGCTTCAAAATTCGATAGATTCGGATTAAACCTGAAATTCACCTGAATTAAACCTGAAAACTTCGTAACGAAATATTTAAATTACAATTTAGAAGCTCAATTTAAAACTAAATCGTGGAGAAAACTCGTGAAAATGTGTGTTAGTACAATTTTGAAAATTTAAAAGTCATAAACAATGAAGCATGTAGCGCACATAAGAAGAAAACCAGTAAAGATGCGCACGCCAGGTTTGGGGGAGGGGTAGGCAACAGTTTTCGCAATATTGTCGCCAAAGTTCCCAATTTCGGTGTCGACTTGCGAAACTCCTCGCCGCTAACCGTAAGCACACAGGTGTGGCGCACCTTCGGTATAAATAGGCTGTAGCTGTCGGCGTGTGTACGAACGTGACTCCAAATTGGGGCTTTGCGGGAATTAACGCCGGATTCGCGACGAATAACTTCTACTACGTTCCGCCGGATACGATTGTCTACCGACCTAAATTTTTGACTGCAAAATTGCCACGTAAGTTACGAGTTATAGGGACTTATATTTACAGCTTCACATCACTTTATAGTTATTGGTAATTCTGTTTTGAGAATCAAAAGTAAGAATCATTCGGCTATAGAAAGGTGTTATTCATTGTCTAAAAATTCTGAAGCGACCAGACCGAAACAAATAAGTGTGAGAAACAAAAGTGTCGCGTTCTGACATCGTTCGCTATGCAATGTGACACCATTAGCGCAGTATAGCGCGAACGACAGAACAAAACAAGGTGTTGGAATTTCGCGCGCACCGTCGCAGGCGCAGCTCGTTGCGTCAACCCGCCTCCGACTCCATATCCATAATATATATTTTTTTACTATAATGCAAATATTATTTAAAGCATGACCAGAGAAATAAAAAAATTGCGCTAAGGCGTCACATGTATTTTTTATGTTTCTGACAACTATTTCTGTTACAAAATTAGTTTCACTGAATTTCTGCAACATGGCGAGGGATTTTATTTTTCTGAACGTCCTTAAATGTATCTTAAGTTTCTTACTCCCCGTCGTCGTCGTCATAATCCTAATGCATGATTTTTCAGTAGACAACCTTGCTACAACTAATTTTGCTTTACAAAAAACATTACATAATATAACATACATAACTGAGTCAATCAAAGAAACAAATTATTAACATTAAAATTAGTTTCTTTCTTTAGTTACAACAAAAAAAAATTGCCGGTGGTAAAAGCTATAACGTGACCCAAGCTTTTCTTATTTCTCATGCTCTTCAATAACCATAGCAACTTTCTTTTACGTAATTAGATAATAGGGTACCTACCTATACTTATTGCCAATAAAACGACAGTAAGTAGGTAACCACAGTTTAATATATAACAGTTCATTCATTCGAAGAAATATTACCAATAACTGTTTCTCACTAAATATTTAATTTTAATCATTTCCTAGTTCCCATTCCCACAGCTTCCTTAGACTACAGAACCGGTAGCACTAAAACCAAATGCTTATTAAAATAAATAAATTAATGCCTATGTGTGTTTGTTTTGCTACTGCACATTTACTACCTTTCATTTATGTTATTTAAATATATTCTTAATAAATCCTACTTTACCTTTTGACAGGAAAAAAGAAATTGTTTGATTAATTATAATTATAGTTTTTAAAGAGCGCTACATCTCTTTACTGTTTGACTTTTCCGATGAGAATAAAAAAATCGCTTCAAAAGTAGCTTAGATAACGGTCCCGATAAATCAAACAACAGAAATGAAAACTTATCTTTTCGTATTGGCAGCAAGACGGCAAATATCTGAACATGGGAGGGATATAGGACAGAATTTTCTTTAATTACAGTTTTCTTCATAAATTACTGTTTTTACTAGTTGAATACCGGTAGCTATCTGAGCGTACCCAAACCGAGCCTCTAGTAAATAGGTAATACCTATACTTTCAACAATGGCCGGATAATGACCGCCAGCAATCACACTATTGTCTCATTCCTGGCACTGGCTGTCTGCGTAGGAGTGTCACCGGCAGCTTCAAATCGTCGCCTCTCGGTGATGCCTCGACACATACCAAACGGATACCACACACGGCTAAAACAGGCCAGTTACGCCCTCCAACACTCCTGACATTTCATTACTGAATGTTACCACCGTATAGTTAGACTTAAGAATGCTAACGGCCTTCCAATCCTTACAATGTATTTAATTTATTTGAAAAAACAACACAGTTTTTATAAAAAGGAAAGTTTATTAATTATCCATTTTACTGAAAAAGGTTTTATTCCCCTTAGCCTAGCGGCAACTCCGCATAGGCAAAAGTTACGCATAGTGTGTCATTAGCAAACCGCAATTAAAATTGTACGCTTAAGTAATATTTGTTTAAATTCACTAATTATGTCGCCGCTAATAAATACTTACACGCAACATCTGCTGTGTAATGGCTGCCGTATTGCTTTGTAGAAATGTTTTATTTGCTACGCGCGCCGCCGCGTCGGCGACAAAACTTATAATTTAGAGTTCGTGCGAACACGGTTTTTACGTGAACTGAATTTTGAGTTCGACGTTTGAATTTCTAACAACCTTGACCAATCTTGATTAAACATGTTTGTTACACAGATACGTAGCGCGTAGGTATAGCTTTTTTATTTGTTTTTCGTTTGTGAATCGTGGCGTGACGGCGTCACACCGCGCGGTAGTTAGTTATCTGCGATCTCTGCGCTAGGCCAGCTCAGGCGCAGCGCAGATATAATCAATGAGATTGACAAAATCGTGCGAGTGTCGAAAATGTGACGCGTTGTAGAGCCCGGACCTCACAAGAAGGCGATATTTCACTGACGCCGCAGCCGACGCCCGACCCCGCCCCTCGGCTCATTAGGTGCTTCTAATACACATCAATCTTACTTTCTCCCATATATGAGTAATATTTAAGCCTCTGTTTAATTAACATGTAGAGATGACGATATCGAACATTTTAATGAGAATAAAAAGTAGTTTTTGCCTATTATTAAAAACTTCAGAGAATTTTTAATTTCTTTTTGTACTAAGTATTTTTGATTTTCATATAGAAGTAATCATAAAAAATACCTATATATAGTAATCATAAAAATAAATTTCAAGTTTAATAATCATGTAGAGATGACGATATCGAACATTTTAATGATAATAAAAGAAGTTTTTTTAAAAACATCAAATAATTTTATAATTGATTTTTACACTAAGTATTTTTGACTATTAATACTATTACAATTAAATCAAATTCAAATCACAGTTTTTATGAAGAAAGACATTCAGTCAACGGGATGAATGTGTAATTAATTATCTATCACAGGCTTAAAAAACTGACAGATTTTCTTGGTGATGTTGTTCGGTCAGTAATAATCTCATAGGACGAGTCCGGATCATTTGTCATCGCGTCACTCACGTGTCAGCGCTCGTGATACGCCCTTTTCCCTTTTAATCGCATCTTGGTGTAGTATATATGTTACCGGAAATGTATGAAATCCGTCATTGTATACAATTCCTAGGAAATGTATACAATGCCTAAATTCGGCCGGAAATGTATGAAATAAATTATATTAGACACATTTCCTAGGAAATGTATACATTTCCTAAATGGCAATCGGAAATGTAATACATTCAAGATGTCAATGGGTAAGCGGGGAAAGCGGAGAGAGGGGAGGCTATTGCAACAGAAGTATATAATAGTACTACTCGTACAGAACGGATATTTATCTTCCCGCACCAAAATAATTTCCCCGCCCGATATCCCTCCACTCACTGCATCCCGTAGGCGCCGCCAAACTCCGCCGGCTGGTGTTGCATTTTATATTTATGCTACCTGGGTGGCTTTATTTACATAGTTATAAAAAAACTTTTGCTTTTACATTGCGGTGTATTATTAACTTAAACAATAGACTGTACTTATCAAATTAAAGTTTGAGCTTTACAAGCTTTATAAGTTTATGTGCTAGATACGTTGTAAAAAATAATAAATAGATGATTTTTAAAGTTTAATTAACAAAAAGCCTTACAAAGATATTATTTTACCGTATTATTGTTGCATTACTCCAACGAGAGCCTTGGGAAAACATTCTAATTGTGAGTTTAACAATGATTCTCAGTTTAACAGCGAGCTTTGTTCAATTTATTCACAGAAAGCATTAGTTTCATACATTTCCTAGTACAAGTTCGGAATTTTATACAATTCCTAGGAAATTCATACATTTCCTAGGATATGTGTGAATTAAATCATCTTTGAAACATTATTTCATACATTTCCTAACGAGCTCCGGAATTGTATACATTTCCTAGGAATTGTATACAATTCCTGGATTTCATACATTTCCTGTAACATATATACTTACATGGTCGTGTAGCGTCTTGAAACCAAGCCGTATCCATGGGCGGCGTATGAACGTGATTTATTTCTCATTCTTTCCGGCGTTTTTACTATTTCAGGAATTTCGAAACAAACTATGTATAGTTTGTACTTAGATGACATTTCAAGTTTCTTGGTGGGAATAAGAATTCCCGTGCTAAAATGTAGAGATAAAATTATTACTTTGTAGGATGTTTTTTTGGAAAGGACAAGATCCTACTCAAATTTTTGTTCTGAAATTTCGAGAAAATTCTGATTATTGCTTGGAAATAAGGATTCTCGTGATTAAATATATAGAGATGCTCATCCTATGTACATTTATAATGTAGGTATTTTTGGAGAGGCCTTTGTCTAGCAGTGGATATGTTTTGGACGATGATTTTCTTTTTCTGGCGATTTATCCAAATACCCTACAAGTTGATGGAGAGACAAACAAACAAACAAACGTCAGTTTGCATATTAGTGAGTTATTAGACTAGAAAGTACTCGATTTAATTAACTCAAATGACGCATAGGACATCGAAGACGAGTTAGCTGCTCAGTGTGAGATTTCAAACGCGCGTCACACCCGTTACAGGCGACGAATCGTGACAGCGTATCTTCTCACACTGTGACACGACACGTCATACGACATCAGTCACGACCACGCCGTGACGTGACGGCGACGCGACACCGAAATCCGAACTTCGCACGAAAGATTGATGATTTGCAATCGTCGTCATAGCGTTTTCTTTGTCACTTTATGCTCTGATTGTGCATGCTAGACTATCATGTTCAAAAATATCAGGCTCGTAATCTGTCAAATAAAAAATTATGGATTTTTGTCAGTCAAATGTAGAGTCGTGTAGTAAAACAAATTAAATCTCTATTATCGTGGTATTTAATTTGATAGTTATATTAAATTAATCAATATCCAAAATTAATTACAGGTATTGTTACTAAGTATGTATTAGTAATTTTGAACAATTTTAAAAGTACACCAATTACTAATTTTTAGTTGTTAGTATTTGTTAATTATTTAGTATTTTCAAGTTAAAAAAGAATATATATATATGTATATATGTGTGTGTGTGTGTGTGTGTGTATGTGTGTGTGTGTATATGTTATATTTGTATTTGTATTTGTAAGGTTTTTCTTATTGAAAATTTAACAAGCATTTATGAAAATTGTTATATTATGCTTCAAGCCTTATAAATTATCTTAAGCGACAATTTTCAACATCGTGGACTTATAGCAAGGCGAGATCTTTGTGATAACGTAACCAGATTTTTAGCTCCTGTGTGGTATATTATATTATAATTCAGCGGCGAAACTATAAAATTTACTGTAAGTGGCCCTATTATACCGTATGAAATATTCATCGGCCACCGGCAAGGATTGTTGTCACTGGTATTATGCGGCAAAAATCACTTGGGAGCGGCTATTAGCGCGAATTAGCTGTAATGGACGTGGCGTTTAACACAGAAAATCCTTTAACTCAAAAGGTGCAGTGTGCATTTTAAACTTACATAGGAACTAGGTTGTAGTGCATAAAGCTTTTATATAGAATTTAATCTTCCTTATATTGTGTTAACGTGCATTTTATAGCGACATAAATAGAACTTTGTTTTAAATGCAGTATTGAAAGACTACCCATTGTTAACTTTTTACATTTGACATGGTCTCAATAAATACTTTTCTACAGAATAATTTGTAGTGTGCATTCAGTTCTTGGAACTCTCCACACACAGTATTATTTATATTTAATTTTTTATACTATTTAAGTGGTGTTTTTCAGTACTTTGCTTTTGTAGGAATTTTCATGATCGTATCAGCAGTGCTCCAACTTTATGATGAGCTCACTGAAATTGTTTTTTTGGAGATAAAAATAAAAAACAGATTTTCGAAAAGTTTTGAAATAAAATATACAAATACCATTTTTTAAATTTCGAAATAAAATATTACTTACATTGAATTAGCCAATAAATCATTCAACGTAAAACCGAATAATTATCACGTAGCCACTTGAACCGCTACCAAATCCGTACTAATGAGAGGCCTGGGATCGGTCGCGCCATCTGTCTGTAATCAACGATAAGTTAATTAAATCGCAGCAATATGGCGGCGGTGTAATTGCTATTAATAAAGCGCTTTCCTGTGCAATTAGAGCTGGACGCGGATTGGCTGCGTCGCCGGCGCTGCGCGGTCTATCGCCGGCGACGTGATAACACGCTAATGTCAAGTAGCTATTGCATGATCCGTCATTCTAGACGATAAATTGCTAACTATATATGTATTGCTCCCGACTTACTACTTATACTTATATATTGGCTCGTTCGCGTGACTCCATTCAATTCACAAACAATCACTTGCAAAGCTTTAACTAACATAATAAGATGGATTCCAAGTTGACATTCACGTTAGCCTGATGATGCTTGATAAATCCGTAAAAGATTGATACTTGGATATAGTGACACAAGAGACACTTGAAAATGTTTATTTTAGTATTTCGTTCATAGCAGGGTTGCTTATTTTTGTTTTCAAAGTTGGCATTACAAGTGAGCTGTCCCTAATAAAAGGATTACAAGGATGCATGGTCGACATATTCCCAATAGTCCGTTGAGCAGATCCATCAAACGGCGCGCGCAGTCGAGCCGGGAACAATGATTGACGAGTTCGCACCTCGGCTCATACCATTCTAATTAAGACGACATGCGTGTGCGCACTGCTGCAACTCTTCGCGCTCGTTTAGCTACATACAAAATTCATTATAAATGGTTGCTGCTTCCTTATCTTGCGGGATTGGGGCTACCTCAAAAACCGCTTGGGACTTTTAAAATGACTCCTGTAACGATTACTGTAGATACCAATCATTTTAGGTGCGTTCCGAAGTTGATTCAGCTTGAAATAGGCTAACTGAGAAAAGTCTCAAAGGAAATTCGAACCCGATACCTCCTGTCCTGATAGTAAAGCGAGCGTCAGATTCAGATCACTCTGCTACGGAGGCTGTTAGAGATAAAAAATAAAATTTACTATTGCCAATAACTCTTTAGACATTTAAAATGATAAAATCAAGGCATGGTGCAGCAGTTTGTAAACAACTCTAATTCTGGAATGTGCGATACGACAACATTCCTGGTGCATACGTATTGTGTGATTTTGCCTAACATTATTAATAGCGCAACCTTTCATTCAAGCCCTCAGCTCCGTGTTGCACTAATCTATGAGAAATATCTACATCGCGGTCATAGACGTGCACTTTAACAATGTCATAACAATAACGAGACGCTGTAAACGGGCGCCCCTTATTTCTGTCTTCGGTATCTGCTCATTAAAGCGCTTCGCGTACGTTTCTCGCGGTCTTTTTGCTTGCTTTCGAGTTTTCCGCTAACTTTTGGGTGGTAGGATGATGAACGACGTCGGTGGCCATATATCATTGCGGTAATATATCGCGCGGTACGCCGAGTGTCGCCATTAACGCATGCGCGCAATTGCCCGTGCTCGAAGCTGCGCGTTGCACCATCGCATCGGAGCTATAAGAAGCATCTCACAAATCGACGCGCGCGACTACGGCTAAACGTGCATAAATCTTATTAATGGTACTCTTATTTTCGTCCTCGTGCGTTCTTGTAAAATTGTTAGGACGAGCATAACTGACGCTGCTTTGCCTTTGTCGAGGTATCGCGAAGGTTAAGTCTCTTATTATGGTCGCCAGTGCGCATAAAATTTCCTAGAGAAATCGAGCCAATCAAATTCTTATTGAAAATTATGATACGTCTTCACAATCTCCGTAAACGACTTGGGTGGTCGTATCATTTGTTATGTATGTTGCTATGGTAGTTCGCGGGTCAGAAGCCGCATTCCAACACTTGCGCAAGATTGGATCAGTTGGATGGCGAATTGTCAAGCTGGCTCGGAGTTCGGAGTCTGGGTGCCTCCGGGTTCGTCCACAAAAAGAGAGAGGCCACTAGAGAAGCCAACTCAACTTACATCTAAAGATTTGTTGTTTCCGTTCTCGCCGCCTCAATGACTACCATTTTATGTCGATTAGGAGATAGTGTTTCACGCGCCCGCTACCGACCTGCCAGTTTTTGTGACACTCCTTTCTGCCCACAACGAGTTTATTATCGACGATCAGCTTTAAACTGTTAGTTTTAGTTTTTTTTTTTCAACATTCGTTTTTTGTTACGAGTTCTGTCTTACGTTTCTTTAATTAAATAAGTTGGTAACGTATAGTCTCCCCTTGTTAAAAGTAAGAATGACAAACAGGAAACCGCAGTCACATAGTGAAGTGTAATAAGAGCCATTATGTCGACCAACCACAGGCAATTTTACTAACAGTAAACAAAAACATACACCTTTACAAAAACGTCTACCCATTCATCTTTCTCCAACGGGAGACATTAAAGAATGTCTCCGTTAAGAAGGGGAAGGGGACTGATCGGTAAGAACTACAATTGCATGTGAAGGAATGCTCATGCCAGTAAAATTTCTTTGTATATTTCAAGCAGGCTTGTTCAGTTTTGAACTCTGTAGCGTTTATATCGGAATGGTTTTATTACAACACTTTTTTACTCTAAATGTTTATTATTGCTGACAATGTATTCACGGAGTAGGGAGAGAGTAAATATAAGCAGTGGGTCTTTGTAACTAGGGACGTTTCACGGTTGGCTTGAAGGATATACGGCAGCCATTTTGTGAAATATTTATTTGATCTTATTTGATTTGGTGATTAGCATATGTTTTTTTCTATTTATTTGAATTATTCTAAGCAAGACTCGCAAAGAAGATTTTTAATATAAATTTATAAGCAATAAGTTTTTAAAAGTTATGTAATTTGAAATTTCCTTTATTGTAACAGCTTTTGTATTCTTATTCCAACAGGTGATATTTCTAAAATAAGGCTTTGAAGGCATGATATTTAAAAAAAAGCACAAAAAAAGAAAAGCCGCGATTCATTTTCTTAAAAATAACTTGTCTGGTTTAGTATGAGTACAAGCTATAGATGTATCTGCGGCCATATCTAGAAGTAAGAAGAATGGACAGCTAGCGAGGCGTTCAATATATATAACACATCCACGCTTGCGCCCGCGCAGCCATACCTCACTAATTACTAGCGATAATTTGCGATAACCCGCGCCATAATGAGCGAAAGAAAGAATGAAAGATTCGCTCCGGTCGCGGCGAACGATAATTACTCTCCAACCAAGTAATTGTCGAATAATTGCGCTAATGTGAAAATGCACGCTTTAACATAACAATAGAAAGGGGAACACGATACGCTGAAAAATGTATATATTTTATTCAGAACATTACTTTTTGTGAAACGCTTTGACACCTCCGACCGACACCGTAAAATGAAAAAAATCAGAGTTTACAATACCATCCCGTTTCTGAGCTCAAATCACGTCCTTGTAGTGTTCTATCATGTACCTACATTATAATCATATATACTTTATTAAAGAAGCCTGAGATACTTTTACCTACTCCATTTTTTGTTTACGTCGTACAAAAGCCTTTTACTCTAGTTAAGTAAAATTCGCACTGGCATCTTTTCTCTCTGGTAAGATGCTGTACCCGTAACATGCAATGCTATGACAAAAGTTTGTCGCGCGAGAAACCCGCCATATTGAAATATCCTCCAATAGGATAAGAGAATACGCACGACAAAATTATGCCTGTCACGCGTGGACCGGGCATGTTAGAGGGTGTATCATCCCTATGAATGACAAGTCTACAAAAAGTCTTTACACAGCGTGTCACGAATTTTTGAGAGCCACGTAGCAGCAATAGGAGAGGAAGAGAATTGAGGTGTAGTGTATGAATGAGTTTGTATTTCTGTAACTGCTGAAACAGACCAGCTGTAACAGGCCTGTCCCGAACAGACCGCGTGTAGTTTCTAGTGTATGTACAAAATGGTATTCAGTTGTTGCAGCTCACGTATACAGGGCGTCCCACGGCTATGCCACATGGAGGGAAAGTACCTTAAATATTGTAGGTAGAACATTTTACTGAAAGAAGACATTATTTTATTTCTAAAAACTATTAAAACTGCATTCATACATTTTTTAATAACTACATGGTTGAACCGGGAATCGAACCCGCTACATGAGGAAAAAAAAACACCCTGTAGTTTTATCATACCAATCGAAAGGCTCCTTCATACGGATTATTTTTTGCTAAATAACATAGTGTCAAAAATAAAAGAAAGATCATGAATTTTAACATTTGATGTGGTCGCCGAGATTTTTTTTATGCATGGGGTTACTAGCGACCCGCCCCGGCTCCGCACGGGAAAATGGTTATTGTGGGTTATCCTTTAGTATATTATGCATGTATTATACATATAAACCTTCCTCTTGAATCACTCTATCTATTAAAATCAAAATCCGTCGCGTAGTTTTAAAGACAGGGAGTGAAATAATCAAAAGAGTGCGACTTTGTATTCAACAGCGTATTAATAAAATTGATAAATTTTGTATTAAAAATGTTAAAATACATAATCTTCCTTTTATTTATGACACTATGTTATTAAGCAAAAATTAACCCTTATGATGAAGCCTTTCGATCGGTATAATAAAACTACAGGATATATTTTTTTCTCGTATAACGGGTTCGATTCCCGGTTCAACCATGTAATTATTAAAAAATGTATGAATGCAGTTTTAATAGTTTTTAGAAATAAAATAAAGTCTTCTTTCAGTAAAATGTTCTACTTACAATATTTAAGGTACTTTCCCTCCATGTGGCATAGCTGTGGGACGCCCTGTATAATAATGTTTAGATAGGTATAGTATATGTGTGCGGAATGCGGTTGTTGCAGTCCGCGTGCAATATTTAGACAGGTGTAGTGTATGTATGCGGTAGGTAGGTATACAGTTGTTACGGCCCACGTGTTGTGTATGTATTTGGTATTTGCGTGTAGTGTTTAGACAGGTGTAGTGTAAGGTGGTATGTGGTTGTTGCATTCGCGTGTAGCGTACTCTATGTATTGCGATATGTTGTTGTAGCAGGCGCGTGTAATTCTCAGGCAAGAGTAATGTATTATATGATATGCGGTTGATGCAGCCCGCATGTAGTGTTTAGTCAGTTGTACTGTACGTATGCGTTATGCGGTAGTTGTAGCCCGCGTGTAGTGTTCAGACAGGTGTAGTGTATGTATCTGGTATTAGCGTGTAGTGTTTAGACAGGTGTAGTGTATGTGGTATGCGGTTGTTACAGACCGCGTGTAGTGTTTAGACAGGTGTAGTGTATGTGGTATGCGGTTGTTACAGACCGCGTGTAGTGTTTAGACAGGTGTAGTGTATGTGGTATTCGGTTGTTACAGACCGCGTGTAGTGTTTAGACAGGTGTAGTGTATGTGGTATTCGGTTGTTGCAGGCGCATGTTCCCCACGGTGCGCGTGTCGTTCGCGGGCTGCCGCTCCGAGGCGCGCTACGCCGTGCTGCTGGACGTGGTCCCTGTGGACGGGAAGCGCTACCGCTACGCGTACCACCGCTCCTCGTGGCTCGTGGCCGGCAAGGCGGACCCGCCCGCCCCCGCGCGCCTCTACCCGCACCCCGACTCGCCCTTCTCCGGCGACCAGCTGCGCAAGCAGGTCGTCTCCTTCGAGAAGGTCAAGCTCACCAACAACGAGATGGATAAAAATGGACAGGTCAGTACATAATTATTTTGTTTCTTCTTATACTTTCCCCACCGAAGCGCTCGTGCCTACCTTGCATAAGTGATAAGGCCGACCAAAACTTAGTCTTATTCAGTGTAAGCTGGTTCTTATAATCTTTAGGAGTTTATTGATTTTGGCAATAGCTTATGATTTAATTTGAAATGATGTATCCTATTTTATAAAACCAAACAATGATTGAAATAATCAGTTACAATCAAGTCGTCATACTGGCTCCGCCGCTATACCTTTTGAGTTTTGAATGGGTGTCATAAAACTGGGATGTTTATTTGCAGCTTGTGCTAAACTCGATGCACAAATATCAGCCTCGGATACACCTGGTTCTGCGGCGAGAAGGAGCCATCAACGCGCCCATAACAGACCTGGAGCAGGAGGAGTTCAAGACGTTCATCTTCCCAGAGTGCGTGTTCACCGCCGTCACCGCGTACCAAAACCAACTGGTGAGTCTCATAAACCTATCACGCAATCGTTACCTGTGATATGCGCATAAATAATCCTCTAAGCTGTTTATTTGGCATAGTGTCCACTTGTTACTATCATTTGATTTCTAAAATAGATCAGAAGAACAAACGTTTGAACTTTGAAATCGCGGCGCGATGTCGTCTGGGTATCGATGGGTTCTATTTCTATCACGCTAATTGCATCTTGCTGAAAGGTATGTCCAGTCGAACAAAGGGAGGTGGGATGTAATTTTTTGTGTATGGGCCACACTGGGGCGGCGACGACGGACGGACAGCGCGGCTGACGCGTGCCCGACGGTGACGATTAAAGTTTTCACCCGCGCTAAATATAACCCCTCTTCGACCGACGTGCTCCACGTTCGCAGCTCTATTACTGCTAATGCATTCCATGTATCGCTAATTTGCTCATCAAAGATTTTCTAGGAAGCCCGAGTTATGACCACTTTCATCTAGCGCGTGTAACAGATGTGGGAATCTTGTTGTTCGAGCAGTCTATCGTTGCTAAAACAATCTGTGCCTATTCTATCTTCACGCATGTAATTTTTCGCAGCTTATTATAGAGATGATTTAGCGTTGCAACGACATGCGACATAATTGCTAGATGGAGATTGCTAATTGTATGGAACCGAACAAAGAAGTTAAAAGATTATACCTACTCGTACTCGTAATATCTGACTACCCATTAGTAGTGACGGCCTAGGAAATACTGAAAGGACATGCTCGCTCAGTCAACATTTGCAAAGAAACTTTTCTCTGAAACAGAAAATAAAATTGACTTTTCTTTACAACCTGTCTAATTTAAACAAGGATGTTATAACTAAAATAACAATTTCATATAGGAACGGGGAATTTTTTTTCAATTTCAGATAAAGATTTTTTATTTTTAATGCATGAGCATGCTTTTAAAAGTTGCCAATTTACAATCTGTTTTTATGTACTACGTTGCGTTGGTGGTTCTTGTTCCCGCTGCTCGCGTCGCCGGTCTCTCCGCTGCTCGCTCCGCTCGTCAACGGCTCGTCGCTACATGTGTCGCCACGCGCAATTAATCCTCTGTCACAAGAGCGTTTGGGCGTCTCCGAGTTTCTCGTTTTGTCTCGTCCCGCGTAGTAAAATAATTAGGACGTTTTGAGGTTCATAAAGGAAGCGTTACTTTATATCGACAACGCGGTACATAAATCTTCATTCGTTCGTTAATTAGCTGTTTCGAATGAGTTTAGTGCCTATTTGCCTGAGTCTTCTGAGGGCGCAATATTTACATCGAGGATACAATTTTGAAGTTGATATATACGATCGCTTTCAGAAAATGTTTACCAGTTTTTAAGTTTAATTTCACGATCAAAACTTAGTTTAGTTTAGTTAGTTTAGTTTTATTTGTCTCATGCTACAAGATTGCACACGTTTTTACTATATGTAGTATAAAAAAGGACATCCGAGTATCGTCTATCGTATCGTCAATACGAGTATGTATAAAAATTAAGTACCTAAAGAAAGTCGTTAATGTCAAGGAAATAATAAAACCAACCTTGTGACTTAAATGTGTGTTTGCAATTGTGATACTAAAGGTGGTATCACAAGATCCTTTTCTGTCCTCGACAGTGCTTACAATTTAAATAGCTAGAGTATTTTCATTAATAAATAATGCAGGTAGATAGGCCCATTACCATGTATGTACGTACATAGTTAATCAATAACTAGGTTTTCAAATAAGATATTGCAATTTTAATACTGCTAATAGTTTACCAGTTTGTGCGTGATTTGCATATACTTCTAGTAAATTGATTAGATACACGTTGTCGTTGCAATAACTTCTTAGGCTGAATAAGGTAATATAAACAGTAGATTTTATGGGTAGAACCTAGCTACTAAATTATGGTATCTATATCATATCATTTACTATCGACTGAAAGTTACTTGGAAAATTATATTTAAAACTCATAAACACAAAATAGACCGATTATTTATTTTATATCTTCTTAATTATTTATTCCTTCAAGATAAAATCAAGCAAGGCTTCATAGTGACTAAAGTTTTTTTTGTATCTTGTATAACTACTTCACAAAGTAAAGAGCGTGATATCGCGGTATCGATCGCGGCGCGGGCGGCGGACTCACTGGCCCGATTTGGCTGACGTCACACTTCTGACAGCTAAAACATTTGTCGAACGACGGAGATAGTGTCACAGATAACCCAATCCCTTACAACAATAAGAACACACTTAGCATGTTTGCACCTGCGGCCTGCACGCCAACCACAAGATCGATATGTCTTATACCCGCATTACAAAAAAGTCTCAATGCTAGTGTAAAAAAAAATACATTTCCAACAAGATCAGTTCTATAATACTGAATATAAAACAAAATTATACAACTTATAGCCCGACATTTTGTACATTTCAGAAGGAAAAAAAGTGTCACCACATTTTTATACGTACACGGCGTTGGTTAAATCGATTCAAAATGAAACATCATTATTGGTGCTTTATCATACTGGAACGTTGATATAAGGTGAGATAAGGAGGATAAAAAATGTGGATTGTATTTTTTGTGTGTTGCTGTGAGACGGAGCGTCGCCGCGAGGGATGCGCGCGCGCCGCGGGGCGGTTTCCCGGGAAACCTCCTCGGGTTAGACCTGTTTCAATATTTAACATTTTACACCCACCTCTCTATTGTCGAGCTCCTCGGTTTGTATGCTATCCTTTGTTAAGAATTCGACTCACAGCGAGGTGACAATATTTGTTAGCGTTTACGCATCTTCCACGCCACAATGCGTTTTTTAATAGTTGATGACTTGTGAATTTGTTATGATTGATCGCTCCACAGAGCATTCTCGGAGAAAAACTCGAGGATAGTATCCTGCCGAGAGATTTGAATGTTTATAGACAAAAAAATATTTTTATTTTTTAATTAAGTACATAAAGCTCATTTTATTCCGTATAAAATGTAGAATTGCAAAATACTGGATTCAGAATAATACCTACGAAGCAGCATTAATTTTACAGCTTACCTGTCCTGCAGCTAACGCGTTTTCGTTGTTTGTTCTTATGATTTTCCAGTGGTATGGTGGTATATTTTATCGAAAAAAATTTTCGTAATATTTATCTTTTGCCAACTAACATTTTTTCAATATCCTTACTAACTAAAAAAAAGATCCATCCACACAATACAGTACAAAATATATACTTACGAAGAAATGTGAATGAATTTAACATTGTTGCATTATATCAAAGATCACAATGAAACGATTAGAGATGTCTTGTAACTTTTGTAGGTCATGTTGGAACTGTTACACAGTAGATAATCACGGAAATAATTGCATCCGCAGCGACATGTCCCACTCTTTACACACTCAATAGCCGCTTAATTGAAATTTATATCTCATTTCTCAGTATCAATAATCAATATTCTAAAATCTCCAAAGCTATTCTCACATTGAGCGTCCACAAACGAGTTCTTGAGTATAATCGAACAATATAATGAAGGAGTAAAGGCAAACACAATTTCAATAACAAAGGAGAGGCATGACAAATAAACATATTTCACGGCCCGAAATGGCTGCGGTCAGGTGTCACAGGGATCCCCCTCTCCCCCCTTACCGGATCTTATTCTTCTCCAATAATCGATTAATTCTTTTCAATAAAGTCAACCTTTACTTTAGCTCTTTCATCTCTATCAATTTTTCGTATTTACTCGTAGTTTTTCAGTATTTCTCATTCTCTGTATTTTATACTCGTAATTTTGAACTGATTTGCGACAATCTGTGCGCTTAGTTAATTTATTCTTGTGGTAATTAGTAATTCTCTCATAGCTAGAAATACCTAATAATCTATTTGAAGTGATTGAATCAGTTCAGGCCATGAAACAAAACAACTTAAAAAAAATAAAAATAAATACGATTTAATTCCATTTTTTTACACTTTATAAAAAATACACTTTTATTTCGGGAAAGCTATTGTTTACTAAAATGCTAACACTTTCATCTGCAATTCAGCAACAGTAGGTATAGACAATTTTAATGATTGTCAATGCATCCGTTAATATTTCAACAAATTATACGACTCGATAACACGAAACGCACATAATTCAAAAATACAAGAAGTCAACGTACTTGGTTAAAGTGGATTTAAAATAATTTAAGAGGAAATTATTTATTGGACTTATATCTCTTTCTGGCCGCCTGTTTAGCGTATTGGGGATATGGTGTTGTTTCGCTTACTCATGCCATCGATCAAGAGAGGTGTGACGTCACGCAGAGCCGTCGTGTGCGGCCCAACTAAATTTATTGCGTCTGCGCACCCGCTATAACCAAAGAAAAACTACATTTTGCTATAACTTTGTTCGAATTCCGGATAATGTCTCAACTTGCATTCTCTTTATATTATTAAGTAAACGTTCAAACCTCCTTACTAACAAAATGTCAATCTTAATGTGAGCGATTGATAAGTGACAGCATCGTTTTGCTTTCTCAAGGATTTCCACAAAAATAAATGTTTCAAAGCAGATAAAATTGAAATGTGGCAAATTGCCTACTCCTTGATCTTTAGAGTTTACAGTCAGAACTACGGACACGAGTGCAAAGTGGACCTGGTACTCAGCGTGGGATCTCTGAAAGAACTGGTCGCACGACTGAACAACAGAGAGCCTCCTCCTACGCTGGTGTAACGATTGGACCTGTCGCAATGAATCTGGCAAAAACAAAGGCCCAACACTTCGCCGCTGCACCACTAAATCTCCTGGCTATGTGGTTGTGTCGACTGCTCGTGAAAGTGGTGACCCAGGTGACCAATGACGTGTTCAATCTCCACATGGTTTCCTTCATATGGTCCATCGGGAGCATACCGGAGAGCTTGCAACTGCTAGAGTTACTTGACAGTGAAGAGTCCATGTGAAAACGAAACTGTGCTCGCACTTTGTCGTGTGATGTTGTTTTTTTATCGTTATTTTTCTTGTATAATATTACCTAATAATATAAAAAATGGTAAATACTGCCTCTAGCTTATTTTTAACATCTCTTCGGTATTTTGCATTTCATACAATAGGTACCTACTGTGGTTTAAAAAGAAAAAGAAAATTATACGGATATTTTTCCTATGGTTCTTAGGGATGATAATTATAAGGAGGTTTCCGGCCGGACAACCCACCATACCACGGTGGACGATTCGATGACGACGAAAATTCTACCTCTGTGATTTTGACACATTCTCGCGGTCCATCGGTCGGGTCAAAGAGAAATCTTATATATAAAATTCTCGTGTCACAGTGTTCGATTCCATACTCCTCCGAAATGGCTAGACCGATTCTCATGAAATTTTGTGAGCGTATTCAGTAGGTCTGAGAATCGGCCAACATCTATTTTTCATCCCCAAAAAAAAAAAAAAAAAACAAATAAAAAAAAACAACGCGGGCGTAGCCGTGGGCGGACAGCTAGTATAACTATATAATGGTCGGTCGGGTCCATGGACTTAGTAACATAGTTACACCATGTCTAATACCATCACAAAGGCACTGGTTTCTGGAAGCCCGTTAACTGCTCGCAGCTGTAGGTCGTTCCTGATTTATCCAGCTCTAACTCTAACAGTTTGTCTAGGATCCTAACATCACATTACACCATCACCACATGCTCGATAAACAGTTGAGCTTTAGATGTAGGTTTATGATCATGACTTGTCTGCGATTAAATAAAAAGATTTATGGTAGGAATAATCCAGTTTGTGCAAGGACAGTTCAGAAATAGTTGTGTTTTTTTCTACTTCTTATCTTGAGGTATTTATCTTCTGGACATAGTCGCGTACTTATCATAATAATAAACTCTGTGTTAAAATTACAAAACCACCTGAAACGATTCTAATCCTAAGTTTTCAGCCAACCAAGATGATACAGGTAGTCATTTAAATTAGAGCTATGAAACAAACTGAAAATAAAACCACAAAACTTCAGTAGTGAGTGCACTGCAATACAGTAGTGTGGCTGTATCGTAGTAGCATCACTCATCGCCGCACTGCATCAGCGCGAGATATGCAGGGAAGGGGACGCTAACGTGACATTTATTTATCCTCCACAATGTTTCTGTCGTGTCGACGACTACTTTTATCTTCCTGAACATTTTTTGTACAAAGTCTCAATAATAAACATAAGTAGGTTATTAATAGACGAAACGCTACAAATGTAGAGTTAGAGTGACTTTAAAAAAATAAAAGTAGATATTAATTTGATCGTTTCTCGATATAGGACACATGCAGAACATCTGGAGGAATTATATTCAAAGTTAATTCTGCACATTAAGTAGAAAGACTGTAGTTGTACTTCCACAAGTAATACATCACCACCCCAATAATTAGAGCGTCGTTTGCAGCGCGGGCGGGGCGGCGGCGCGGGCGGCGGTATAGCGACGCGGACGCTCATCTGAACTCATCTCTCTCCTTGACGCCTTTTTGTGTGATTTTTTGTTTCCCGCCCGGGAATAATGTCATTATGGCGCCTTTAATGTTGTCAGTGAGCGGAGCGGCTCGCCGCCCAAGGCGAACGTTTGTTGATACTTAAATTAGGTTGTTTTGACACGCCTCGTTCTTATGTTTGTACTAAATCTAATAAACGTCGGTAGCGAGAAAATGTCCCATTCATTACACCGCTGCGCTCGCTGTGATATATTTTCAGTAGCTTTGTGTAATAGCATCTCTCGCGTACCATTCTATTGTGTTGCCGTGCCAATAGGCAGAAAAACTTGTTATCGTTCACAGGGAAGGAATGCATAAAACAAACTCGAGGCATCGAAAACAATTACGGGCGGGTTGACGGCGAGGCGCGATATACATTATGTATAATACGTCAATATTGTCAGCTACTACTCGTATTGTAAGCGCACTCATTACGTCAGGCGCAGGCGCGAGGCGAGAGCGCGGCCATTGTAGTCAATGGGTCTCGCCAGGTGGGTGTGCAAGTGTAAGTAGCTGAGTGCGTCGCGCGACACGCGGGTCGCGGGTCACCCTCGCGCGACTCGCCTCGCGGAAGCGCGCACTGTCCACCCTTACCTTACCTCCCCGCCCCTCGCACCCACCCGTGTCGTGTTAGCACACATCTCATTATGTCGCACGTCTCCAAATGTTATTCATACCGACAAACTGACAATACACTCATTCATTTTCAATCACTGCTAGGAAATTTACATATTTATAGAAACCATGTTAAAATGACTGGCCGCAAGTATACAGTACTATTATTTGTAGAGCTTCCTTGTCACTATTTTAGTGATAGTTTGTGACACGCAGCTTGTGATATTACTCACCGGCAAACCGAAGACTTGTCACGGGCTGGTCAATATTTTGTACTGTTTATTGTTCCGCTTTGATCCATTGTTTGAAGCAAGACATTTGTCAAGACGGTTCGTAGATTAACGCATTTCTGACGAGTCACTTCAAACGGATGCATAAATTCCTCGACAAAAATTAAGAAGTTAATTGGTGTTACTAAAAATGTTCTGAACTTAAATAAAATTAATGACCCGCTTGATCTTTACAATCAAATAATGAGAACTCATTTAATGATAAAAAAAGATAAATATTGTACACTACTATTAGCAATAATAAACTGCACCCCAGATTTTTTTCTATTTATACTCTAAGATTGCACCCTAAAAACAGTGATATAACTAAAAATAATCCAAATTCAACAAAGAAAGCTTCTTATTCTTGAAATATTCTATAACGATAAGCCCACTGTTCCCCCCCCCCCAGTCCAATAGCTATAAGCTGAAGAACAAAGTCACTAATTATGTATTGTGCAGCAAAGGATTACTAAAGTGTATTTCCTGATGATCCCAGCTATTTATAGTTCATAAATGGGAACATTTTTTCTTTTATTATAGCTACTTAGTGCGAAGTTGTCAAAATCGATCAATTAACCCAGACGTAGGCGCAGGTTAAACGGACAGTCCGACACTAAACTGTTTATCACTCAGCAGGTAATTAGCGCAGGACTGTACCAGACGACAGACTGCCATCAGACATCGACGACACGATGACTTGTTTATTGCGAATCATTAGAAAAAAACACATATTTTCACACCTCAGAACAGTGTCAAGAATATCTGCTGAAGTTACAATATTGGTTCAACTCGATCTGTTATTAGTAGCGGCTATTAATGGAGACTGGTTTCAGAGGAAGGCTTTGTCGTAAATATTAGTCACAAATTGTGTGGCGCCGCAGCAGGGGCGCACTCAGCGAGGGGGCGATTTCTCAACGAGCTCCTCCAAGCTGCCTCGGATGCCAAACACATTTTTTAACACCTCGACCAGCACTTAAATCAAACATTTGCTTTATGGGGGCATCGACACGGATGCCACAACACACGAAATAATTAAGTTATGCAAATACTTACTGTAAGAAAGTTTACAATGACTATCTTAAAACAAGTCCGGTGAAGCTTGATCCGTCGTACCTTTTCGACTCAAGCATAGGTCAATTAAAAAAAAAAAAAAAACTATCTTAAAAAAGAAAAAAATAATATGAAAAGCAAATAAAACGATAAAATCCGTTAATATAAAATAATTATAATATGGTAGAGATAAATATGTACACTAAGATTAGAGCAAAGCATTAGCACAATATGTTGTCTTGACAAGTATGGTAGGTAATTAAAATGTAATATAGTTATGCTAAACTTGATGTCGATAACGGATAAAGCTCGGACGTCGTAATATCGAACGAGCCAACTAAAATGATAAATAGATGTGGAATGTCGTCAATAAGTTAACCTTATTAGAGCTGGTACGCTGCTCCGCGGGTGGTACGAGTAACTCCGAGCCAGCAGCGCGTTCACACTAGGACACAGAGCTCACTACACCTGCCTTTTACAAGCCATACACTTGCATAATAAAACCAGCTCGCGCACTCTGAACGACCACTTATGCTAATCGCTGTCCATGTTTTAGTATCGTAATGCATCTAATTGAATCCATGTCTGTACCACACTTCTGGTACTTAATTGATTTATGCTGTTTAAGTTCCGTATGGTAGATACATTTTACTGCACAATAGAGACGTGTAGGTAGTTCTGAAGTGAGTCTATAACAGCTGTTTGGTTTGTTTCAGATCACGAAACTGAAAATCGACAGTAATCCGTTCGCGAAGGGGTTCCGTGACTCTTCACGTCTCACTGAATTCGAAAGGTAACTATCAACTCCCAGTAAACGTGTCTATGATTTGTTTTGTTTGTTTGCTTTCAATTATTTGCTTGATTATGTCACTTTCATAAAAAAAAACTGGAAATGTAATGAATGCCTAATTATGTAAAAAATGTAGAGCGAGGTTTCGTTTTGCTAATGTTCTTTCGAGCATTCATTATTTCATCATGAATATGACAAATTTGGAATGTTTCTCTAATGGCACATTCGATACACTCTCAGAAACAAACATGGCATTCCAATTGCCATTGATTGATGCCTCTCTGTACCTAATTATGCCTCCATCTTTAATACTTCTGTGAGCAATCGAATTGATTTATAATTATTAGCACAGATCGATATAGCCCACGTATCCGTGTAATTCGTAATTCTACGATTTCTAATGCAACATAACATTACCTGCTTTCATGATTTCATCGTCGCAAAAAAATATGATGAATGATCGGATGAATAAATAAATACATTTGTTTCTTTGTCGAGATTTTATATCACGGGGGAACATCAAACACCATCAGTCTTCCCCGATGACCCGCGCATCAGCATTGCTAATAGGTAGATATCCATGCTATCATTATTAATTTCACCTCCAAAATTTTTTGAGACTCGTGTACAAAGTTCTAAATATTCGTTTTTACGTTCCAGGGAGACGATGGAGTCGATGTTAGCGGAGCAACATTACCTGCGGTCGCCGCTTCGACCGTTTGATCTCGATCAGCATAATAATAACTTGACGTTGGAGGAGAAGGCGATACTGGCAGCTCGGTCTCAGCTGTTCCTAAGGGCGGCGTATCCTCTGTATGGAGTGCCAGCAGCAGCGCTGTGGGGTCAGTGGGCGTGCTTGGCGCCACAGCTCCTGGCGCAGCAGCACTTGGCCGCGGGGGGGTCGGGGCTGCAGCTGCCGCGGCCGGTGTACCCGGGCGGCGTGCCGGCAGCAGCCAGCGCGCTGGCTCAGCACCGGTTCTCTCCATACCCGCCGCGCCGCGCGTCACCGGGCTCCTCTCCGGACTCGCTCCGCGACGCCAGCCCGCATCCCGTCCCGCCGCACACGCCGCACCCCCCTCACAGCCCGACTTAGTGATAAAACAGCAAATAAAAACCTCCCCGAGATCTCCGTAGATGCGATATAAGAATGTTCATATGGAATATTTTGCGAGAAAAATAAATAAAAGGAATTTGGAAGTGCGTCGGCGCGCTCCGCCGGTTATTGCGATGGAACGCGGTGTGCTTGACTTTAATAATAATGATGAGGATTGTATCTGTTACAGTGAAACGGGAAAATGCGTACCATTTGCGAATATTGTGAGCTCTGAAAAGACTATCGATAGTAAGTGCTGTAAATTTTTGCAGTTGAAACTTTCATGTATTATATTGTATAAAGTTAAAGTTATAAATATAATTTAAATTTGTAATTAAGATTGTTATATGTTCCTAATAGTTTTGTCTCGTAGTGATGGTTTATGCAATTCATGTTATAGTTTTAGGTGTAGTTTGCATTTGAAGCAATAAAAAAAGCGTTTAGTTTTACTTGGTGGCTCATCCAATTTGAATTATCACTGGACTTTTATGTTAGTTGTATTTGGCGACTCTGGTTTCACTCAGTTGAGCTACTTAGACACACACATTTCAATCGATTCCACTGAAAAATGTAAAGGTTCTTTACTGTAAAAATATCTTTACTGTAAAATATATAATTACGGCAATTTAATTGATCTGAATTTGTGTGTAGCACGCTTTAGGTATATGTGCAATACATGAAAAAATCTAAATTGTTTTATAGACTTTTTAAATAGGATAATCTTAAGAATACCTAGATGTATTAATTATAGAGATTGCATTGCTGTGTTTACGGTAATTCCAAACGAAAAGTTTCGAATGGACACATAGAAGTACCTACATAGTTACGTTGTAGCTAAATTATAATGATTATAAATAATATATTGCTAAAAATACAGAATTAAATGTTTGTTAACGGAGTGTTTTCTTTTCTTTATTTAACATTATATCCTATAAGCTACAATATACCTACCTACATTTCAACTTAATGTTTGTTGCTCTGCAGCTGCACCCAATACAAACGGCTTTGCAAAAAGATTTTTAAAGGGGTTAGCATTACGCTACACCTTAACCACGCAAAATGATATAAAACCTTATTTAGATTGACCCTCAATATCCATGAGAAAAGTTTCTTCCCGATAAAATATATTCCTAATAAATTATAGTAAACCAGCATTAAATATAATATTCTTTCAAAAGAGAACTTATGTTAGTAACACTTCTGAATTTTCTGAAATTTAACATATTTAAAGTTTTTATGGAGGATGAACATAACAACATAAAAAAAACTTAATTAAAAAAATCTATCACACCGAGCTTGGTTCTTTCCGACTATTGGACAAGCATTAAAATAAAAAAATAAAAAAAAAACATCTAAAGCGATAACTGTAGAATGGTTTGCGTAACCTACACTATAGCCATTTCTGCATAATGCTTTTATTTAATACATATTTTGTCTAGGTAATCTAGGATCAAAATAAAAAGAACACTGTCGAATTATCCTCAGAAATAATTATTGTTTATAACGTGCTACTTGTTTTTTAGCATTAAAAATTAATAAACTGTTATAACAATTATTAATTTAAAGTTATTAATTTAGGTATAACAAAACCCAGGTATTTTAAACTCGCTTCAAAAAGAAGGAGGGTCCCCACCCATTTCTTTTGTATTTAGATGAGATGAAAAAAATCTTATAAGATATTGTAGTTGACGCTGTGTATTTGCAAAGCAGTGTAACAATTAAATACATTATCAAATTTTAATGCAAACTTGATGTATGAAGCTCCACCCCCAAATTAGTCGGTTTATTTGTTTTAGCAGAGGAGTCGACCTCAGTGAGAGACGAGGTCATGTAAACCGGTCTCTGTTTACGAGACAACCGCTAGATGGCGCTAATAGTTGCAACATCAATGCTGAAGCGAGCTTTCTGTAGGAATGCGAAAGCTCGGAGCTTCACACGACTCGAAAGGTTGAAGTATTGACTTTGTAGACTATACGGTTATTGTTTTTAATATTATAAGTACCTAACTATACGCCTTCATTAAACACTTATGCCATATTATAACTGACTGATTTGACATAATATGAACATTTGCAACAAGAACAAGGAATAATTTGGTAAAAAAACATTATTTCCGATCTAAAACCGTTCAGTGAACTTCTGAGTGAGAATTTATTCCTCAGAAATAGTGAAGTTGGGTAAAAATAAACTTTTCTATAGGTATTTTGCTCAGTTGCATAAAAAACTAAATAAAACAATCAACCAAGAAAATGAATTAATGAGAGAAGAATATGGAGAGAAATAAAATCATAAAGTATCACTCGGAAGACACCATTACCACCGCCACTAAAACTAAATGAAATATTCAGTCACACGTTAAATTCAATCAGAATTAGAGAGTGATCCCCACCATATCTGCGATTGGAAACAGTTTTACAAGCAATAAATTCTTACACCCGTACAACATTTATTAGCTCCGATATAGATTAGATTAGCGTTGCATCCCTAGCCCAGGGGACGGGGAATTGTCCCAGTAATGTGGCCACGCGCCGATGTAATTCCACGGAGTATCTCTCTATCCCTATAGAGCTCAACTTGGTCCTGAGTTTACGGGATATCCCGTATTTCAGAAATTTAATGTTTACAGGGACAAACTGAGACGTGACAGTTCAGATCACGAAATCTAATATCGGAATTTCATAAATGAATATCATTCAACCTTAGCTAATTAGTATTATGGTTTTTGGATTTCAACCGGTGTCCCTTGTTGTTTAGTTTTATTGCCTGAATAACGTACTTAAGGGGCTCTACCATGCTAAGTGGCGCCGCCATCCTGAAAAAAATAATAACTCGGGAAATAATCAATTTTCCGAGTTATTATTTTTTAAAGGGTGGCGGCGCCACTTAGCATGCTAGAGCCCCTTAAATAGTTTAGTTAAATTCTTATAAATACAGAACTACTGTATCAGTTAGAAGTAAAGAAGCAGAGATCAAAACGAGAACGTTTGAGATATATTTTCTTTAGGTTGAGAGACACAGGGACTTGTATTATTTGAAAGATATCGGAAAGGGTCCTGGTTTATGGGAGTGATCCCGGCAATACAGTCAGCTCTAGCGTTCACTCCATCCCTTGTCTATGAGACTTGCATGTCCCCACTGCTTCATTTTAATTGAATAGTTGTAGACCCCCGTTGTTTTCCTAAAGATAACTTTATAGTCGTTTTGCATAATTGCTATCCGTGTCGCACTAATTTGTTACAATTTCGCAATCTGTCACACTTGCTAGAGGATTGAATTAGGGGACCGCTGTAAATTGAAGATTTTAGTACTCGTCTGACCATAAATGTTTTTGTATACATACATGTACACCGTGTTCCCATATTAAGTACAATTACTTTCTAATGGATAATTTACTTACAAATTATTCCTTGAAAAGTTATTTGTGAAATATGAAACAATTTGTAAGCATGGAATCTTTGAACTCGGTGTTAATTAATTGAATAAAATTATATATTATTTAAGCTAGATATTGAAATCTAAAACCTAACCTTAAAATATGCTAAAGTGAGTTCAACGTTTTTATCAAGAACAGCGTATGCAGTCTGTCGACAAATGTCTTGCCTCATTGCGAATGTTTGCGACTAAAGTCATGAACTTGATCCGAGTCTTTACATTTAATGCTGTAAATTACGCGTCTTGAAAGGGACGTCGTAGAATATTCTTAAAGGAGCAGTAATGTATGCGGAAGACTGACAAAACGTTGATGTTTAATGTATAGTAGAGGTCGTAAAGATTCGGCGCACGTCCACGCGACTCCGGGCGCAGTTAAAAGGGGATTATGGGCCGAGTGGCCAATAACACGGCGTTACGCGATACCCGAGGAGCACAATGATAATCTCCCTCGAATGAAGCTTTGTTTTAGTTTCAATACCTACCACAAACACATACATACCTACTCGTAGGTATCTCTACCTACACAACTGTTGTGCCACTCTAAGAGTATAGGTAATAAATCCATCTGCTATATCATATAGTTTAAAGCAGAAAACGAACAATACAACTAATGGGGTTTAGTACTGCACGTTTTGTAAAATCTGTAATGAATTTTAAATAATTTACTATGAAATATATTCTTGGGAAAATGCGCTTATGAATAGTGATCGTTTTTGTTGTAGTCAGGCGCGAGGCCAGCAGCGGTGTTAATGTCGCACCAGCGCACACATCTCCGCATTTCAGTTAAACTGCAAAACATAAAAGGGTAATAAATTCAAGTTTATTGCTACAAATACATATACTATTACCGTGTGGTAGTCGGTACTGGAACAAATCGCAGGCGGACCGTTCGCAGGGAATCCGCCGATCGTGCGTTATGAAATTTTAATATTAACGAAAACGCACGCGTTTAGGCAAAACAATGTGCAAAAGGGTAGCACTCCCGGCGCTTCTACTGGTAGGTACATTATCAGAATGGCGCTAATGGAATTGAATGTTTTTATTTATTGCCAGGTATTCATGTTAGACGTTTAGGCGCATGTGTAGCGGACTGTAGCGTCATTGACAACGTTTAATAGCCGAACATAACTCATGCAAATGCTCCTATTTACGCGTTTCCATTTAACCATGCCACGTTGCGGTATGCTCTGAAGTATAGGTAACTCTTTATTGAACACATACACTATTTAGTTTTATAATTAACAATTATTTTCACCTGATCCCCTTAAAAACGTAGATTTTAGTAATTTATTAGTTTTTAGTCCAGAACTATTTATTCTGTGATTATACTGCAGTTATATAGGTATTGGTACCAATATGCCAACTTTCGGCTCACTGTGCAGGCAAACTGCAACTGATAAAGTTCTTTGCGTTCAATAACGCGAATGATCTGAGTTTCGTCGTTTTTCCTCCACGAGTTGCCAGCCCCCTGCCACCTCCCATACCTAACCTGCCCCCTGCCACCCTTGCGGTGCAAAGTTGAGGGCATTAGCGTGTTATCGGCGTCGGCGGCGTGAAGACGGCGCCCACCTGATCTCACACCCCGACACGACCACCGACAGCCGAATCTACGACTGAAACAATTCACCCGCCATCCATTGCTCTACTTGAAAATACTACCAAAACAACACACTTTGAATAACCGTCCATGGACTCCAACCTCTAATTTGTTGATGAAGGTTGCAAAGCTTTAATAGGTGTAACAGATACTATCTATAAGCGTTGAGATGTGGGGATAGGTGGGAAGCGTGAACGTGTTTTGCAAACCAGCCGAGGAAATAAGGTGTCCCCAATTTTACTTTGTCGACCGCCACTGATAGCAGATAATGTAGTGTTACGAGGGAACTTTGTAAATGGAGTCTTTTGCGTTTTTATTCTCTGGACATTATGGTAATTTTCCTCTGTATTTTTTGTGGCGTAAAATATGTCCAAAAAAGGAGATAGTACAAAGTAGGGTTAACATTGTAGATTTGCTTGCAACAATAAATTTCAATACGGTTGTAATTTAATTACGATTGCCTGCGATTCTAGCACAATGTGAGTAAATTGTCGATCGTGTAACAAGTGTGCCACTTGCAATAATTTCACACGCCTATCGTATTGGTTTCTAATCAAATCCGTGCGGTGGCAGCACGCGAGCTCGGGGCAGAGGTCCCGCGGGCGCAGGCCATTGACGGGTTATTGATACAAATAGTCCTCCCGCCTCCCCGCCTTCCCGCACTACCGGCAACACCAATAAAACCTGATTGATATTGTGTAAGTGCTCCCGGAAAATGTGGGAACTCGATTGATGTTACAGCCAAATTCGATTGAGGAAAATTGAAAAGAATTGCTGCAACGCAACTCGCACCATAGTTTTAATTATGTAGAGTCGAAAATGCCATAGAAATGTTTTAGCATAGAGATTTGTGTAGTGATTGCAAGTAGTTGGACGCGTGAATAATGTTGTCTAATGGCGGAGGTACACGTGCTACTTCGGTGGTGTAAAGAGTGTTGTATTGTATTCACTGTAGGTATATTTTGACAAGTACCAGAGCTCGTCTACTATTTACTCGACTGAACAAAGCAAAAAAGGAGGAACAATTTTTGTTTTTATTTTTATTTAGAAAATATTTTAATTTAAAATGTAATGAAAATATAAAACGCATTCTTCTGCCAATAGAAAGGCTGAATTAAATTCGGTGATAGGGCATAATTACATACTCTACACTGGCCAACTGTAGGTCGGTCGCTTAACATACAACCGTTCAACTTATTCTGAGGGTTATGCAGATCTTCTAACAACTGCTTCTATCTGCCTGCCAAGTCGGCAGAGTATATAAAGTAACTAGTATCATATTCGCGTGAAGAGATAGCAAACATACAAAATCATAACATTAATTTAAATTATTATTATTTCGCAAGTGTTTGGCGATCTTTGGCTTTCAAATTATTATTGCTTGTGTGTGGGCGTCCATTACTATTTGACTAGCAAGAAACTACTCTGGGTCACAGATGTGTCCTTGCAAATCAATCGAAAAGACAGACAGTAGTGGCTTGTTTTTGACCCGATTGTTCAGGCCCGTGGGTGTCAATTGACAAGTTATAGGCGGGGCAATAAGTGCTTGGCATGATTGGACGTGCTTAAAACTATCGATATCTATCGTCTTATCGAGATGAGAAATTAAAACTCACCTTTTTTACTGGTAGTCATTCTTGTACGAACATCAGCAGAAAAAATATCACATTTAGGAATTGTTTAACCAGGCAACCTGAGAGTTTCTAAGGCGCCCAGAACTAAGTCAATAATTTTTTTCTCTAAATTAAATTCTAAAAACATTAGCAGTGACTCCGAATAACACAATTGAAAAGCCAACTACAAATGCGCTTACTAAACAATTTGCTTAGTAAGCTCTCAGAGGGCTACGAAATGTAATTTATGTCGTTCCGATCATTGGACCAGTTTTACTGTACTCCGGAGGACCAAGGGTGTGAATGGGGTGGCCATTGTGGGAAAACGTCTATTAAATATTTATGGATTTGTCGATGAATATTGCGTACATCGGCCAAATGTAATGTGTGTAGATGCGCGGTTTTATAGCTCAGTGGATGGTGCTATGAATCTTTATTTGCTATGTTACGTTGTTAGGTTAAAAAATTTATTCGGATGTATGTATATACAAAAGATGTTTTATAAGTGTCGTCCAAAGTACAAAACATCAAAAATTATTATAATTATCTACATTTAAATTTTCATATTTTATACATATTTGAATATTTGAACTTATATAATTATTAAATGCGTTTTACATATAAAGTGCATTATTGCTACTATTCTTGCAAGCAGATTTATATATTTTTGCCCAAACAAAGGAGATGTGATGTTTTATTCGATGCAAAGGTCGTTCCTTTCACTATCATCTTCCCAATTTTTATTTAAACTACACGGAAATTTGTTTCAGTTTTTTTCAATCTCTTCATTTCATTATATTCACTATAACTACAATACTGAGAGAACATCATGAATAGGGTACATTTGTGACCCTTGATTTCCGAATTCGGTACCAAGTGTATCTATCAGGCGGTGTCTCAAATCACACTCCCTGCCCTATGATACCCTAATCACTGAACCCCTCGACTCCCTCACAAATTCATTCGATTACTCACTTTGTAACCTGACAATACGATACGAATTAGCAGAAACGTAACAGAGACTGAGATTTCCGCATATCAAGCAACGGTTTCTGGTCGCAGCGATTTTATTATGAAAGGAGAGTGTGGAAGCGTAAAATTAACTGGTTCGAGTCGGTAGGGTATGGTTGTAGTCTATTTAATAACAACCTATTTCTTCTACTGTATGCAACAAAGTTATATTATCGGTCTATAATTTTTATCGTTCGATCTGACCGATTCCGTAACATTGTTAAATAGAAACAAAAAGTAATAATTCTAATTGAACATGTCTGGGTTCATATTATCTACTATGTTATGAATATTGCGTTTCGTTATTTTCCATTACATTTTTTCAAAGAGACAATTTTAATTAACTATCTAGTTCACTCAAATTATTAATTTTAAAGTAAAAATAATTTAAAAGTATTACGCTACATTTTTCTTACAGGAAATATATTTTTGCACAAGAAAATGAAAATAACTTATTTTTAGTAGGTACTCACATACTAAATATTTTCAAATAAACATCTGCAATTTAAATTAACGTAAAAGCCTTTCAAACATCAATAAAATAAAGAGGCCATTACAATAAACATCTTTATAAAAACTTACAAGTTAATTTTACTCGGGACATGCTTGACTTTTGTCTTTATCATTTAATTGAGGGGTAGACAGCCCCTCGCAGCAATCGAATTACAGCACCATCTGCGCGATTGCATCGACACATCTCACCCCTTGTTACAAACTTACTCGGATAGGCAGTGCGCGAAATCTAAGGTAATTTAAAATTTAACTTTAAATTGTTATTGCTGTTTCATACATGGTAATTTTTAGTTTCATCGCGATGTTTTGTTTATCTTAAGAACTGCGAATTTATATAATATTCTTTATTGCACATAAACAAAACAAAAATTTGTTCTAATTTAATAGCAAAGGCGAGCTTATCTCTATAAAGAGATCTTTTCCAGTTAACCTATAGGCTCGTGAGAAAAAAGAAGAATAATTTTGAGGGATAGACAAGAAGTGCATCTAAAGAAGGTTATAAAGATAAAATGCTATAACTACTTAACTTTAAATAAAATAATTCAAAATACCTAAACTACTACTTAAATACCTAACAAGATATATATTAATGATACAATATAAATACGCATTTATATAAATAAATATTTAAACAATAAATAAATGAATAAATTGTGAGAACATCTCACACACGGCCATCTGACCCCAAACTAGGCAAAAACTGTAGTACTTGTATTGGAGAGCTGATATACATACATAAATATATAAATAAATACTTACAATATGCAACATCCAGACGCAAGGCAAACACAAGTGCAATCACACAAATGTTTAACGAGATTTTTTTCTATTAATACTCTGTGTTTGACGTTCGAACCCGCGACCCTTTGCTTTCGAAAATAGCTTCGTAAAATACCATCATCTCACATAATCAAATTAAAATGAATATGAATGTAACTTTTCTTTGCAATATGCGATAAAAGTTTTTAATAAGCCCAAGAGATTCTGTAGGAGTGGCGAGGGCGCATTCGCAATTAAAGAACTCCAAACGGCTAGGATCTTAAAGGCATTGGTGATTCTCGTCCCATACAATTTTTAAGCAAATGGTGACCAATCTAAATGGTATTATGCAACGGCGGTACACAGAAACTGGCCATTTTGTCTTGGCCGTTATTTCTAAATAGTTCAAAGGAAAGGAATGGTCACCAGCTCCGTAAGATACATTTTGTTAGCAGTCTGTGGCACCTTTGAATTACGGTCAGCGGACCTTGCAGAAATATAATTAACTTTACAATTAAGTGGATGTCAGTATTAATTGAAGTTGCTGGTGAAAAAGTGGGTGCTGGCGTGATGATAAATTCAATGCAAATAATTGAGCAAAGAGATAAATTATCTCATTTGTTTTTCATAATTCATTTGGCGGTTTTAATTGTATACTAAGCATTTATTATACTGGCTACAGAAGTAGAGTTTTAATTATTTATTTAAAAATTTTAGCACACTGTTAAAAACATAAAGACACAATTTAAAAGAAAGACGACACAACAATTTTTAAAGTAAAGTTTATCAATGAAAGTTATTTTCACGATTTTTTTTTATTTTACGCAGTTCCGCTATGCCCATAACCTAGCATATTGAACCCTAACCAGAAAATTAAATTACCTGTTTTGGGAGCGCCACGGGTGTATTTTTATTTTTAAGAAAACAATTTCCAGCATAAAATTAGGTCCATTGAAATTCCGCTATATGGCGAGGTTTTTTACTTTTCTGGTCAGGCTTAAATGTTGATAGGGGTTCTGGCAAATCATTAAAAAAATATATTATACGTGTCGTAGTAACCTCGTAGCACTCGTTCGTACTGATGCGTTGATGTCTAATCTAAGGCGTAGCTATTCGTAGACTATTAACGATACATTAAACTACATGGTCTAATATATTTATCACTATTGTACGCTTTTTTAGGGTTTCGTAGCCAGATGGCAAAAACTGAACCCTTATAGATTCGTCATGTCTGTCTGTCTATCTGTCCGTCCGTCCGTATGTCACAGCCACTTTATTCCGAAACTATAATACCTAACTATACTGTTGAAACTTGTAAGTAGATGTATTCTGTGAAACGCATTAAGATTTTCTTACAAAAATAGAAAAAAAAAACAATAAATTTAGGGGGTCCCCATACATAGAACTGAAACTAATAAAATTTTTTCATCAAGCCCATACGTGTGGGGTATCTATGGATAGGTCTTCAAAAATGGTAGGTTCCTAATATAATTTTTTTCTAAACTGAATAGTTTGCGCGAGAGACGCTTCCAAAGTGGAAAAACGTGTGTCCCCCCCCTCTAACTTCTAAAATAAGAAAATTATAAAACTAAAAAAAAATATATGATGTGCATTATCATGAAAACTTCCAACGAAAATTGGTTTGAACGAGATTTAATACGTCATAAATCGTAAACCGCAATTTACCTTTCACTATTATTAAAACATCGATCAAAGTCACAACGAACTACAAAAACTTTTATATTATGTTACTGGCTGCTACGGAACCCTTCATGGGCGATTCCGACTCGCACTTGGCTGCTTTTTTTATACCCTCAGAGAATACTACAGTCAGTACAGTACAGTACCCATTAATATTTTTGAATGTTGCCTTTATTATTTTATTTACCTATTATTTTATTTATTGTTACGCTGTGTCTTGGAGTAAATAAATGATAGATTTTTCTTTCATATTGCAGCTTTTCGTTTTAACAAATAAAAAAATACACAAAAAGGAACCGGCAGCAACTCTACTTAATTCTGAAGAAATTTCTTCCGAAAAACCCAATGTCCAAGGAAATTGTATATACAATACTTTTGATTAAATATTTAATTGTTTATTTCTCAAATCAAAAAAAGTGAAACAATAAGAAAGAGGTTATTACATTTTTTCTTTTTGTTGAAATGTTCCCAAAGCGTAGTTTGACGTCATTCCCAAAATCAAACTTTGTCAATGTTTCAAATCATCTTAAATAAATGCAAAATCATGGGGATAATATATTAAAGAATTCGTCTGGAACCATCTACATTGAATATCCTCTTCGGCGGCATCTTGTTGAGGACTTAACATAGTGATGGATGGGTTCAATGAATGCAATCTCCTATTTAGTTATTTTGTATGAGATGCATAGAATAGATAGCTTTCGGCAAAGTTGCGATGTCAGTCGCGCTACTGATTATATCATTGTAATTATTATTTACCATGTCAACCTCGCCTGACTGAAGGATCCATGGTATTTTATCCATTTATATTAGTCATACATACCTAAAGAGAAAAATAACTATAATACCTACGACCAAGGATATTATAAGTAGTACGGTAGGTAGTACTTAAAACATCCTTGACTACGACACAATATTCTTTAACATGTCCCCACCGAGGGACTCGAAAAAATATTTAATAAGATTAAATTTTAAAGTAGTTTTCGATATGATAATGAGTAATATAACGTCTTATTAAAGCGCGAGCATTCTTTCTCTTTGGCATTCTCTGGCTTTAAAATTAAATATGAATTCGTAAAAAATATTTCATTTTCCTACCCACTTTAGGAAACAAAAAATGCCAGATTCAATGCATGTTTCATACATTTTGGTCCGGTAGGTATACAAGATTTTGAGTTGGTCCTAGTGACAACAAAAACTAATGAATCATTCTCCAACGGATGATCAGCCAACTTAAATTTCATGATACATCTATCGATTGGCCGTTAGTCGCGGTACATGCACTCTAACACATAAATTGTATTAGTATTAATTAATGTACCGTTAAAGTCCTTAACGTCAAAGGTGTCCTAATTATTGACGTATAATTATCATAAGAGTTCGCGCCACATCAAACGGATGTAATGAGCGAGAACCTTTACGGTGGTGTGCGGAAGCGTCAATTATACTATCACATTATTCACTATATATATTGCTGATCGACAGCCCCCCTGCTGTTTAATAGAACAGGATCCGATAATGTCATAATGTTGGCGAGTTTTTACCCCATAATTAGGGACGGCTAAGTGTTTCTAGACAGTTTTTGAAGGTTAACTGTACTGTTCTATGTGTTCGTAACTGTGCTTTAATTTTATAATAAAAAAAACTGATTGGCATACAATTTATATCCAGTAAAAAATATGTGAAAGAATATTATAAAGCAGCAATTACAATAAGAATTACATGATGATGATGATGTAATCCTGTAATCCCTCATCAGGGACATAGGGCTCGCAGAAGAGATCTCCACTTTTTTCGATCTTGTGCGGCAACTTCTAGGTCCTTCCAGCCGAGCCCAGTTGTTGCAGCCTCTTTTTCAACTGAACGCCTCCAGGTGATACGGGGGCGGCCCGGCCTTCTTTTCAAGAATTACATACATAACAATAATTTACATGGTGTAAATTTATTGTTTTTAATACAACCAACAATACTACATCTTTGGATTTAAACAAAAAAAAATTTTTCAATGCTCTCTATTGATTTAGATCTATCACTTACAATACCCAAAAAATAAAATGTGAAAACATAGAAGATACAACATTTGTGTGAAAGAGCATGATATAGGCCATGAAATACAAAAACGGGTGTGCGTACAGTTCACCGATCAAGTAGCCTATTGGCACATTAAGGCGTTTCATTGTAAAAGGTAATAAAATATAACAATGTTGATTCCTTACAGAAGGCGTTACAATTAGATTATTAGATTGTTTTAACTTCCTTTCATGGTCCGTAAACTGCCGGCACAATTATAAACAGGGAACTACAATGTTGACGAAGTGGTGATGATGAAATATACAGTTTGTAACACAGATCCGCATGTAGACGCAAAGACAACCATTATAAAGTTGTGGTTTATTTATTAAAGAACCAAATATGAAGTTGTGGTTTATTTTAAGATTTATATCCCTTAGGGTTAGTGATAGAAGAATTCTTTGTTGATGTGATAAGTCGATACAAAGTTTTTGTTATCGAAGCAGTTTTTGTTATGGTTTTAAGGATTTTAACAGTTCAAGAACTAGTCAGTTCAGTGTTTAATGAACCTCATCAGATTTAAAGCACGTGGGTGATAAAGATTTATGTTGTTACTTTTTTAAATAAAACCGTCTTTTAACGTTGGGCTTGCACAGAGATTTGGTGACACAATTATTGGTAGTGCGCCTGTATGGCCCGGACGGAATTATTTTTTTATCCTTGCAATTTTAATGAAATAATACATTTCCTAAGTCCATCACTGATCTGCTTACGAGCTTAACAATACAACAAACTTGCAATAATTACGTAAGAAATCGTGATGCATACATGAGGCAAATAATTATTAGAAACATAAAGTTAGCCTGGAACGGCAAATGAAACGAAATCACGCGAATTCGGTAATCATTGCTCCGGTATAATTGCTGAAATTACCTGAAAATTTGCAATTTCTACTCTTACTTTGTTAAAATTGTTGCGTCATCGTGTACAATGTTTACTACCTCGTTTCAAAGCTTTTCTTTAGTTGTAACTTCTTCAAAACAATTATTATTTATTATTTATCAATACCAAAAAAAAAGATGCCTGAATAATTATATTTTTATAGCTTACGATTCGTGAGCTATAACTTAGCCTATTCGATTATAATTAACATAACCTTAGCCCCGTGGGAATGAGGGATTTCCCGCAGTAAAAGGTAGCCTATGTGTTATTGTATAGCAACATTATTGTAAAGTTTCAATAAATTCAATTTAGTAGTTTTTGCGTGTTATCCTCACTTTCGCGTTTATAATTTTAGGGATTGATACCGAAGCAAATGATTTTTTTGTCACCTAAAAGCTAGATCCGTATTGATTCCTAGAAATTATAGAATTTCTCAAATCAGTCCATTTAGCAGACCGTCATTAGAAATTCAAAACAGATAAAGCGGCATTTATCGTATTGCGGTATACTGCATACATACTATACTTCGTACTCCGCTTCCGTAGACATCGCGTCCACTTAAATGCAATAAAGTCGTAAATTACATATTCTCATTTATAATTGCGATACAAAAGGTTGCTCGATTGCTGAGAAACAGCGATATAATCGTCTGCAAAGAATGAACGATTTTATTGCTTCGGGTTTTTTCATATGATGTATAAAAACTGTCGACGTGAACTTATCATTTTATAGCGCGCTGCTGACCTTTGGTGGAAAGTTCTGCGGTAGGTTTAAGTAAATAGTAAATAGCTATATTTTAAGAAGTAGTTTTGTTACAAAGTTATGATTGCAACTTCCACGTATTTTTTTAAATATTTTATCTATCTATTTAACAGTTATTGCACACAAAACAAACAATACAGTAAGAAAGATAACAGAAACCAATTTCCAAATAAACGTTATAAATGCGAAATTGGTAAATCTGATTCCTTTTAAAGTATTTATTATTATGTGCACTATAAATTGACATCCATAACAAGTTTGCACTTGCCTTTAAAAAATTCTTATAAATCCCTAAGCTTCAAACACAAGGATACCGCACCGAGGCGTGGTCGCGCGATCTTATCACTCCCATTAGCGAGAGCCTCGCCCAGCCACTATCCCACCGTACAACATAATACCTCACCTACAATAACCAATATCAATCCTAACTCCAAGCATTTGAGCACACAATCAGACGAACAATCCAAGCAATTTATACGACATCAGATGCATCGCGAGAAATGGGCACCATCTTTCCCAGTTGAAAATCATTGGTGTGTGACAAAAAATAGTTATTAAGACGTTGCACTGAGTTGATCACCAAAATGTCCAAAAATACTATCATAGAATAATAACATAAATTCTTGTAACTTAACCTAACATCTAGATAACCTAACAATTTTTTAGCTATAATTTAAAGACTTCACTTCACAGTCTTTGAATCATTTAGTCCGTATTTACAAGTCAGAAGCAGAATCCTGTTAATGTTGAGGCCATAATATTTTTTCCGAATTACATTTTCTGGATCGTGATGCGTATCTTGTAATTTGCGTGATGCAGCTGTTTTCAATGATGATAGCTCTTCGACAGAATCCTCGAAAGTGTTGTCATTCTCTCGTTAGTGCAGTGGTTCTAAAACTTTTTAAACAAAGGTCGTGTTAACCTAACCTGCTGAACATTAGCCATATGCTTTCCTTAAACTGTATTTTACATTAATATCATATAATTTATGTGTAAAGTAGCTTACGAAGAGAAACAACATTGTAATTGGAAGTTTAATGCTTCCCTGATATTTGCGTAAATGATAAGTATTATATTAGTAGATCGAAGGTCGATATTACTAAAGTTATAATAAATAAAGGTTAAGAACCATTGGTAGCCAGAGTTATTCAAGGAATGGCTCACCCACGCTCCACGCACCTTGTAGGTGCCTAATGCGTTCACTATTCAATAAACTCCGATACCGATCTCGTTCCCAGAATTTCGACGGCGTTGTCGTATGAAATATTAATACCATAAATTGTGAGACTGCTTTATGGAGTCTTGACAAATTTTAAGACTTGGCGTTCTGACTTTGTACTTTCCTTGGCTGGAAGTATGCTTATATTATTTAGTAACGATATGGAAATAATATCGATGACCACGAGATATGTTTGCATTAATATAAGTCATCTGTTTTGCCAAATTCCAGTTATCCTGGAAATTAGGAAGAAAGATATAACATAACGCACAAACACAAAAAAACAATATACATATTTCACGCAAAGTCGAATCACAAATTATCAGACCTTCACAGAAATTAAAAACTATACCTCAATTTGTAAGTATCTGATATGATTGTAAATTTTGATCCGTGGTGTGAGGGCCTGGTGACCTATGACACAGGTTTCGTCCTTTTTTAGGCACCAGTCCCATACATAACTCATTGTTATAGATTAAGTACCTATACCTACTAAGTAAGTTAAGATAATGAATGATTTGTTGTGTGGGAAAAATAAACTACCTACTTTTATTATTATTTTTATTATTGCCACAAAAAATGCATTTCATGTATGGGGTATTTCGTTTTTTCGCAAATGTATTCAACTTTTACTTGAAATTATTTAGATAGTTTGACGGGTTCAGATTAGGTTCAATCAGAATTGTTAAAAATTACGCGAGCGCAGCTTCGGTGGGCAGCCAGTGTTACACATGACGGGTACATGAAAGGGTGTACATTACTGAGTATTAGTAGATACGTATATTTCCATAATGAGCACTTGTTACACGTAAGCGAGCAAGCGTGCTAATTGGCGATTATTACTTTAACGTCTGCGCCTGGCTTACTCCCAACCACAACACTCTCTGTTGGTAATAACTTACTGACAATACAATCCTCTTGTCTAAATGTCTTGTATTCATTTATTTCTACCCACTGAGAATACCAGTGCTACTTACTTCGTTAACTTATTAGATGAACAGCTTCTGCCTTGTTTTTTTTCGTCTTTAATTAATTTAATGCACTAAAATCCGCCACATTAGCTAAACGAATTGATCTTAACTCAAATGACAGATAAATAATTGTATTTAAACTATCTTTCTGCCCCGCGGCTGCACCCGCGTTAACAGGTTTTCCCGTGGGAATGAGGTATTTTCCCGCGGTATTTTTACCTATATGTTATTCTTATGTATAAGCTATATTATTGTAAAGTTACATTAAAATCCATTTAGTAGTTTCCCACTATTAAAATAAAAATATCGCCAGCTGACCCAGTGCGGATTTCTTAGACTCTTTAAATTTTACTTAACTATAAATTACATTATTTAAATTGAAGGTCCATAAAATAATGAATACTAATACCCTCTTGCATTACACGCTGCGCTAATTGGAGTAGGCCTTCTCATCATTTGTAGTCAGCGCCTGTTTTGCATGCAACAAGATTTTTTTACTCACACCAACTTAGTAATGCGTTGAGGTAAAACCGCAATTATTTAATGATTGTGCGCAATTAACCCTTTTTATATCTGTTACTATGTTGTATTACCTACCTTTTGAGCGCAAGGTTCTACGAACAGCGACTATGTAGAGCGGGTGGAAATGTCGGTAACTTCATTTTTGCATTAAAAGAATTTGTCTAGTATTTAATTAATATTTTACTTTTGGAGAAACTGACAGTTATTAGTGGAAATAGCTATGTACAAATACCATTTATCATTTAAGATTGCTTTTGAATTCAGATAGATACAATCGATATCCATCAGTCTTCCCCTTTCTTTGGCAGGAGTGGGTTCGGAATCGCAGTTGATATTGGTTACATAGGTGGGCGCTGCTATACGGAAAAGGTGGTTTTGTTCGTCAACTCCATATTATACTTTTTTTTAGTTAGTTATTTGACTCTATCACAGTAAATGACAGCTAGTATGGTTTATCGTTTTAATTTGTTATGCACCGTAGATAAGCTAGTGACATTCTTACACATAGATCACTGGTCTTCCTTATGTGCCTGCCTCCTTTGTATCTCCGTGCACCGCTTCGCAAATAAGGCATTAAAGATCTTCGCTCCGATCATAACTTAGATGCAATTGCACTTCCTTCCTATCCTGATATCATTGAACTAAGATCGATATCACCTACACCGGCTAACGTCAAATAGCAAGAATTTATGATTCGCGTAGCTTACCTGGGCGTCGTGACCAGCCGCGGGTGTGGGGAGGGAAGGCGGGGTGGTTGTCGGCGAGAACAAAGCGCGGCAGTTCAAACGGGCCGCCGCGAGGCCGCTAATAAGCAATAAACAAGGGGGCGGGCGGAGGGCGCAGCTGAGGGATCACCTCGTGATGCTGCGCGCGCGCAGATAACCCGCTGCTGATACCAGCTGTAATGCGTGTGAATTGCTATTCTTCTAAATCAACGATCCGTCTTTATTACGCGTGAAGAGGCTGCTCTCCGTTCAAATGAATGCGGTGCTTCACTACAAAGTTCTATGAACTACAGATTGCACTTTCAGTGACTACAAAGTCATAATAAGGCACTTTTTATCAAACATCTGCATAATTATTTTCTTTTCTTAATTCTATATACATAACCAAACTAACCAAACTAACAATTATTTAATAAAATAATTGCACGCTTTATCTTACCGTTCACGGAACAACAATTACAAGAATCTGCAAATCCATAGCTAATATTGTAATTGCAAACAATGATAGCCCCGAGAAATGAAAGCTCATCGAACTATTGCGTGGTTTTCAAATGGTTTTAATGCCATTAAGAAGCAATAAACGTGGTGGTTGCCATCAGAAATGCATAAAGACGAGTGCTCTGTCATTACTGTAAAGACAAAAAACCACACGGTGCGATTCAATGCATTTAACATTTCAAGAATTGCGCCGTTTTATTGTTTATGTAGGAATTCTTACTGAAAAAATTGCATATCGCGCTTTGATTATATTTCTGTATACGTGCATTGTTGTTTTGTAGCAGCCGCTAAAAACTGGTTGTTTATCCGCGACATACCTAATGGTAGTAGGTACCTACTCATGAAACTGAACAACTTTCCCTACGGACTATGGGTTGTAAACTCAAAAATAAATTCTTTTAGTCACGTTACTGGCCACTTCGTATGACAAGTTGAATTTTAATATTGAGATTTCAACCTATGTTTCTGTCTCTACATATTCGTTTTTTTTAAGCGGTACACATTGCACGCAGAACCAATGGCCATTGGGGTAAAAAGGTTCTTGAATGACGGCTGCGCACCGGAAAACTTAGCATGAACGCCCCACGAGGTAGACCGACGATCTGGTAAGGGTAGCGGAAAGCCGCTGAATGCGGCGGGACCGATAGTTGTGGAAATCTTTGGGGCAGACCTTTGTCCAGTAGTGAACATCATTCGGCTGAACCGCTGGAATCATGATGGTTAAACTTTTCTAAGATATCAAACTTTTTAAATCAAAACATGGTACCCTGGTTCTGCTATTACGATTTTGGCCCAAACTGCATTCAGTTGGAAACTCGAGGGTCCGGTGAGTGCTTTAGTTCGCAATGGCCCACTTGAAGCCGGCCGGTGGCCACGATCCAGCTATTATAGTTATTATCGACCGGCAAGTCTGTCTGTCCGTCTTAATTTTCTAATCGCCTTGAGCTGCCTTTATTTCGCGATTATTTAAATTAGCGCGAACGCTTAGAAACAAGAAATGTTTGAATTTAGTTTAAGGTTTTAACTGCAAAGCGATTCCATTGCAAACATAGAAAATTAAATTTAAATTAACAAAAGCGCATTAAATTAAATTAATTTATTATAATCAAATATCTTTGACAACGATCTTTTTTCATACTTATTTTCTATTGTTAACCTTCTCAATGCTTTTTAGAGCTATTATTTCAACTATGAGATCATATCCGATGACTTATTTATTTTCTGATCTAGAATAACACGATAATGCATGCGTGTGTAAATAGTTCATGTCGTCGATTCAACGGTGGTGGTGGCACGACGACACGGCAGCTCTCCATAACTCTACACCACTGAATAATGAAAATTCTGCACTACATTAAAGTACATTATCCTGCTGTAATAACGGCGTCGACGTCGCGACGACGACGACGCCACAATGATCACCACTCTATGTGAATTGAGCTAAATTAACAAAAAAAAAATGACTTCTTTTGCAGATAAATAAACAGCAAATACCTTTTTAAATTGACATACCGTCACCCGGCTGAGAAAACTACGTAGGTATATGCTTTCAACAAAGTTTTACAAGAGACACAAAAATTTATCCCCTAAAAAAAAAGTATGATAGGTAAAATTAATTGTGTTGTTTGTTAGTTATTGTTTAATTATCTTTAAATCTTTAAAACAAATGCGTAAATTTTATAAGTGCAAATACTGCGAGTTTTTTTGACCAATTTGTGAAAAAAGGATTCAGACAAAAGTTGTCCTATAAGGGGTTTTCTCAGCAGGGTGACGATACACTTTTATCGCAAAATCAACATCAAGCTTCACCGGATCTTACTACTAAAGACTAACAGATAAGTAAGTACGTGCCTTCCAAAGCACAGGATCAGAATCAGTGGACTATTTCGGACCCATACTGAAAGTACATTTCATGTGTTAATATCACTACCCGACACCACACCATAGGATGAAACTTTTGAATTGAAAGATACCATTTTCCAGTTTTCCAGTTAGACTTAGTCTCAACTACACAACTTATATAATTTTGTAATTGGACTTAACAATATAACTGGAAATTCACAGAACCAAATACTTCCCGTAATTTCTACGCTTTTAGTCTGTAGGAAATAGGCGATCGTGATTACCCTTGAAGACAGGTGAATCGACAAGAGTGCAATTTGCCTTCGATTTCTATTCCGCAAGACTAACTCAGGTTTCAAGCATCAATAGGCTGGACATCTATCACCAGCAACAAAGCGATTGTTAGGAGCCCGTGACGTAGTAATGCGTCGTTTCCTTCGACGATTAGTCCAGCTCTATTTAGTTGTCTATCCGAGTGGAGGCAGCTGACGCCGGACGTGGCCGACAGACGGACACCGTTACTGCAGCGACTTAGAAAAACGTTTGGTCCGAGAACCGAGCTGTCCGTGCCGTGCCAGCCTGAACGATCGCTCCTTGATTGATCAGACCTGAACTTTGAAAATCGAATGGAATATTATTTATCGCACACCAGTAATAACAAGAAATACAGACCACAAAAATAAACGTGTTCAAATGAGCGTTCTGATTGCTAAGGTAGCCATTTCTACCAAGCAACCCATATACAAGACGGCCTCATCCCATAGTCTAGTTGGTAGTACATTTGTCTACGTAGCACAGGGTCGCGGGTTCGAATCGCGCCTAGGGCAAACATTCACATGATAAGCACTTGTGTTTGCCTTGTGTCTGGTTATTGTATATTTTTATACCTATATGAATGTATCAGTCGTCTGACCATACCATAGTACAGGCTCCGCCTAGTTTAACTTCAAATGGCCGTGTGTGTGAGGTTCCCGCATATATTTTTATTTTTTCAGTATAATAAATAGCACGTACCTACCTACCTACTTAAATTTACTTATATTGCCTGGGCAATGAAATCAACTAAGGTAATTCGCCCTCTTTGACCACAAAATGGTTTGTAAGCTCAGTTCAGACCGATTCTTCGTATTGGTAGAAAGTTCCCACAGGCGCTATGTATGGGCAGATCGCGATCTCTCTCGGGGCACGACCGACGCAGGCGCACGTGGTTCTGAACGTCTATCGCCCTTAATCACTGATAATCTGCGCCGGAGAACAATGCCGCCATAATGTATCCGACAAATGAGTTCAATTAATGCCAGCCTTTGAAATGGTTCCATGATCACAAACTGAAATCTTACTTATATCGATTCTCTGTTAAGTATCTTATAATACAAAATGTTCATATAAATATGTAGATATACCCACTTATAACTTTTCATTGACATCTAAGACTTCAAATAATATGTGTTTCAATGTTATTAGCTTTTCTTCTTGAAACAAAGTAAGTAAACTGAATCGAACCTTTCTTCAGCGCAATATTCTTTTGAAACCCAATCAGTGCAAGTCATATAGTACACTTACATCTTAACACTAATACCTAATGTGTCTGAAGAATCTCGCGCGAGGAGTGCTCTCGTCCCTGAGGAATTAACTCTGACAACGCCACAATAGTCCATAATTATGAAATGTGTTGCAACTTCCAAAGGATATGCAATTTTTCTCTCACGGCGAACAATGAGCCACGGCAATGAAAGGAGTCAATCAGTCGGTGTCTGCGAAATACGCTCGCGTTAATTTATGCACTACTCGGCCTCGAATAATTCCTCCTTTTAATATGTCCCTCCGCAGACAAAGGACGATGAAGCGCCGCCCGCGTCTTGCACATGCCAAAATGTTTACAGTCAGATGTAACTAATATTACAGCAAGTTTTATTTTTCCAAGACACGAATCGAAAGCGAGGCGACGCGTAGGCATCGACACCACGCGTGATCGAGACGTGTACTTACATGCTAGCATCTTATGAATTTATAGCGAACGCTGTATTATTTACTAGCATTATACGCACAATTTGCGAAGCTGTCGCAAGGGCCGGCTATAATTTCCCGATGGCAGCAGATCCATCAATACCCGCCCGAGGCCGCGGCCGCTTTCAATTTGTAGGCCGCTCCATCACCGGCAATTACCGTCCGGACGGAAGGCCGATCATCATCGATATACGCGCTTAATAATGCCTAATGACACTTAATAAAGACAGAAAATAAAAGTGTGACGATTATTTATTGTCTGTCTCGTAAATAGTAACGGTTCAATGTACGGCAGCTTCAGTAAATGTGTAGCGGTGCCAGCGCAATGATAGGCTCGGTGTAACGGCCATTTATCAAACTCTAATAGCAAATAACATTTATTTATACATCCGATTGGTAGATTACTAAATTGAATTGACACCCATTGGTTATAAAAGTTGAATTACAAGAGTTTTAATTGCAGTTAATTGGTTGTCCCGCAGATATAGTACTGATAAGCACACCGTGTAAAATGAACCTGTGATTAGTCGAACTAGTTCGATCATCTTCATTGATTACAAGATGTTAAGATTAGTAACACAATAGTGGTATTTTACAAATGATCGACTATATAACTCTTAAACTACGTCACATACAATCTGTATTATTTTAGTACAATCGAGATAGAAAAAGCTCTACCAGAAAGGTTACGGGTCTGTTCCCAATTTTTTAAGACTAGGTTTTAGGACATGGAAGTCTGAATGCCTAATTGTCTGATAGCTAAAACTATTTTGCGTATCGAAAGGCACGACAGGCAGCTCAGTCATTGTGACACACACTTACAAGCCACACGATATAAATAAGATGAGTCATGCAAGAGAAGCATGGTGTCAACTAAAGATGAAAAGCGTCTAATAATAAATAATCCCATTGTTTTCAGGTCGGTAGATATTTTTAGTTAAACCAAATGGTACCTTATTACCCCATTCACATAACGCTAATCACTGTCTCAAGTTAACGTGCGCACGATTACCAAGTTAATTTGCAGCCAAGCGCGTACTCATTCCAAACAGTAGTGCTTAAACAAATTAGACAATCGAAACGGTAAAAATACTTTTGTATCACAAAGTTCTTTTGGCACCCGCTCTACGACATACAAGCGTTAATAAATTTGTAATCGTGGGCACGTAAACTTCAGACAAATCATACCTATATATATACTAACTCCTCTAATATATTATTACTGCATCTTTCAAATGAAGTGTTGTCAACCCTACTGTTGTATATAGGTCACTGCTGCCGCCCATAGCCTGGGTTTGTTTATTTATCATCTACGTTTTAGTCAAAAGACGTCCGCTGCTGTCTCTCCCTTAGGATCCCTTGACTCCCTTATGGATCTTCGCAACTATTTGGCTCTGCGCTAAGTGATGGATGATATGCCGTGAGCCCTACCGGCTGGTAGATAGTATAAGGCATAGGTTCACCAGTGACAAGGCATAGTTTATCGTTACTCTCATCTCATCCCATTGGAGATAATTACAATATGGTGGGTCTCTCGCAACACTTTGACAGTAAAGTTAAATATGAGATAATCCCTTGTGACAGAATTTCATACTATAGCAATTCTCGATAATTTTGTCAATTTAATCATCTTTTGAAGGCTTGCCCTGCACTTTGTTTTCCGGTGTGTGGCTGCAGTTCTACAAGCAATGTGCTTTGCCCATTGCTATCATATGTCACTTCTACTTAATGCATGTATGCTGTTTAATAAAATACTTAATAATAAACCTTAGTATTATATTATAAAGAAATAAAACAAAAAATATACTGCTTTTAGTTTATTAACACTGAGGGCTGAGCCCTGATATGTGTTGCTAATACCGCTAGCTGCTCACTTTAACAACGAAAAATCTGCACAATTTGTTATTTATTGCAGGTATCAATTTATAAGAATATAGTGATCATTACAATTTAAATACAACCATATTTAGTAAGTATATACCTACCTATAGTTAGAGTTAGTATTGAATCATTTTGTTTTTTGTACAATTGAATTGAAAACCCCTCTTGTTTTTAAAAATAATACATGTAAGTATAATTTTTTTGCTTTATTTTATGACAGTAGTGCAATGTTTACAAAGAGTATCTATTTAGCTTAATAAAAGTACGAGTAGGTACATAATTTAAATTAATTAGGAACTCAATAATTATTATTTGAATTATTTTTATGCTAGTTTAGACACTCATCTACGTGGCAATATAAAATAGACAGACATGCTATATAGAAAGCACAGACAGGCGGCCTTATTAATGAGGGAGCAATTTAAGAAATATTGGTAAACATGAACCGGAAGTACAATTATATCAGTACAACGAGAACCTAATTTATTAATTACTGATTTCAGACACAATTTTAATTTAAGTATAAACTAATGTTATATTCTGTATTAATCAAACATACAGCCATTCGTCTTACTTCTTAATAACATTATTTTAAGACATTACAAAACCAAAATTTCAACCATTAGGTACTTTGTTTTTTATTAAGTTACAAATTTATAAAACCCACGAATTGGAATTCAGGTAATATAAAAAATCCTCCTTATAAGTGCTTCACAAGCTGGCAACCCCAGCACAAAGTAGGGTTGATCATTGTCGTCGTTATAATATTATTGTTATATTTTTATTTTCTATGCAAATACGTCGATTTCTGATTGGTCAGTTAAATAAATAGTAGAATTCTAATGATGTTTAATGCTGTTTAGTGCGAATAAGCCAAGTTTTTCCTGAGCCGTGTCATTGTACAGAAGCCAGCAAATGTGGTTGGATATTCGCACCACGAAATTCACCCCTACCACCGTAGGGAATACGGGCGCTCTCAAGGTCAACATGCCCAACCGCATGTGCTGCCTACTGCACATCGTTATGTCATGTCCTGAATCCAGGCCGTAGGTGTATTTTGTCATTGTAAAGATTTGCCGTATTTCTAAGTGATTTGTATAGACCAATAGATTATATTGTACTAGGCCAGAACATACAGATATAAGTATTACACTTACTAATAAAATAATTGAAAATCCAAACGAATAAAAAGAAAAATGGTTTAGTAAGAAAGTGAGCAGCAACAGCAATAGGTTATTTCACTAAGACAATGCTTTTCAAACTCATTATAGATACAAACATCTAGGTGACCCTTTATTTACAGTGCTTACCTACAAAAATAATTTAACTAACCGCTTTACAATACATACAGTTTACCTAAATCGAAGAGAAATATAAATAAGCCTTTATATTAAAATATACACGTACAGTCACCTGCATAAATACAATAATATCACGTGCTTCTTTAACTTTTTAACTAAATATTCTCGTACACTGTATACGTTAAATAAAAATATAATAAGTGTGATACACATTTTTAGGTAAACAAAATTTTAAAGTAAAAAAGCACGTAATATGACTGCACTAATGTAGGCGACCGTACATAAGTAATCCTAAAGGTTAGTTATGTTATCACTATTTGGAATTCATAGGAATATATTATTTTTTACATTAAACTTAAGTAGTAGGTATTAGGAATGCTTTTCTTTAAGGATGTGGTCATAAAACGGAATATAAAACATAAGCTCAACCACAATTTATGCGAAATTAACACGCAACGAATCGATAACACAAAACCAAATTTTAAATTCACCTTTTTTGGAATGCATAGTATTGGTGGTATATTTTCCCAAGCCACATTCTAAACTTAAATAAGTCAAGGTCTTTTTCAATCATATGGGAACCGAAAAGGACGGGAGATGAATGATCGTTTGATTGGTTACGAGGTTAAATAAGAGCGCAACTGTTAAGTTAAGCGTAATTTTGAGTCGGTCGTTTTTGCATGCACCCCAAACTGCGATAGACTCATTAAATAGATTTTTGTCGTCTCTAAACTGAAATGACAACCTCCTGTCCTTTTTCGTTCTTTAAAGCGCGAAATGGACGTGTAGACTAAATTTAAGTCAGAAAGTAGTAACATAGAATCGACGGTTTTTAATTAAAGGCGCTGCTGTAAAGTTAAGTTCTTATACAGATCTTCTGTAGAGGCTCTATTGATACCGACACATATTTATGCTTTTTTGAACACTGCAATAATTTAAATAAGGAAATTAATACATAGTCAGTAAGAGATGTTAATATTAACAACATAGTTACAGTTCTTTGGTTAGAATATTTTTCAAAGTTCATTTTAAGACATTTTTGTATATAAGGACAGAATAAAGGGAAATGTGCAGGTAGGTAACTGATATCCTCCTTTAGTCTCCTTAAAAATATTTAAGTTTCATATTTTCGGGTAGGAACCATGAAATTATATTTTATTTTAATACGTTACATGTAAATCTATTATTTACCTCTTTTAATTATTTACTACATACAATAGAAAGGTACTACCTATTCCAGAATTCACTGGAAGGGTAGGGAAACCACATTTTTTTCTAAATATATTCGTAATATCTTTTTGAGACACACTTATGAAGTCTTAGAGAAGCGGCAAGTATCTTCTCACTGTCTCCTCACTTTCACAGCACTTCTTTTTCAGTTTTGACGCTTATATATTGAGGAATGTTTATAGCGGGTGCCTTGGGGACGGCGTGTGGTCTGAACGCGAAGGTGCGGTGGAAGGGTGAGCGGGGGGCGGGTAAGGGCAGTAGCGAAGGGGCGCGGGGGGTTTCTGCAGCCAGAGGTCTGGGGGGATGGCGAGAGGTTGCGGCCAGCCGCCGGGCCAGCCGCGGCCGCCCAGGGCTAGCAGCTGCAGCGCCGGCGGGGTTCTCGCCCAAGCAGCTCGCTTCTCAGCTTCCTCATCCATCCCCCCTGGTGTTCCCGCGCCGCCGGCGTACAGGCGAAGAGGTGATCGTAAGAGTTGCTGCTCCATCAGCATCAGCTCCATAGGATCTCTGTGGAAGATTAAAAGAATCACGTTTATTGAATCATATTATTTATGGCACCTGAAATTAGGATTAGAAAAATATTTTAGTTTAGAAAATCTACAAATAGAAAATGACTATATTTTCGTTGCCAGAACACACTCCGAACCACCTAAAGCGAATAGTAGAGTTCTTTATTTAGATTTAGAACTATTAAAAATTGTTTCTCAGAAGTATTTCGCTCCAAAGAACCGTAAGAAGTACCGCGATAGGAATAAGTCCTATTTCGGTAAGCTAGGTGCACTTTGCGGGCGTCAAGTTCTGCGAACGCCCGCGTTACTCCAGCGCCTGTTCGTTGGTTTTCAGCGGTCCGTAGTCTATAAAGCTGTTCGCAGAAAGACCACTGGCGGGCCACGTGCTGTCGGCAGATCTCGTAAAATATTAATATTCTCCTCTATAATAAAAGCGCTCACATAAAACTCGCAAATGCAAAGATCACGATATCACCGTTTTATGGAAACACGTGGACGATGGATCGTTTCATATGCAACAATGTTCGGTGCAATATAACGAGCTTGTAATATTCTAAATGATGGTGTGATATCATGTGGTGACGGAATCTCGGTAATAACACCGATAATTGTTTCGTCGAAGCGGCGCAATGCGCGTCGACCGGCAGTTAACGAGGCGCGCAGCTCGTCTCGGCTTTATTGCCCGGTGCGCGATGCCCTTTATTGGTTCTCGGAGGTTGTCGCCGGCCACCGAGCACGCTTCCCGCTAACTTGCTATTTTCGCCTCTCACAGAAACTATCGACGCACTAGGGCCGTGCAATAATGCATCATCCACGCCCGCTCAATAAAAAACGAAAGAGTTCCTAGTCATAATTTCTTCTCGATTCTGTGCGGATCAAAACGCCTGGGAGAGGTTGAGGCGTTATTAATAATGGCGATGCATCTCGAGACTCGCGATAGCCTGGGAGCGGTAAATGAGCGTGACGACACGGCCGGCTCGAGGTGAGCCTCGAAATTGGCATGACATCACGAGAGGCCGTGTCTAATTTAATCTATCACCGGCGAGCGCCCGCGGGCGCCGGCGCACCGACCCGGGAATTAAAACAGGTAGTGCCCTCACACACGATACGCAACAAAAGATTTTTTTATAAATTTATACCCTAATTTATAAAGAAAATCTTGTAATGACGGGCGTTACTATTACTATTAACCGTATCTTTATCTCTCGTGAGCCTATAATTGGACCAATTTTAGAATCTCTACATGCGACATTTCTCCATGCTATACTAAATTATAACTTTTGCAACGCAACTATTACGAACAGATTATACGTTACTGCTCGGATGATCGCTTTTCGGGGCCACCCATACCAACGAGAGGAGAAATATCCTATTAGATCAAAGGTATCATTATTCATCTTCACACAACACCTTCAAATGCGTGAGGATATTGGACAGAACGTTGCATGGCTAAAGCTAATCAAATCCACCAGTTAATTTTTAACTAACACATTCCACGACACTAATGTTTTAAAATTTACACGTCTCTACATAAAAGGCAGAAGGTCGTAAGCCGCAAAGATCCGTATGTGGAGTGGAGTTTGCATGATTTGGTGGTTATGCCGTTTCGGGTGCTGTAGGGGCGTTAATGGCGTATTTATTATGATCTCGGTATCAGCTGTAATAGCCAACACTCCGCGGGCAAATTACAGGGCGGCGGCTCTAAGAGCCCGCCGCTAGGGCCGCGCGCCGACCGACTGCACTTATCGACATCTCACTGCGCCGCGAAGTCTTATCGATACGTGCGCGAATGCATAATGCATCTATCAGATAAAATGTGAAATATAATTTCCTTTTGTGGTGATAATTCCTTTTAATGCACGCGTTAAACATAAAAGCATGATAAGTACCAATAATTCAAATTTTATAAGGAAATCGTATTTTATTTAGTTGTTCGAACATTGGAACTTCAGAGCCTTTTCTGCTTTACATTTCAAATGCAGCAAAAATATATTTATTTATTTATTTACTAGCGACCCGCCCCGGCTCCGCACGGGAAAATGGTAATTGTGGGTTATCCTTCAGTATATTATGCATGTATTATACATATAAACCTTCCTCTTGAATCACTCTATCTATTAAAAAAAAACCGCATCAAAATCCGTTGCGTAGTTTTAAAGATTTAAGCGTACAAAGGGAGGGACATAGGGAGGGACATAGGGACAGAGAAAGCGACTTTATTTTATACTATGTAGTGATAGTGAAGTGATATATAAGTACATATAGATACACTGTGAAATTTAACAGGTTGTTTATCCGCAACATAGTGGTGGTACTCATGAAACTGAACAACATTCCCTAAGGAAAAAAATTTTGACATCTTGAATTAAAAATTAAGCTTTTTATACAAATTGGCGACATGACTGAAGTTTAAATGAAAAGTTTAAAATTATTTTTGGGATTTCAATCTATGTTCTTTAAGGAAAATTGTTCAGTCTCATGAGTACTAACACTGTGGTATTGACAGTTTCAAAAGTATAATGAATAAAGATATTCACCTGTTTATCGACGACCTCAATGATATCAACTCTACGTACCTACTCAATAAATCGTTTAAACCTCCACATCCATCCACCCAACCAAAAGAACTCTAGCAGTTGTTGTTTTGAAATTGAGTGTAGGTACAACAAAAAGAAGCTTTTTAAATCCTGACCTTTCTTTGACCATTTAGAGATGTGAAAAGTAAGTGATAATGATAACCGCTTTAGCCTCGGGCTAACACGCAGTTGTCGTTAAGATATTTCTAGCCCATAAGTGAATCGCATGCAATTAACGAAGAGGTGCGCCAGAGCATAAATATAACTTCTCGCCCGCTAAATATCGGCTCTGATTGAGCGAGGGGCGTATCTTATTAATTAATGGACGAAAAGCCGCCTCGGCCACCACGCCAAATAAGACCCGATTCTCACACAATAGCAATTCATCACACTTATTGTCTGACGATTTTGGACGTCAGCAAAGGAAGTCATTAAGGTTGGACCCCGTTAGGCACTCATTTCAAACGTTTATATATTTTATGGTGTGAATTCGGCAAACGCGATACCAGAAACAAAGGAAATGCGTATGCTTGAATGAGCTTTTAAGTTGAATGAGTTTGGAGTGACAGACAGTAGAGTGGCAATTTGACGCAAGATGTTATCGTCCACTACATGGCGGTGAATTGGCCGGTCTCCGGTTGAAATGAGTGCGGGCGCACAGTAGCTGCCACTTGACTGACGCCGATCAACGGAACACAAGATACGAGACCTCTAATTATTCAGCCTTTCATTCCATTACGCGTGAGACTCGAGATCGTGACAAGATGAGAACAGCAAAAGAGCCGCGCTTATAATTACAACCTCATGGTACTTATGAAATTAACTTTAAAGATTAGTAGTATGTTTTTAACAAATCGATAACTCAGTTTATTCTATTTACACAGATTTTTATTGCTTTAAAGTCTTTACCAATAACAAATTGTACCGACCCGCCCCTAGCCTAAAAAGACAATGAAATGTTTTGGAGGTCTTTCCTTAGCGTAGAAAGCACAATAATAAAATTTTCCTAAAAATCTCTAAAATCGAATAATTAATCTCAAATACATAGAACTAAGTTGTAAAGGGCTTATTATAATCAAATATGTTCAATACAGGTCGAATGTAACAAATAGAAAACCTTTTGGAAATTTACCTTTTTACTTTATACGTTCCTGTATTGAATTGAAATTTCCTAAGTACTTTATACGTTCTTGTAATGAAATCAGCCGATTCCTTAATAACTTCTAAACTAAAATAGATAGCGCAATTCTGATTACTGATTTGGAATCAGGATAAGCGACACTATCTAAAATATGAGTTTGAGCAAGTTTTTATATTTTTGGCCGCGCACCTTCGTTTCGTGTCGTCCGTATATATGGTGGTGAGAGCGTCGGTCAGTAGCACATAGCGAGGACCGATGTCGAAAAGCATGAAAAATACTTAGTAAAAGATAAGTATGAAAACGCTCTGGGATTGGGCTAGAAATAGTTCAACTCTCAAAAATATGTGAAAATTTGCTATTTTCAGAGTGCTAGGCGTTGTTTGCGAAATTTGCGTCTTTCGTCGGGATTACGGTCTCAGTACGATTGTCGACGTCCTAAACGCTTAGAAGGTGGTAGATAAGTTTCTATGGGTGTTTGGAGCTTGACCCAGGTGTTGGCAGTCATTAGTATATGATTATAGAAAGTGCACGATTGCTAGAGTTTGGGTGTTTGCAAGTCATTCCTATCTTACAACCATGATGAGTATAAGTCGGTCGAAAGATAGACTCGCATCAAAATATAATATTTCTAGGAAAAACTTCTTACACATCGTCGCCCGCGGTGGAAGCTTAGACTTCCCTAAAACTTTAGTAAATCACGCCGACGCCGAATAGAGACTTCATCTTGTCTGACGCTTGAAGACGAGGTGTTTCTGGACTATCGTAGGTTTCCAATTAATCAAAGTATTTAGGTCTGCATGGAGAAAGTGAAGTTGGCTGATTCATTAGTTTGTGATGAAGCTTAGACGATGTACAACTTCCATGTTATTCCTATATACTGGATTGGAGACGTACACCAGTCTTCCTCCAAGGCATATTGTCTGTGGAGAGGCTTTGAGAATGAATGGCTGTGGAGAGATAACGCGATGTTGGAATAGCGTAGCTAATCTTAACATGCAGTAACATTAGGTTCTTCGGAATCTATTATACGATGTTCCCGTATACAGTTGCCGTTACAGTATGGTAGAGAGGCCGGCTTATTCAGCTATCGTCTCTTTATGGACTGACGTTCAAGAAGCAAGGAGGTTGTATTTCTATATGAACTCCTACTCGAACGCTTAGCGGCCCACCTTGGTGGAAAGCTTGGATTGGCTTCCATAATTGCTAGACGTGTGTGGTCTTTAAACATACCCAAATTATATCATATTCCCTATACAGGTAACAAGCGTTTGCCGTGGTGGGAGCTCGTAGACTACGGTCATCTTATAACGTTCAGGCTTTGTACTCCATTGTAAGCCCTGATACGTATGGTTCCAAACCATTTAGCGAGCGCCTACCTCGGTAGCTTGTCGACTACGGTCGCAACGAACAGGTATTGGTTCGCCATGTAAGCCCTGCAACAATCGGACTCACAATCCGCACCAATCGACCTCGGTCGCACCGGGAGATCAGATGGCATTGTCCTTTGGGATAGAGATCTTCGTAAGGGCGGGCTACGGCCTGCCCTTTTCTTTCACTTGAAAAAATATATATCTATGTATGTTTTAGTGGATTTGAGCCTCCGAGACCAGATATTCCCGGTGCGGTGAAAGGAATATTGTATGAATAGCAGTATCATTAGAGAGACTATACGACAGTATTCTAGAGGCGTTTGAGTTACAATTGTTGATGATGTTGCGACTGGTAAGTGTATTGGCACACACTCTTACTGGGAATTTTGTCCATTTAGAGACATATAGTAAGTGTATTGGCACACGCTTACCGAATTAAAGGATTAGAAGATGAGGAAGCGGTTTGTAGTTTAGCGACTGATGAATAGCTTCTCTTGTTGATAGTCCTGCCCAACCCATTTTATAAACTTTCATATATTATTCACAACTGACGTTGGTAGTTCTTATTAGGATAACGATGTTCAGGTATCAGACAGAATTCAGCCCGCTGTTTACAATAGAGGCATTGAGAACGGAAACACTGTGATATCTAAAAGGAAATGGGATATTACTCACAAGGCGTAGAACGGATCCTACCCTAGACGATTACAAAGGCCAATTAGATAAAATATAAATAGAGTAGAATTCCTGCGAAGGGATTTTAATTATTTTATATTTTTAAGGAGACGAGAGGTGCAGTTACAATTTGGTGCCGTGACCAGGATATTTATTATCTGATAGATGGTACACGGAACGGCACAGGCAAATTGAGAAATGAGTAAGAGGTGGCGAAAGCCACAATTTGTTGCTTGTGAAATGGAAAGATATCGTACAGTGTGGAAGTTTGAGATGCCAAAGTATTTAGCCGGGTTTCGATGTGTAGTGAGCTGATGGTTTTCGGTTTGCAGCATGTTGGGACTGCAGGTTAGAAGTAACAGTGAGGAAGTTGTAATTCTGTATAATTAAAACCGCAAACATTGATGAAGAGAGGGAAGTTATAGAGATGGCTCTAGCAAAAACATTAGGTTCGGCCAACGGATGGACATGCATCTTTCGAGGCAGACTAGTGACGATGTATTTCGTAGAATTAGATAGTGTCGATAGATGAAGTTGGAGACTCCTAGTCGAATCCTAGATGTTGAAATTGAGATTATGAAGGCATAATCCTGTGCAGAAGCACAAAACTTGTAAAGACTGGGGGCTGTTAGTTCTCTTAGAAATCAGAAGGATGGGGGCTGTCTGGAAGATCTAAAGGCGGGGGGCTGCTGGGATCTAAATGATGCTTAATCTTATACTGGAATTTAAAAGCACATTGAATGATGGGTCAGACAGGAGACATATGTGAAACGATGGTCTCAAGTTTAGATAGACAATTATTAGGTGAAGTTTATCGGCATGATAATTTGATAAACTGTTAGATGTGCTAACCAATAAGCTGAGATCAAAGGTAGCACTGAAGTAGAATAGATTGTAGGGAAGATAAGGGAATATGAGGTAGGCTAATTTACTTTAGGTTTTTCAATGTTAGGTTACAGATGTTAGGATAGGGAAAAATCATTTTGAGCGCTTGGAGATGAATATTGAAACTCTTATGATATGAGCGATAACAGGGAATGTTGTGTGCGTGTGGACGATCAAGGAGGTCCACGCTTTCTGAGCTTAGAATCTCTGTCTACAGGATAGAAGAGATGCGGAGAGGGCCGCTGTGGGTAAATGTCGTAACAAAAACAAACCTCCAGGTGAGGATTGGGATTACAGACATAAGGCAACATTCAGGCTTTACCGAGTGTTATCGAGTATTGTTCTCTAAGACTGAGTTTAGCAGGTTTGTTGTCAAAGCCGAGATCGTTGTGTTGACTGAATTGAGTTTCACAGGTGCAAGCGTTTTGTTGTTGTTAGCACTGTCATGGAGGTCGACTTAATCACTAGGTAGCGAGATTTGATTAAGTGGGGAGGAAGCCCTATGGGTTTTGAAAAATATTGATAATTTAAGATTGTCATGTTCAGCAGATCGAAAGGATTGACTTGGTTTAGTTGATCTGGGAAGAGTGGAAATTCCCGTGTCACAGGAGCTTTACCAACCTCCCTTGTCATTTTATAGGCCGCCGCCTTTGGATGACTGGCTAGCCACTGTAAGACAGATCTAGCTGCAGAGTGGACTTGCAAGAAAATTATAAAATTTATTGTGGATGCAGACATTAATGAAGCCGTGGTGGTGGAATTAGACGCAGGTCTACTCGGTTTCTTTTTCTACACATTTTCGGTAAGCCTAGCAAGTCTATCACAGGGGTTTAAGTACTCGTCTGGATCAGGCCTCTTCCGGTAGAATAGCGATGCATAGAGACCAAGTTCACCTTAACCACAATGAATTTTATGATGGGTGTCAGACCGTGAGAAGGACTGCATTCATGCTTGTTCTTAGACTCATTGTGTGATACTGTATTGAATGAGGACGAAACGAACGGAGAGACTATATACGAGTACCTCGAGCGAGGGAAGCTGTAGTAGTTTGTAATATGAAGCATTAGTTATGCCTAAGAAACTTCAATGGTCACGAGGTTCTTAGAAACGACTGTGGTTGACGGGTGTAGCTCATCATGCACTTGATAACTATGGGCGATCGAGGGACTTAGTGAGGAATGGGAGTGACGGTGGCAGGCTTATGCTAAAGATTGATTATGAGATTCGAGAGATTGGAGAAATATTCCTAAGTGCTGGAACTAGTTGGAAGCTAAGAATGTTGAAGATGAGCTGATGATAAATAAAGTAGGAGTACCTCGAGTGGGGGAAACATATAAGCCTAAAAGTTTGAGCTTTGAAAATTTATCTTCAGTAAATTACGACAAATTTTGGGGGCTGGATGTACCGACCCGCCCCTAGCCTAAAAAGACAATGAAATGTTTTGGAGGTCTTTCCTTAGCGTAGAAAGCACAATAATAAAATTTTCCTAAAAATCTCTAAAATCGAATAATTAATCTCAAATACATAGAACTAAGTTGTAAAGGGCTTATTATAATCAAATATGTTCAATACAGGTCGAATGTAACAAATAGAAAACCTTTTGGAAATTTACCTTTTTACTTTATACGTTCCTGTATTGAATTGAAATTTCCTAAGTACTTTATACGTTCTTGTAATGAAATCAGCCGATTCCTTAATAACTTCTAAACTAAAATAGATAGCGCAATTCTGATTACTGATTTGGAATCAGGATAAGCGACACTATCTAAAATATGAGTTTGAGCAAGTTTTTATATTTTTGGCCGCGCACCTTCGTTTCGTGTCGTCCGTATATATGGTGGTGAGAGCGTCGGTCAGTAGCACATAGCGAGGACCGATGTCGAAAAGCATGAAAAATACTTAGTAAAAGATAAGTATGAAAACGCTCTGGGATTGGGCTAGAAATAGTTCAACTCTCAAAAATATGTGAAAATTTGCTATTTTCAGAGTGCTAGGCGTTGTTTGCGAAATTTGCGTCTTTCGTCGGGATTACGGTCTCAGTACGATTGTCGACGTCCTAAACGCTTAGAAGGTGGTAGATAAGTTTCTATGGGTGTTTGGAGCTTGACCCAGGTGTTGGCAGTCATTAGTATATGATTATAGAAAGTGCACGATTGCTAGAGTTTGGGTGTTTGCAAGTCATTCCTATCTTACAACCATGATGAGTATAAGTCGGTCGAAAGATAGACTCGCATCAAAATATAATATTTCTAGGAAAAACTTCTTACACATCGTCGCCCGCGGTGGAAGCTTAGACTTCCCTAAAACTTTAGTAAATCACGCCGACGCCGAATAGAGACTTCATCTTGTCTGACGCTTGAAGACGAGGTGTTTCTGGACTATCGTAGGTTTCCAATTAATCAAAGTATTTAGGTCTGCATGGAGAAAGTGAAGTTGGCTGATTCATTAGTTTGTGATGAAGCTTAGACGATGTACAACTTCCATGTTATTCCTATATACTGGATTGGAGACGTACACCAGTCTTCCTCCAAGGCATATTGTCTGTGGAGAGGCTTTGAGAATGAATGGCTGTGGAGAGATAACGCGATGTTGGAATAGCGTAGCTAATCTTAACATGCAGTAACATTAGGTTCTTCGGAATCTATTATACGATGTTCCCGTATACAGTTGCCGTTACAGTATGGTAGAGAGGCCGGCTTATTCAGCTATCGTCTCTTTATGGACTGACGTTCAAGAAGCAAGGAGGTTGTATTTCTATATGAACTCCTACTCGAACGCTTAGCGGCCCACCTTGGTGGAAAGCTTGGATTGGCTTCCATAATTGCTAGACGTGTGTGGTCTTTAAACATACCCAAATTATATCATATTCCCTATACAGGTAACAAGCGTTTGCCGTGGTGGGAGCTCGTAGACTACGGTCATCTTATAACGTTCAGGCTTTGTACTCCATTGTAAGCCCTGATACGTATGGTTCCAAACCATTTAGCGAGCGCCTACCTCGGTAGCTTGTCGACTACGGTCGCAACGAACAGGTATTGGTTCGCCATGTAAGCCCTGCAACAATCGGACTCACAATCCGCACCAATCGACCTCGGTCGCACCGGGAGATCAGATGGCATTGTCCTTTGGGATAGAGATCTTCGTAAGGGCGGGCTACGGCCTGCCCTTTTCTTTCACTTGAAAAAATATATATCTATGTATGTTTTAGTGGATTTGAGCCTCCGAGACCAGATATTCCCGGTGCGGTGAAAGGAATATTGTATGAATAGCAGTATCATTAGAGAGACTATACGACAGTATTCTAGAGGCGTTTGAGTTACAATTGTTGATGATGTTGCGACTGGTAAGTGTATTGGCACACACTCTTACTGGGAATTTTGTCCATTTAGAGACATATAGTAAGTGTATTGGCACACGCTTACCGAATTAAAGGATTAGAAGATGAGGAAGCGGTTTGTAGTTTAGCGACTGATGAATAGCTTCTCTTGTTGATAGTCCTGCCCAACCCATTTTATAAACTTTCATATATTATTCACAACTGACGTTGGTAGTTCTTATTAGGATAACGATGTTCAGGTATCAGACAGAATTCAGCCCGCTGTTTACAATAGAGGCATTGAGAACGGAAACACTGTGATATCTAAAAGGAAATGGGATATTACTCACAAGGCGTAGAACGGATCCTACCCTAGACGATTACAAAGGCCAATTAGATAAAATATAAATAGAGTAGAATTCCTGCGAAGGGATTTTAATTATTTTATATTTTTAAGGAGACGAGAGGTGCAGTTACAAAATGTTATATGTTATGATGTTACTATTAATCTGCAAATCGGATAGCAAGGAAAAACGTACGTTTTCTTCTGGAGAGTGACGTAAATATACTTTTTAAAACTTTCACGGTTGTTTTCCTATCTATTAAGATTTAAAACATGCAACTGCATCGAAATATCGGGCACTCACACAAAACAAATACCACGGTAAATATCCCGTTTTGAATCTTAATAATTATGATTCTGAGTGAAATAATTTTAGGGACTTTTCTGAAAATGTTTGTGGTGTTGTGGAAATCAGCTCAAGAGGCAACTCCGTTTGGGCCTAGGCTTAAAAAAGTGCCAGAACATATCCAAAGTGAATTTCGTTCGGTTAGCTATGAAATGAGAAATTTCTAAGTTATCTCTATATCTATAAGCATTAATAGCATCTTGAATTAGCCGTCAATCACTAGCGGGCTATCATCGCGCGCTCTATCAATTAGTGTACCTGTACGGCCCGAATCGGTAGCACTTACCACGCCGATTACATTATAAATAACCACGATGTATTTGCTGGTCATTGTTATTTAGAGAAGTGCGGTAATGATAGATATATGAATGACCAAAGCTTTTCTGAAAGTATTAATTTTCATATTAACTTGGAGTACAGTAGCTCCCAATAAAATATAACCAAGATTAAAGTAGTACAGAGTTTGCAATTTTATACGCAACGTCATTCACCACTCAACAAATCTGAAAGGAATCAATGACAGCTTTTTGCATAATTCAACAGGTTTCTTCAAAAGGTAAAACATGGATAAACACCTGAGCGAGAAAACGGCGGTCCACATCACGCCTCCGGGGAACCGGTCCACGGCCGAATGTGCATCACACCGATGGGCAGATAATAGAAATGCGCTTTAATTTGTCGTTTAGGGCATAATGAGGAGCGAGCCCTGTGATTACGCGGCGCGCCGCCGCCGCCGGCCCCGGCCGCTGTTGACGTGAGCTGTTTCCACACGCCGCTCCCCGCTCCCGCCCCGCGCGCAACCACGCATCCTCGAACATGTCGACTACATGTGGCAACTCTTCTGTTGCAAATTCCACATTCGACTTCTCAACAATCGAGAACCTCTGGTAATCGGCTCATGGGAACGCCCGTTCGCTCAGCCTGCCTGCCGGCAAATTCTCGCCTCGCACTTCAATCTTTCGAACACCTTCAACTTAATGAGTGAAAGACGGAGTTTTGAGAGAGAATAATTTAAAATACTGAAAGTTATTGACTGGTGAAATGAGTCTGGAACTTTTCGGTACTTACAAATTAATGTTGGGAGTGTCAAGCGAAACAATAAATATTAGACTTAATTTTTTTGCAAGTAAGTTTACTCACAACAATATTTAACTCTCTGCATATATATACGTGGGTATATATGATATCCCGTTCACCTGCGTTATTGTATGTTAGACTTCAGCCAAACCGCTTACTGCCTTGTACGAAGAGATTGGACATGATCGAACTTCAATTTCTCTTTTATCATGGGTACATAAGCTTATATGTAGAAGTAGCTATCTACACGTTTTCTGATTTCAATAAGATTCTACGATGGTTTTTCCACTTATTTTTAATAATCTTAAACAGACGCTTTGTTTCTTTAACTACATATCGTAAAGTTTACGTGTGCATTTGTGAAGTATTAATTATAGTAAAACGGACCTTAAAGTAATAAGTATTATTATTTATTAGAAAATATTTTAAAATACGTCCTTAAATAAAACAAGTCCTGTAAAGACGACATTTGACCCTTTAATTGATTTTTTTCATTGAACGCTTCGATGCTACTTTTGAATTGCATAGTTCGTATTATTTTATCGACGACGTTCATATTATCTCAATGAAGATAACAAATTCTATGACATGTTTGTCTTAGTTACGAAAATTAACTGTACAATATACTTTAATAGTTGAAAGTTAAAATGTGTGTTAAGTGTTCATTAAATTATTAAATTAAACTCTAACTTCAGAGATCAGTGCCGATGTTTACCAAAATTGTAAATTGTGTGCAGAAATTACACCTTAATTTATTAGAAAATGGTTATTTATAATATTCGACGTATTGACAGACATAAATTAACGCATATCTTGAAGTCTTTTAAGAAAGCTTTTGTTATTATTAATGTAAAGTGAACATCATACTCCGATAAAATGCAAAGCTCCTTGAAGCTTTTGTAATACTCAGCGAATCCTCATTGGGGTCCAATGATTGCGCAGCTTTTATGAGATCGCTTTGGTAAATCAATGTATATCTTCGGGGCTTGAATATTTTACACCTATAATCTCAATTTTTTGCGAGTCGATTAAGCAGATAGGGCGGTTAACAGCATCGGGTATTCCTAAATCGGCGGTGCGATCGGCATTCGGCCACGTATCGGTCGCAATCAGGAGAGGAGGCGCGTTTTTAATCTTTTATTCATGTTGGAGGCTCTCGCGCCGCAAATTGCAGGGCGGCCGACCTAATGCCTTTCAACTGTTGCTAATAACCTGCCAATTTATCAAAATCGCATCGAGCACCTTGCCACGATTTTTTAGATCACCTTTATATGTCATCTTTCCTTTCTTTCTTTCATCAGCGATCTAGTTGTTTCATCAGTTATTTTATTTTAGTGGAAATGAAATAAGTGGGAAGGGTTGCTTTACGAGATGCCCAATTTAGGTAAAATATTTTAAGTCAAATCACTTAAATTAATTTTAACTGAAATTATCGATATAAGATAAAGGTTACACGATAAATAAACATGAGGAAATCTTCAAAAAGTTTTACCATATTAATTATTCTGTAATCGATATTTCTTTTTGAGCTACAGGTGGCTCAATTAATCTGAAACCCTGGACAACCGACATAAAAGCAGACAAAATTGCTACAATTCCATCCGCAGGGATTGATTGAAAAAAAGTTCAGTAATCAAACAAAAAGCTCACCTATCAAAATCAGTGAGCCTCGACGAATCCCTGAAGCCTTTCGCGAAAGGGTTGGAGTCTATCTTGAGTTTGGTGATGAGCTGGTTCTGGTAGGCGGTAACTGCCGTGAAGACTGTCTCCGGGAAGACGAAGGTGCGGTGCTGCTCGCGAGACAGGTCCGTGATGGGCCCGGAACCATCTCGAACCTTCACCAGGTGAATCCGAGGCTGATACCGGTGCATCGAGTTCAGGACAATCTGGGGAATAGATGGGAATTCGTCATGGGTATATTATAACGTTTGATTGCATACTGACAGTGTGAATTGAGAGATAGAGTTGCGAGCATCGGGAAGCCGCGTATCCACAGACAGAGAATAAGCGGGTGCGTCTATTGGTCAAATGATGGTGATGATATTGGCTGGCACCAACTTTAAGATGAAGTGTATAATAATGTCTATACATGTTTATATGATGTTACTACTTATGTAAATAAGCTTTTGCTATAAAACTACATTTTTATCAAATATTGGTAACAGAAAAAATCATTAGTTTAAAATCCCGCCCCAACTCGCTCCAGGTCCGAACGTGCGTATAATGCTGGCCGCATTTCCGCGCTGAATAGCCAGCGATAATTGCTTTTAGCTTGATTTTTAATTTACCTTTTAGTGTAGGCACGTGTAGGATAGGATCTTTGAGGGAGGTTTTATATATTTCCTATCTTTTTAGTAAAATGCTTCTTCAAGCTAAATATTCATCTATTCGTATTTTCTGTACAACTCTACGCGTAATGCGCTTCTCTTGTTTCATTAATGTTATCAAGTATAATAATAGTGTCGGTGATTTCTCATCAAGCCGCATGGTAGATATAATTAATTGGGGGCGTCTGTCCGCGATGTGACGGCCGATAAGCCGCGCCAGCCAAATTGTTCATGACTTTCCGCCCTGACGAGATAATTAACGTCTGTAAATTAATTACCACTGGCTTTTTACCCGACTGCGCCGAAGACAAAGAATGGTAAAGCTTCGGTCGGTATGCGAGTACTAACTTTACGCTTAAAATCAAGCACGGTATCGATTTTGTCAACAAATTTGGATTCAGGAACATTTTCAAAACCATAGACCAAATTTGAGTGTAAGTGAATGTGAGCGTTTCAATATAAGAAAGCACGGTCTTTTGGTAAAAATCGAAAATAATCTAAATAAGCCCACACACCAGTAGTTCTAATAACTAGCTCCATAATGCACTGACCGAGTTTGAAAGACAATAAAATTGAACTCCTAAAAGTGAAAAATAAATATTGGGGGCTACAAAACATAAGTCGGTTTTATTTTTTTAATACACATAGCTTATTAAGTATAGAGTGAACTGCTGCCTACTTTGTAAGCCTACGAGGGAACTGTGCTAATGGTGGCGGAGTTGCTGAATCATTGCGTTATGTGTTTATTGAGGGGTCTCTGAGCATTAACTTTACTCTGCGCTCATAAACTTTACAATGTAAATTAAAATAATGCTCATCAACGGTATCTCTAGATCATTAATTTTCCAAGTAATCTTGCATAACTCCGGTTTCTTTTACGAGGTATAAAAGCAGTTAGTAATTACAGACATTGTAAGGTTTCTAACCGAAACCTTTGGCTGTTTCTTAAATTTGACTTGCAGTGCAGAGGTTGTCAATTCTAGAAGTAACTATTTAAGAAAGTGGCCAGTAGCTATTCCCACAATTTAACGTCCATAGTGATTAGTGCCTAAGTGCCGATACATTTTCTAATAATACATCGGAGTTAAAATATACCTCATTTTGAAACATTATCTTAATTAGACATCTGAAGGTGTAAGTTTGAATTCAGGATGCTCGTTCTAATTATTCAAATTTTTGAGCCTGTCTTGTGATCTAGACACGTTGGAAAATACTTATTAGGGATGAGCCATCCACTCGTCCGCTAGTTCTGTGAAGCTTGATCCAGCGTACGACACACACAGGCATAGGTCATTTAAAAAATAATAGAAATCTCGGGACCAGACATAGAAACTTACAACAAATAACGGAGCCCCGATCTCGGCGGAATAGTTAATAACAAAGCAAGCGTGGGCGTGGCCGATGTCATTACCGGCTCTAATTTCCACACCTGCACGCCTCTAATGAATTATCGACCCCGCCCGAATCACGCGCCGAATTGTTTCAATTCCCACCGATAATTGCCGATCGCCGCCGCCGCTGCGATATCAATATGTTATTGATCCCAAAACAGGGTGTAACTGGCGGCCTAGCGAATATTATGGACATGTTAAGTCAACGGTTTTGAGCTATTTTCCCAAAGAAAGTTTTTTTAGAAACAAATAAAAAATTCGAGACCTTAGAGTATAAATAGAAAAATTTCTGGGAGGGATAGAGTACGCCTATCGAGTATATACTGTGAAGCACGGATATGAACAGTCCGAATATCTTCAGCGCCTTCGTTTAGTATCAAATGGTTATCAGAGCTGATTATTTTTCCCGTAAAAATAAGAAATTTAATAGGAGAACATTTTGAAATGTCCAGTGATAAATTGCAAACATGACTCGAGGAACAAATCCAAAAAGAAAAATGTTATTGATTTCACCGCCCATACAAAATCTGCCAAAATTTGCTTACGCTTGACATAAAGGCAGCGGAGCGATGCGCGTGCTCTATGTATATTTATTCTCTAAGTTCGAGACTTCCATACAAAATTGACATTTAATCGGAAAGTTTGTACGAAGAAGTCAAAAACTTATATCGCATCGCAGCCGACAAAAGTTACTTTGGGAGAGCGGTTCACAAAAATAGTGATGTGTTTTTTCATTTGCCAAGCCGTCACTTTTACATCCTGTATAGTAGAGCCATTACAATTTTGATCCAAATTGTAAACTAAAAATTATTAGGTAGGTGTAATATATTTTTTACGATTAGTAATATAATCGTCCATGCGTATGAATTAATAGGTTTAATTGGAAACGGATAGTTTTTTTAACGGAAATAAATAGTAATTAAATTTCGAATGCATTATGGAGAAACGCCTCTTGTATGCATTTGAAGTAGAATTTAAGAAACAATTATTTGTGTATTATTTTCATGATCTATTCTTTTTTAAATTTCATAATAATAAAATAATAATGATTAACAAATCTTCATGTATTATTATTACACTTTGATTCAAACAGTAAAATAAAAATGAAAAATAACTCAATATTTATTACTTTATTTATATATTATACATATTAATATAAATTACTCACAGAGAGTGCGATAGGTGCATGAACAATTTTATTGCTAAGGTCAACATTATTTTCTTGCAGGCGTCTATAGAAAACAATTTATTTTATCTGTACATATTTTTAACCAATGTATGTTATTGCTACAGAACCACTGAATCGATAATTTATAATTTGTGTACCTACCTACCTAGTAACTCTACTAGTAATATGTAATTATAAATTATAAAGGTGCACCTAATTGACGTCCGTGTTCGTACACACTTATAAATCAATATGGCACAAACTTAATAAATTATTTACAATACAGCTTACGCTATTGATAGATAGATATTGTATCTGTTTAAATGCAGGTTCTATATTATTATTAGTGTACAGTACAACCATCGGTGTCATGTGATAGCATCACGTACTACGGAGGCGACGACACGAGCCCTCCGAAGGGATGCGGCTCAACCCACCGGCTCCCCTCAATTCGCCGCGCAAGCAATATTAATCTTTAATATGTGAGGAATAAGATAATGTATGGGTCGACGGGTGTGGTTGGTTGTAATTGCAGTGGGGGCGGTGGGAGGGGCGCGGGCGCGGGGGGGCGCGGAAAATGGCGGCCGGAGGGGCAGATGGCCACGGACCGTCGAGCGGGTCGGATGTCTCTACGCAAGGGGACTTTTAAACAGGCATAGAGCTTTTCAAGATATATAATCAGAGAATGGTTTTGCTATGCCACGAAAATTATCCGTTTTTAAAAGCTCATATTTATACTGAGGTTTACTTTTACTTTATGTCTCTACTTGATGCTTTCTTTAGTGATATTTCCATGAAAACGAGACTTTAATGAGTTTCATGCGTCTAGTTTCAAAAGTTTTATTTTAATAATAAAACCAGTTAGTTAGTCTAGACAGACATGTAAATTCACGCCAAATTTTTAATTTTCAGTAAATTTCATTAGTCCATTAAATCTGAATTTCGAAGAATAATAATATGATTTATTTACGACTTTAAGGGAAAACAATTAAATATTATTCTTCATCGTCCCTAAATTATTATTTTTTTCATTAATAAAATCTTAAAAGTTCATTATAAAAGCCTACACTTATTCCAAAACACTTTACTATCGCCAAATAGAAAAAACTATTACGCAATGCTACGAAAACGCTACGATTTTGCTACGAATCGCTACGCAATTTTAATAGAGTCAAAATAGTCTTTACCCTGGCGCTAAAATAAAATATTATGGTGTATGGCGATGTAATTATTTTAATGCTTACCGATCTTTTTATGCCTATATACCCTTCTCGCTAATTCACACTCGTGTATAACCGTACCTCAACGAATCCAGAAAACGTGTCAACGGGCGCGTCCATTTACCTCAAATCCCAATAAATCGTTGAAGGGTTACACTGAAAATTGGGAGCTCAAAGTATCGGCGTGGACTTGTCAATAAGCTGCGTCGATATTTCGATTAGCCCGGCCGGGATTACGGCGGCTTTTCGCCTTCGCGCGACAAATTGGACCATTTGTATCGAGCGCGACAGCGGTATACCGGGTCTAAATGGCAATTTTAATTAAATTATCGTTTTTTCACGTTACGAATTCTGTGTAGTGCTGGATGCAAAGTTGGTCTTATGCCTGGGGTTTCCAAATTGATATTGATTAATATTTCCGTAGGACCAAATATTTATACAAACAAAACAAGAATAGCAGCTGCAATATTTAAAACTAAGTAAAATATAGTAAAGCTAAGAACAACAGAACTCTTACAAGGGTTTAAATTTTGGACACGATCTTATATGTTTCTATAATTTGTTTAGTAGGTAATTGCAAGTTGGTTAGGCACGTCAACTTTTGGATTTTCGAATAGTCGCAATCGCAATGTACTGAACAAATGTAATGTACTAAACAAATTATATAAACTTATAAAGATTGTGGCTTGAACGAAACCCTTGTAACAGTTCTGTTGCTATTAGTTTTTTTTTTTTTTTTCACTTCGTTTTGTTTTTTTAAATTTTGTGAATGAAAATAATTTAAAAAAATATAAGGGAGTAAGGAATAAAATCAAATACATATGTACATTACCCGTACTTGCAAACCGATGACATTTATAAAAAAGTGATAATACTGTATGCTTTGTTCGAGCAAATAAGGGCTTCCTTTGCGGCCTTTGGCGGAAGTCCAGAAGTTGATCTCTGTGTGAAGTGGACATGGTATATTTTAGTGTAAGCCTCTGTATGAGGCCACCTAACAACATTATCTCCAGTCTCTGAAACTGCCAATACTCGTGAGCCCACAGGTGCGGTCTAAAAGGGACTGCATTTACATATTATACGCAAATTTGTTTATAAATTTTGTATTACTTCAAGCAGCTCGAAAATATGTTTTGTTAGTACTTTGTATATTTTTATCAAAGATGTATTTTACCTTTGGTTATATTTTTGGGGACCAATTTAATTTGTTTCCTTATTTCACTCGATAGCCTTAGGAGAATTCAACAATATAAATAAAATGATAATAAAGAAAGAAAAAAATTCACTGATCATTTCTATGCAAACTGATATTTGAAATTTTATAGACAATTCCTTTCTATGATTAGAGAACAATTTATGATAAATTAGTTGTTCATAATATTCACAATATTAAATAACATGATTTGCTAAAATAGACTCTATAAATATTAGCATAATGGCTTCTGTCCCGGATAATGTATTTTTGAGTGCGGGCCACAGCACGTGGTCATTCAATATAAGATGTCAACAGATTCAAGCAGAGATAACGTGGGCGGTAACATCGCGCACAAAATTCACCAGCAATCATTAACGAATTTAATTTTTAAATAAGTAGGTACCCGTTTAAATAATTTAACTTAGTTTGCACATGAAATGGAAATAATGACAATATGTTCTTTTTTATCTTTTATGGAAAAGTTTTATTAATCATAAAAAAAATGTTTTGTTGACACTTCTTTACACACACTTGAATGTAAAAGTACTTAGTAGTAGTTTGTAAAAGTTACTTAACAAAATAAATAAAAGTAACAGACAAAAATTTAAAGATATCAGGTTATTCCTAAAAAACATATCTAAGAGTGAGTTGCTACCATCAGTAGCTGTCGCCCTAGCTGGCATAAAGTATTATGATGCAAGCCTATCACATAGCACTGGTTTGGAGGAAAATATCAAAAATAAAGTGTGGAAAACACTATTAGACCACAAAATACCTTCGCGAATTTACAAAATCGATGTGGGAGCGCGTGATTTGACATGTAAAGTTGTGTGGAAAATCAACGAATGTAATTTGGAGGACGATTAAGCTGAAATATTAAGCAATATAGTAGATCCAATAAGAAACTATACAAAGCAGCACATTACGTCACATAATATTATGCTTTTAGACGATCAAGACGATGTTTATAAAGCGATATTTGCAAGCCTTAAAATTTTGGAAGTGATCCTAAGTAGTGCAGAAAACGTAACACGCAATAACTTAGTCGTACCATTATTAATTAATTATCTAAAGATAGAGACACCACTAATATTACTTGCAGAGACAACGAGAAATTCTGATTTGGCATATCTTATAGGAAACAACATATTTTTATTAAACTTTGCATGTATGACAATAAATGGTTTGCAACGAGACAAAACTAACATTCCTTCAATGAGCGTCATAACGTACCATAATGTCACGAATAGTTTTATAGAAAAGCGCCATTTCCAGGCTATTATGCAGTTTTCTGTTTCATGTTACAAATTCTGGACCAAATTGGACTCAAAGATAATACCACATACGTTTGAAAGAAGCGGAAAAACGTTTGACGTGCGTTCACAATTTTTGCCAGGAATATTACTACCACTTATAAAGTGTTCGAGTACTTTGAGCAGAGACAAGCCATTTTACTGCTACATAGAAGAAGCGTTCTTTTGTAAAATAAATAATTTAGTGACAGAACATATTACCAAAAATGCGCTTTTAATGAAAGCTATGTATGATGACTGTGAAAATATTAAAAGAGCTGGAATAGCAGCAATTAAAAATCTATTTGATGTGACAAAATGTTTGTCCGAGCATCATGCTGGGATTGTGTACCAAACATTGTTTTACGTACTACAAAGCTACGCAACAATTGACGAACACAACACGCTTACGGTCGACGAGAGTCCAGCTAAGTGTCCGGATGACATTAAACTAGTCCATCTCACACTGGACTTGATAAAGATATTGCTGACAAAGTATGAAATCAACGACAGATTCAAAATTACTATTAATGTTCCTTTTTTCCGTTTTGAAACGATGAATCTAATTTGAAATTCAAAATAACACGGAAAATAAGTAATTTTACTAGCACTAAGAATTACTACGATAGCACAGAAAATATTGCAGATTGTTTTGTGCTCGACTGTGTCCATGTGTCGTCGAGGTTAAGTCAACAGCGGCTCTAAGCGATGAGAAACGATCCTCTAAAGTAGCGGATTTCTCCGCATTTACATTAGTTATCCAGTCAAACCCCACCGTTTTTATACCTCATATCGTGACCATAAATAAACAAATTTTAATATTATTTGCACACCGTTTTTGGAATAAATATTTATATACTACGGAAACTTTAACTGCTGATAGACCATGAATCTGAATTTGTGTAACCGAATCGAACCTTATATTAAAAATCAACTAATGACTGATGTTTGGGAACTGTACCTATTCATAGCAAGGATCTTATGTTATAAGTACTACGTAGTACTTATAGATCCTTGATTCATAGTTACCTATAAATTTTTGACCCTACTTTATTTTTCATGAAAAATGGATCAGAATTCAGAATAACCATATTTTTTAGTACCTAAATATAAAATCACGGTGTTATATAAAAAGTCAAACAATATAAGGTCTTTTTTGTAGAGTTGTAAAATGAAAGGAATTATAACGCAAACTGACACTGATGTAGTTGGGCAATCATTGGATTATTTTTTGTATGGGTTGAAGGAAAAAAAAACGTTTGGTTTATTCATATTCTTGTTGATTCACGTGTAGCGTTCTGCTGCGATGGAAAACTCAATGATGATTGATGACGACACGACGATTTCTCGACCGGCCAGTTGTACACAATACTAACCCATATTGCAACACTAATGTATTGTAAATTCGCTTGCATTGTAATCGAACAGTCAATAAATTGGTGCTTGATAATTAGTATTCTGCAAGTATTGATTTACTTTTTAAAAGTTCGTTTTTTGTTTGGTACTTACTTACTTCCTTTTGTTTGTTTAGTGTCTACACACGAGATTTTATTCGTTATACTCGTAGTTTGTATTGACTGAGACGACTTTTACTATAACACTATAATAAAAAATAATATTAGTTTTCTTCACAAGCCCTTGTAAATCATACAGCATACTTAGAGAGAACCTTTAAATTTTATACGTTTATGTTTTATGAGCCCTCGCGTATCAAGTTCACAAACTCAAGTAGGACATTAAAATAACTTGGTGTGCGTACTAAACGTTCATCATAACATCGGCGGCAGTAAAATACCTTCAAATAAAATACTCGCTCATAAAGGGAGTGACATTGGGAGACGGGTGAAAAACTGGTAAGTCGTCATCTAGAGGCCCGTCACCCAGGGAGCGGAGATAAACGTCACTTTGGAATGAAAAAAGATAAAAGGATTACTTATTAAAAAACGAACTCAAACGATCGAAAAAGAGAAACAAATAAGGCAACAAATTGAAGTGAGAAATGCGTTGTCGCTGTGGCTGCCCCCCGCGAGGCAGTCCTCTCGCGTTATGTTATGACCTCTCGAACATCTTAAAATCGTCATTATAACATTTGATTAATACGCGATGGCCTATCAGTGGCGTAGCGTCGGGTTAGTAAGTGGGGACCATTACTCTGCTAAACGAGTTCAACTGTACGCGGTGGCGCCGAGATGTATTTGCATACAATGGCTAACTACCTGCCGGTTGCCGCCCGCACCGCGGCTTCACATAGCGACTAGCATACCATCCCTCATCGCATCGGTCGTAATATAAGATCAAATATCATACTGAATGATATAAATACTGTCAATAAACTTAAAAATAGGTTGAGCGCGCGTCTTTCTTCAAAAATTCTTCTATGAGATTCTTCATACAAGCCTTTAAAATTTTCGTGGTAATAAATTCATAGTTCAATAACATATCAACTTTATAGTTCGAAAGGCATCTGCTGAAGTCAACCTAAAATCTCTGTAATTTATACACGATGACCAATCATTCTTTCCAATACAAACGCGAGTCCCGGAGCGGACGTGTTAGAAACGAATTTTAGTGGCAATAATTATCGCGGCGGAGTGATTTACATATCGAGCTTCAGTTGTTAATAAGAAGACAAAACGTGCCCCTCGGGGGGCAATAAAGCCCGGTGTTTAGTGGTCCGTCTGACACCGCCGCGGAGGTGACAACAGACTGGCTCGTAAACATCCCGGCTCGCCTTCAAAACAAACAAACGTACTTTAAATCAACCGTCAACTATACATTCACTAGTCCCGCAACCAAATGAGTTTCTATTATTGCGCAAATATTCGCACTAAAATTGAAACTTCAGCTCAAAATAGTTGCTAGTAAATTGGATAGGTCCGAGGTGCATCATTATTCACAGAATGAAAATCCTACAACATATATTCTAGCTGTCTTTCCCAGCCTGCTTTTACTTACTTTATTAGTGTGCTAAAGTTGAAAAGCTTACGACACTGTAAGCAATTACGAATCATTAAACAAATTGTTCATAATGTCATGCCAAAATTAAAGCCTTCACAAATATTACGAGCTCTTTACAACGGTAACGCTGTGGTTAGTCTCTGCCTACGCTGTAGTTGGTTAGGTTATGATGTCTTGTGATTACACACTATATACTAAGCCTAACAAACAACCTTTTAAGTAATGACAAACTACAAAAGTTAACACACACACACACACATATTTTCTAAAATTCAAGACCTATTAGATCTTTTCATAATTATAAAGCTACGTCTAAGTGCAACTTTCATCCTTTCAGAAATTATTTGATGGAAGAATATCTAATCTCTATCTATTCGATTCGGAGCTTATGAACTGTAATTTCGTTCCTTTGTATAGTTTCCAATCACGGTTAACAATTAATTACGTGCAATACAACTAACGGGAGCGGTCATTTCCGCTTCGACTTCTCAATATTAATATACAATTTATTGGCAATTTATTGGTATTAAGATTATGCATGTCAAAGAACAGTGACATGCATAATCTTATACGAGAAATAAGGATAAACTGGCTTCCTGTGATAGTCGACTATAGAGAATTTTTACAACAAGGTCCTAACTGATATATAAAATTTATTAAAAAAAAAATCAAAATTCATATGTTTTATTCGAAGTAAGATTATACAAATCACTTTTCGACGTCGAGGCGAGTTTACAATTTAGCTGTCTTCTGTGGAGAAGAACTCGCCGGAAGAAACTCCACAGGCGTTGCATCTTTTCAAAATATTTTACAAACTTATAAATTATTGATTTATACAATTTTATTAATATAACAAAGAGTGCAAACGACATAAACAATTAAAGGAAGGCAACCAGTCAAAGTAGAAAAACTAATTTAACCAATAACCAATATCACTAGAAAGTTTATTATAAAATCATAACCCTCCTTTTTGCTTCGCCGTAGTCGGGTAATAACAGACTACTTAGAAGATAAAAATCCATGGGATTAGTTTACTTGAGAGACAGGCATTTCAATTTCTTTTATTATATAAATTGTATGAAATAAATATTAATTTATAATTCAAAATAAATATGACACATGTAAAAAAAATTAAAAAATATATAATTTTGTAAAAATATTTTGAAAAGATGCAACGCCTGTGGAGTTTCTTCCGGCGAGTTCTTCTCCACGAAGACAGCCAAATTTCTGAACTCGCCACAAAAGAATATGTAGGTAACTGAATAAGTGATGTAAATATCCTAAAGTTAAAAAGAAATACTTTGACTTTGGCTCTTTGTAATATCAAAATAATGCATATAATTCTCTACCACATACATGCTAAATAGCCTGTCTAATATTTACTTGCATTTACTTTTATGACAAAACGCCAAAATTTCTGCGGGTACGTTGAACGTAAAGGTTAAAGACATCGATCTAAATTAGTAAATGAGAAACAACGTTCACCTGTGTAATCAACAACAACTGCTTTTATTCATGCAGATTATGGCAACACTTCCCTTTCATTAGACCACAAGCACCCCAAAGCTTTATTCAGCATAAAAAATATACAAACGCGAACCTCATAGGTATGTAACAAGTAGATAAAGGTAATAATGCCATGAATGTGTATTATTGCCATCCTTCGGGAAAAATGTAATTGTAATGTAAATACGTGCAAGTTACAAGAATAGATATCTATAAGAATATCATGTATGGAGGAAAAAATGTGATCTTGTCCTACCGTCGATAGATACCTATGAATACCATATCATTACTGATAGATAGATTTGTCATACGAAACCATAAATAACCAGTTTGACATACAAAACAACACGATATTTGGTGACACGTTTGATTACATCGAATCGAACTAAAGACAATTTGTTACGGTTCAAGTTTGACGAATGGTTTTAACCGGTTTCTGAATTCAATTTGTCAGGAAATATTCGTTGTTAATGTTATCATCAATAACTAGGTATGACGTTTTTGTCGTGAAGAGCTTTTACTTTTATATTTATGTTTCTACTAATGTAAATGAAATAAATGGAAAGCGTTTAGTTTCACAATCACAAATAAATAAGTATATTATGTACTGAGAAAATACAATATTTATATTTCTTATCTTATTTAGCATAGACCGTCCCACTGCTGGGCAATGGTCTCTCTCCTTTTCTTTCACTTTAGAGTCATTACTTCGAATGCTCATCACGTCAACTAGTACCTATATAACTTGACTTTAGTAAATCTAATTGTTTTCCTGTATTATTTTCACAAACCGTATTCGTTCAAGGGAATAAAAAAAATTGGCTTTTATTTAGTCAACTACCTAATGCGATTTAGACCAAATAAATATCGAGCTGACACAATTTAGGGCAACTGCAATCTTGTCCATTGCGATTCTGAATTTAAACGGAACGGTTAATTCATTGCTCATTTGAGCAACAAGAGAAAAGCTTTTGTAGAGGTGATGTTGGGCACAAGTTCGTTGGTGTAGAGTGCAACTGGTGTAAGGTATCCCGCTGCTTAGCTCGCCACAGGAGTTCCTACACCACGAATAACTTATTAATTTATATTACACCAAACACACACTCAATGCCACTAAAATCACCTGTCTAGCGTGTTTACTTTTATAATGGCTTATCTTCGAATACGTTAACGACGTGAAAATATCAACAGTAATTAAAAACGCAAATTATCGTCGAAAATTGATGTTGGCTGTTGTTCATTAAGACAAGTAGGACGGCGCGGTGAAGGTTTTATTATATTTTATTGGAGAGACCGAATCAGAAAGTGTTGTAAGTTAATGAAATTCCACTGTGTACAGTTTATTCATTTAATAAAACAAACTGAATTCAAATGAACAAACCGCTCATTTAAAAGAAGCTTTAAGCTATCTCTTTAACTTACCTTTATATTTAAGACCAATAAATCATCAAATTCACTTTGAGTTGGCAAATACTTCGATAATACCATATCACGCCTACACACAGAGGGAGGATTGGGCTGAGACAGAAGAAGCAGAAAGAACACAATTTTTTACTTTTGACCGTTGGCGAGGCTATTATTTTCTCATTAATACATTTTCAGTAGGTCATATTCTAGGAAATTCAATTTCTGAATAGGTCAGCTTGGTCACAGACATGTTTGTTAACATTATAGGGACTTGGTCAAAAGAATACAAGTAGTCCATATTGACCTTGAGAGCGTCGTTCGTGTTCCGTAGCGGTAGGGGTGAACTTCGTAGTGCTGTGGTAGTGCGAATATCCAACCGCACGTGCTGGCTTCTGTACTTGCGTTGCTCGCTTTACACCGTACAGGGCCCGACTCAGTCCGGCCACTCGAGCGCTCGTAAACCGCGCGACATCCTCGATAATGGCATCGGCTTTTTGGCTAATGGTCGCCATTAAAGCCTCTAGTTAAAACGTGAAATATTGCGCTAACCGCTGTCGATGCGTGTACCACATAATCACCTCGTTTCATTTGAGAAAAAGCGGATCGCATACGAGATAAACACCGCTATGCACACATCTTAAGTGCATTATAATTGCTCGGCCTACTTGAGTCGGACATTGCATAAAATAAATATGGCGATGGCGCGTCTAACGACATAATTCCCCGGGTAATAAATGGGATAAAATGGCTGTGATTACGGGACGTGTGTGGCCTGCGGGCTAGCGAGTGCGTACTCTACTGAATGCGTCTACGCACATTTTGCCACTCTATGTATACTGATGCAACTAAGTCTCTCTATGTTAATTATTGTCCTGTATATGTCTATATATACAATAAACTGTAAAATAAATAAGGTAATTGTAGTATTTTTTAGCTAAACAGACAGCAGTTTATAATAGCGAGAATAAATTTGATACAATTAATTAGAATTTTCTTATTGGTTTATTTTTTATCAGAACACTTACACCCGTTTGCACTAACCTTTTCTTTTCGTAGTTAAGAAAGACCTAAGCTAACTAAAGCTTAAAAAAATGGTTTTCACTAACAGCCTATTGAGCTCATTTATGTAGGCAGAAACTAAGCAGTTAAAAAAAGTCTGAAGGTTACTAGCAAACAAAATTTTCACCAAATCTCACCTAAATACTTTGGGCATCAACTGAGCGTCTCTTAGGTTTAGTGCAAATGGGTGTAAATCACTAGAATATGAAGTTCATTACGGTTGTACGACAACCAGGTTTTAAAACTGTACCTATGTGTGGCGCATGTTTCCAGTTTACTCCTGCTTATAAAAATGTATAGGTACCTAATTTAACTTAAAATGAACATGTTTCATTACCTACACATTACGTGCCCACAATATTGCAAGCGACTGCAGACCAAGTGCTCCTTGACGCATAAGCAACATTTACGATAGTTTCGAGGTTACACACATAATTAAACTGAATGCAGTCATTTATCATTCCCACCAAGACTCTGAAAATAGAATTATAATTGTTACTTACGCTTTATTTCATATGCGGTTTTAACAATTCTCATTATTTCAGTAAACGGTCAAAAAGGCGATCATAAATCATTACTACGGCGGGCGAGTCCGTCATTAGCGTTGGGGCATAATACTCAGATATTTACATATTTTCATTAATTAAACAATCTCAATTAGCTGAACTACAAGTTTTTCTATAAGCATTAAAAATGTACGGAACTATTTGGTTTAACAGTGCGACTCTCGCCTCGAAGTACCGCAATCGCTTTGTCGTAGCCGTAGCGCCGTAGCCACGCTACTTCGTAGTAGTAAAGTAGTGCAGTTGTAGTGTTAACCACAGCACAGTGAAGCATTGCACGCGATCCTTGGCCACGCGGACATAGCTCAACACTCCGGCGCACACAATCGCGGCCCGTCATCGCCGCGCGGTTACGTGCGACCGTTCTCATGAATTGTAATGCCCTGACCTCCTTTCCGACGCACCAAATAATACCAAAGCTTTTGGTTAACACTTCAATGACTCCAGCTTTTGCGGGACGAACTTTTTCATAAGCAATCTTTGAGTTCAAAATGCAGAAGCCCTCATCGATTTCACAAGAATATTATTTGCCCATACCTAGACCTTGCACCTGCTGTCAGCAAGTTTTAACGACCTTTGATGAACTAGTCGATTACTGATCGTACTGTTTAAAATTCATACCTACATGTTTCTAGTAAACTTAAATACATGGCATCTGTCCTTTGAAGGTATGTCGGTATTTTCTGGTTAAAGAAATTACAGAGCACGTAAATACAGTAGTTATTTCAGTATTATACGAATGGACGTTGTTACCTGTTAGGCAGCAGTCGATGATTAATTCGTCGGTTTCATGAAGTTTTTGTTCCACAATTATTAGGTAGCCGCGTGCCTCGAATCGCGTGGCCGATACATTGTTAGCTTCTAATATTAACGAATGGCCGACCCCTCGACTTTCGTGTTGAATTTATTGTTAATTAGAGGCATTTTTATATAAATTTCAGCATTTAAATGCTTTCAACCAAACAGAAGTGGAGATTTTTAGAAATATTACACCAAATACGAACATTTCATTGTTTGCCTCTAATATAATGGAATGGTGCATGATTTTGACCTATTTCATTAAGTTCTAAGGGCGAACCGTGATAGCTATCGGTCCTGAGCAGTGGCTATGGGAAACCCAATTAGGTGTTGTTTTTCGTCAGAGCCGAGTCCATCCATTACAGTGCCCCGCCCCTCCCGTTCCGTTCCGTTGCCTTCCGCACGTACTATTTGCTTAATTATAAAAAAAAGTAAAAATTATTCTCGAAACAGCAATAGGTATTTTAAGTAACCCGCCGGTTAGTCTATAACTTAGGCTTGGATCGTTAATAACAAAATAGCCAACCGTTTCGTAAAATAAAAACTCGTGATTCAGTTAAAATCAATTTAGCATGTCGCGATAACATCGCGTTGTGCTCATAATTGTCGTACAGTCTATACGCGTCACATTGAGTGAATATGAATATTACAGATCACCCATTTTATAATGGTCTTTGTTTAGCTTCACCGGGGTTTTGCATTAAGCTCTCTAAACGTGGTTGGTGGGAAATTTCGACCAGTTTGCAAGCAACCGTGGTCTCCTTACTATTGAGCGTGAAACTAGGTCTTGTATTTCAGTTGTGAGTTTGACATTTATAATGCGGCACCTGCAGATTACAGAACCTTAGCTGACAGCTATGTTGCCAGACATGCAGATATTACTCATTTAAAATAACAATGTACTCGAAATGTTCTTATCTTCCATTTCATTCACATCAACAATTTGGCTCAACTTTTAATTTCAGGAACAAAAAAATGCTTATTTTGGTATTACTGTTTATTCCTTTACAATTTTTCCGTTTTTATTGAAATCTAAGCCATAGGGATCCCAGCTACTATCAATGGATGAAGTCGGTACAATAGCTTCGTCAGAAGCCTTCACCAGGGTTTGTAAAGTAGGTTGGCAGTAGTTGGCACATGATACGTAGGTAGGCAGCACAAGCATTGAAATCTAATAATGTATCACCTACTGAAATTTGGAAGATTTAGATAGAAGTGTAGGAAAATTAAGAGGCCTGGCAACACAGCCGGCTGCCGCTCGCGACATCTGCGGCTAATTTGCTGGCAACAACGCACTCATTACGCTCCCCGCGACGCCCGAGGTGTCGTCGACACTAGCAATTTTACCCGTAATTCTATAAATTGCCACACACATAAGGAAGCAGGTTGGCACCGCGGCGGGAAGACATCCGAAGGACGCGTGAACATAATTAACTTCGGACGTGACACACAAAGCGACAGAAGGATACTTACTTACGAGTCTTTAGAAAACTTGATTTTAAGAAAAATACAATAATACTCATGATGCTTTCTTACCACAAAATATCTGAAACAAGTACTGAACTCTTACACACTTATACATTCATTATTTCAAGCAACAAGTTGCATATCAGTTACAAATACCGTTATTTATCATATTAAACCATTTATAAAATTTCAACTTTTGAAAGTTAAGGTAACTGATAATTATTTTGCGACTGTTTCATTAAATTACCGCAGCCAGTGTGTAATTAAATGTTGACGGATAATTAATAAAACGAACGTGAACTCTACTTCATTACATTATGTGGTATATAGCATAACCTCTTCTATGCATTACTCAGAAAAGTAGACCTTATCATCGCAAGTTAACAAACACATTTGCTTACTAGTTAATTTAAATGTCTGATGATGTTGTCAATATTGCAAAGTTGCGAAAAACGTAATCATAGTTTGCTTGCTTTAGCAGAAATCAAAGTCCAAATCCGGTGAAGCTTGATTGGTCGTACCTTTTCCAAACATCATACCTAGTGACCTATGCTATACTAATAGTTGAGTGTTAAACACTTGCGCTATTTACTAAGTAACAGTGTATTGCTTATATAGTCTCTCTTTATCTCTTTGATAAGCACACTTGGGCGAGTTCTGTCTCCAACAACAGAAAAGAAAGTAATCAAAATCTGTTTGATATACTTCCTGGCACTCTCTCTAGTTGATAGTAGATCACATTCATAATATAGTTTAAAAGGATTTAAACTTAGATAATATCTACTTGACTTTTATTTAAATACATTTGTCACATGTATTCATTCATACTCTTTTTTTACAATACTTGTGTTGGTGTAGTTGGTTGACTTAACCTTGATTATCATCCTTGTACAGCGTAGGTACAAGCTTTACTGGGTCATCAAAAGAAGAAAAAAAAGAATTGACGAAAGCACAAGCAACTGACCTGTCCATTCTTGTCCATCTCGTTGTTGGTGAGCTTGACCTTCTCGAAGGAGACGACCTGCTTGCGCAGCTGGTCGCCGGAGAAGGGCGAGTCGGGGTGCGGGTAGAGGCGCGCGGGGGCGGGCGGGTCCGCCTTGCCGGCCACGAGCCACGAGGAGCGGTGGTACGCGTAGCGGTAGCGCTTCCCGTCCACAGGGACCACGTCCAGCAGCACGGCGTAGCGCGCCTCGGAGCGGCAGCCCGCGAACGACACGCGCACCGTGGGGAACATGCGCCTGCAACAACCGAATACCACATACACTACACCTGACTAAACACTACACGCAAATACCAGATACATACACTACACCTGTCTAAACACTACACGCTAATACCAGATACATACACTACACCTGTCTAAACACTACACGCTAATACCAGATACATACACTACACCTGTTTGAACACTACACGCGGGCTACAACAACCGCATACCACATACATACACTACACCTGTCTAAACACTACACGCAAATACCAGATACATACACTACACCTGGCTGAACACTACACGCGGGCTATAACTACCGCATAACGCATACGTACAGTACAACTGTCTAAACACTACATGCGGGCTGCAAAAACCGCATACATACACTACACTTGTCTGAAACTACACGTAGTCTGCAACACTCCTCATTTTCCGAAAAACTGTTCAGTAAAAAGGAAGATTTAGATACACGCAGACAACTCACAACACTCAAAATTACTTTCATATTTTTTAATGAATAATAATATTCTGATGTCCAGTTGAAATCTGCAAAGAGCAAGATAGCCACATCGTCTATCAAACCATTATCTTTACGACTCATTACGAGACTCGTAAAACTACACGTAAATGCCCCAACATTTTATGTTATCGCGACAAATTATAACAGCATAAACGGTCACCTACGAACCATAAATTTTTAACGTTGACGAAACGGCCATCCCCGCACTAATGACCTCATAAGGACCGACCGAAAACCGAATTAGTCATAAGGAATACAAAAAGCTCATAGATGAGCCCCGAAAGTGTTTTACCAAAACAGATGCTCGCAATAAAAAAAAAGATTAATGCGTCTTAACACAAACCGCCGAAGATTCGGCCGCAGACGGCGTCCTGTATAATTACAGGGTGAAACGCGAACTAGGAAATCAAACAAATATGATGTATTCGATTTTAATGCACCCCTAAATGGGCTGAAGCGCTTCCTGCCGGCCTAGCGCGATAACATCTCACCCCCGCTTATTTATACCCAAAATTTTCGTAATAATATTTTTTAGGAGTTTAAACGGCTCTTTTGTAATTTCAAAGTCCAAACAAGTTGTTAGACTTGTCAGATTAGATAACCAATGATCAAAACGTCCCGTAAGCATGTTCGTTGCGCTACAGTTGTTTCAATAAAGTTATATGCATGTTTTATATTTTTTTTACGTTATAACGAGAGTATACACTTACCTATAAGGAATTTATTATTAAATTCTTTAAGAGCGTGCAAGCAATAAAATCCGGGAGTGAAAGAAAGAAATATTAGCGTCCATAAAACACGGTGCGGTGTCAACCGTGCCGTGCTATGAGAGAAGTGTAGTAATATTTATAGAAGAGACCTATAAAATTCTCAGAGGCTGCATGACTATAAAGCATACGGCCTCTCGGTAAGCACTAGTCATAAATAAATCGTATTAAGGAGCGTTTGGAATGGTTCCGTATCGGTCGCGAGATCGTCGCTTTCGACAATAAGACGCTGTCGGTCGCGTTAGTATTGCGCGACGACGACGCGACGACGTCGCTTTGGTAATGTAGGTAGTTGATTGTACCTAGTTGTGTCGCACGCGAGTCACCACCCACGACGACGACGGCCGAGTAATGAGACGCATCCATCATGGATAACAATCGATTGGTACAAAACTGCGACCATCTCGTCACTTCCATTGAAATAACAGTCAATCAGAAAGTTACTTATCATGAGCATTCTTTCATAAAAAGCCACCATGATTATTTTTATTTTGCACGCTAATAATATGCGAAATATGCTAATAGTATATAGGTATTATAATTGCTACTTTTATTTCAGACCTAATCAGTATTTTTTGTAATAATATTAATGAACTGTTTTTACGAGTCGGTAATTCAATCTTGCTAATTGATTTTTAGTATCAATTGAAATCAATCATCAATGTCGTTAACCTACGTTTATATTACATACTCGTATATTAAAATTTTATTATTAATTTATTTAAAACACGTTTATTTATTAATTATTTGCATGTTTTTATCATGTAATCTTGCTTAGGTATAGTGTGGCTTGTGTTTTATGTGTTCATTTCAGTAACTATAGAATAGACTAATGAATGATACCTAGATAAAACATTTAATAATATTACACTGTGAATTACTTAGCCCTAGCCAATCAATATGGTATCAGAGAGATAAATTATAAAATAATGTTTATCTGTGCACGACTTTTACGACCTGTCGCCATACAATTTTCTTGGGCGACATAAATAGACGTTAAATTTTCTTATTAACTTCCAGAAATGGATTAGTTTTTTTTTTCTTATACTTATCTTAATAGCCAGCACATGCGGTTGAACATATTGACCTTAAGAACACGCCCGTATTCCGTAACGCTATAGGTGAATTTCATACTGCAAATGTTCAACCTCGTGTGCTGGCTTCTGTACATTAAGGTAATAGTTTTGAGGATGTATCATAATTTGATTAGATTTTGACAGTACTAAATAAATAGAATAAATCGGAAAGTCATGCATCGAGTCAACAGTACGTAGTAAGGTTTAGTAAAGTGAAAATATATTACTAAGCGAAAGCTTCTAAGAGGCTGTTTAATACTTATTACCTATATTTACGACGAGCTTGGAGTAAACATTAAAAGCAGACATAAATTACTAGGTACGTATATGTTATCAACTTTTTAATAACAGAGACTTTGTTAAGGTCTAGGTAGCCTCATATTTCTGTTTACGCCGCCGGGGCAAATGGCAACGAAAATAATAAGCAGATGATACAAATTAATAAGAAATACATTATCTAGTACGTACGAGTCTTTTAAATGCGCATTAAAGCGCACTACCTCGGTCTTGTTTCCTGATCCGTTCCATTGAGTTTCCTCTTAGATCATAATGATAGTATGTATTAGTTTATTTTAATTATATTATATTCATAGCTATTCATGCAATATATGTATTATATTATAAGTATTTTATATCTAATTTAGTTAGTTTGTATTTATTTATTTTTATTTATAAATTCTTTAAACCAGTTATATGCTTTATTTTTAGTATTGTCAGACCACCAACCCGCATCACTTTTATCTACACTTTTTCCATACCTAAAGGTTGCCTGGTAGAAATTGCTACCTTAGCAATAAGGCCGCCTTTTGACTCTTCTGTTTTGTTCTGTATTGTTTTCTGTATGCTGTGTCTTTTGTCAATAAAGTATATTGTATTGTATTGTAATAATTATTGACAACCCCGTAGCCTAGTCGACAGTGCGCCTGCCTTCAAAGTACAGAGTCGTAGGTTCGAACCCCGCCCAAGACCAATGTTATAGTGATTTCTTGAATATATTATATTATCAGGCTAGACAATATCTACTTATCTTTTCTACAATTTTAAAGAAAATAATTTAAATCTTTATTTCACTTGATGTTAATGTAGAATTGAATTGAATTGATGTTGAATATAATTTTCTGATTATGAAATAATTATTTTTATACCAGTTATCGTGTATTGATGCAAATTATACAAACATGTATTTTTTAGTACTCGTCTGACATTTCATAAATTCCCCTTAAATGCTGAATAACGAATCATCATACATAATAAAGATATCATAATTACTGGCCAGGTAATGGCATTGCATCTATTACCATTCCCTTAATGTCCTGCTTAAAAAGCATTTTCCATTTGTAATTGCCAACTTGTAAATATAACGATCATAATAATATCAACAAACTAGAACTAAACTTCACAACGTAATCATATTAGATATTATATTATAACTATTATTAAACAAACACTAATTAGATAGTAAAATTGGAGTTCGTAGATTGAAAAGAAACGGACCTCTCATATAACCTTCGAAAATTCACACTAGGTAATTTATATTTATAGTGAGATTGTGTTTGTTTATAACTAGCTGTCTGCCCGCGGCTACGACTGCATTGTTTTTCGACTTTTTCGTAGTTATTCACTTCAACTTCCCCACTTTTAAGTATCCTACGGGAACTCTTTAATTTTTCGCAATAAAAAGTATCCAAGATGTTGGCCGAGGATGTAATACCACCATGCAAAATTTCATTCAAATCGGTCTAAAATTTTCGGAGATTAGCCCGTACAAACAAACAGAGAAATATATTTTTTTTACAAAATCATGATAATATGTTCTATATCGCGTCTTACATGCCTCTGAATCGGTTTTGAGCTTTTTTTTTCTATATTACAGATTTTCGATCTCTACAGTTTTATTATATAGATGGCATATAAAGAGTCGATCCGTCTTGAACGCTGCGGGGTCTTGTACTCTTAGCGACACTGCTGTTCGCCAGCTGTTTTTCGTATTTTCCTGCAGGAATAAGATCTTTTCCCGCGGTAAAAAAATGCAACAATGTAGTCCCAATTAGTAAAAAAAATGCCAGTAAAATTTATAAGTAGACTCTTTTAAGTAACATCACGAGTGAGTACATTATCCAATTGTTAGAATTAATTTTTTTATGGCATTCTTTTTACGCCATGTATAGTCCGGTGCATGATTGGTCGTACTTTTTCGCCATAACCTTGATCAATTAAAAAAAAAAGTACTTCTGTAACATTAAGTTAATCGAAGTGAAAGAAGGCTAATTTGAGTGGGTGAGCGGGCCAATTGTGGACAACCACTTCCGGGCCGGTAAAGACAGGAGCGAGAGAGTTACTTGAAACTTACCCCTACTTCCCCTGCACAATTACCTACCCGTAGTAAATTTGTATTTACACAAGTTACAATTGTAATGACTTCTTTTAAAACACGTAATAAGTCCAATTTTGTATTTTCAATGTTTACGCTATTTTACGAGTTAAATCGAAATTCAGTAATTTCAAAGTTCTCGTCGGATTTAGTACGAATGCTGATAAATTACTAATAAAATATTAATTAATTATAGGATATCTTAAATAACATTACGTATCGTTTTTTTTTTGACTAAAATTTCTAAAAAAATATCATAGGCTACTTATTTAAACTCTACATTAAACGCTAAAGCAGCCTTTGAGTAAGTGCTACGTCTAAACGACTAAAATAATTTACAACGCACGATTTATAACGTGCGCACGACCTTTATCTAATTGCTCTCTACATGAGCAAAGAAGCCTATCAAGTCAAGAAGTAATTGGAGCGTATTAATTATGATTGTCAACAGTTTTTCTTAGGCCTACTGCTTACTAGACCATTCTGAAGGAGACCTAAAGCTATTCAATACTCTACAACTTTTAAATTAGATAGCCACTTTCCATTGTAGTAGGGCTCATCGCCCAACCCAAGTCCGGTCCTTGATACGTAAATTCGAGATAAGTGTAGGTCAATAATAAATAAACAATTTCCCAGTACATTTTTCAAAATGACTAATAATAATAATGGGCTACGTATGAAATCTTTGTTATACACATAGAGGGATAAGCACATCTTTTTTTTCCATTTTTTTTTCGTAAATTAGAACTTCTAGTAAAGATTTTATGTTTAAAGAATTAATGTGAGGAAGGCCTTATAATAAAAAGACAGACGATAAACCAAAATTAAAATCGCAGGATAAACAGACGCACTAACCGTCATTCATTAATGTTATCGACTTACGTGATTTAATTTTAAATTGGGCTCACCGAAAAAGTCAATCGTTAACTTAAAATAAAATCACCGGTGTAACCCAAAAAATAGTGAGTGTAGTTCTCGACCACGAAAATCAAAGAATGACCGAAACAGCCAATTTATCTAGCAGAATTTCTATCGCGACAGCAGTGTAAACAATTCTTTAAATAATAAGGGCAGTGCACATTGCGTGCGCGCAGTTCATTGCTAACGTCTGTTTATTTACTGCTTATCTATCGCAATTGCTACAATTGCCTTTTTGTAACAATTACATGAGAACCATCCGTTCCTGTTTAACACCGCGAATTAATTGGTTCCTTATACAGAAAAAAAGAATAAAAAGGAAACAAAAAGTTAATAGGGACAAATTCCTTGCGAGCTGGAACTCCAGTTATTTTTAACAAAGTTAACTTAATTAGCGAGCTGATTATAATCACATTATTGTGATTATAATGCTACGTTCACTTTTACTGTAACATGGCTTCATTATGTGAAGATACGTGCTTGGATTGCTGACTATTTGGTTGAGGAATGAGGTGTGTAAAACAAAGTTTGAAAAAAGAATATGTCTTAACATAATTTATGACCACAAAGGCATTATGTATTAGGTTAGTCAGCCAGTTACCGTATACATTCACACCCGTGGCCGACCGCAGAGTCAACTAATAAAAATTCATTTTTCCCTAACTAAACTTTTGCTATTTAAGTGGTATAAAAATTGTTCACATTATTGATGCGCTTGGTAGATTCCGTAATAAAAATGTTAATGACATTTTGGAACTTTATCGTTTAATTACTCGTAGTTATCAGAAATATTAGTTGTTAGAAAACTTTAGATAATGTTTAAAAACCTAGACGCGTGGTTTTCGCACCACTCTGCAAAAGAAAACGAAGTCCTTTGGTAATATCGCTCCCTTAGAAAATTATAGTGAATAATCAAGAGACCAACATTATTTCTCTTGATTTAACCAAACCGGGTGAAAAAGCATTCTGTTGATCTCTTTATTATATTAATATAATTTACTATCCTTTTTTAAATTAGGTTACTTTCATTGTTAAGGTGTGATGTATTAGTTTCTTGATTATCTTGAACTGACCTTGCTTTATTTTTTTATTTTTTTTACTGAAAATAGCAAACGGTTAATTTTCTTGTGCTGGATATTTCGAGATGCATTTAATTTACCTACTTTAATTCAAAATTAGAACTGGAGCAGAAACATAAATAAATATTGATTTAACTATTATTACTACTGGAATTAACTTTCAATAGTTGTGCCTCAGTCTGTTCCCATTCGGGACGAAAATAATAAAAAAAAATTGCGTCATTTCTGATATTCAACTCCGATACAACCTACAGCTTGCTCATATCTTTATATTGCTTGCAGCAATCAAAACTTTCACGACTGCTAAAGAGAAAATAAAGATTGATAACTACTCTCTTAAAACGGCCTCATTTTACGACTAATAAAATTCACAGTAACTTTACAATACCGCCAGAAATACTGATAATGGTACAAGTATATTGGAAAAGATAAATAGTTAGTACGTACTAATATTATATTCTGTTGTAAGTACAAGTGTATTACGCGTACCCAAATGACATTTACGTTTAATTATTAACAATTACAGAATTTTAATATAGCTTGTTCCGGTAGATACTTCAAGGTGTGAACTTGGAGTGAAAACAAGATTTTGCATAGTAGAGTCGGCAGCATATAAAGCCCAATACACACGTAGCTATAATCTATATTAATATGCCCAGCTCTATTTATATTATATCTCACCACCACACACGGTAGCTGTATTGAAATATATATTTTCACCCTTACTGCGTTGACTTACGGAATACCTACAATATGTCGAGATTTATATTAATATGCCGTGCTATAACGGTCGCTTGCTGTGACGTCACCAAAATATGTCGACCGATATAGCAAGGCATATTAATATAAATCTCGGTATATTAATATAAATCTCTGTATATTAATATAAATCTCGACATATTTGATACATTTCAAGGGATACAGGATGCTCCATTTCATTTGAATTTATTTTTAATGGTTTCTAGTGCTAGGTGTAGCCTGGTAGAAATTACTAGCATTAAGGCCACCTATTTGTACACGTTTGTTTTTCTGGACTTTATTTCTTGTAATTCTTTGCGTGTAATTTATTTATACGTAGGTTCATATAGGTAGAGTTACTTACTTACTAAAAGAGCCTCGGTGGCCAAGTCGCTAGTGCCGTTGACTCCCATTCGGAAGTTCGCGGGTTCAAACCTCGGCACTTACAAAAGTGTTTTCGATTATCGAATTTATATGTACGTTTATTCGACGCTCTTACGGTGAAGGAAAACATCTTGAGGAAACCTATTTAATAGAACTTTACTAGGTAAATCCATACTGAGCCCTTATTAAAAAAGAACACCCTGTATTACGAAAGTATTCAAAAACGTGCGCTCGTGACGACGGCCGCAGATCGAATGGACGCAAAGATATATAGCCGCCGTGTGTGGTGGCGAGATATAATATATATTAGAGCTGGGCATATTAATATATATTATAGCTACGTGTGAATTGCGCTTAAAGGTTCTTGTTGGAATAAGCGTGAGTTCACACGTGCGGCGCGTGGCGTGAGTTGTCAGCTGTCGGTCGCGCGTCTCATTACGCATCGCGTCGCCACGCGGCATAGAGCGGTCGCCCGACTAATCTCCTAATACTAAACAAATATCCAGTTACTAGCTCATTTATTTGAATCTCCCATTTATAACACAATGCAATTAAAATTAACTGACAATATTGGAGGAACGCATTAAAATTTTTATTTTAACGAAACCACGTCAAGTGAAATCAAATATTACGAACGCTGAGGTTGACAGGACTTACTATTTTTAATCAATAAAATAAATAAAAAGTATCGTGTAAAACTATAAGATAACCCAAAACCCTCGGCGAGGATCGTCGTAGCCGAGCCAGCCGAGCGCTGCGCACGCGAGCCGGCGCGGCGGCCGTCATCTGTCAGACCGCAATTTTAATTCCTCTGTAAATTATACAAATTGACACTTGACATGTTTTGTCGTCTCCCGGGTAATCGTGCGAAATGGAACTCTCATTTTATTACTTTTGCAAAGTGGAGAGGCTCTTCAAGTCGCTATCTTGCCATTCGATCTCATTATGTTTTCGTTTTTGTTGACTACCATTTTATTTTGATTTTGCGTAACTCGGCAGAACTTGACAAATTCCATCAATGTGTAAACATGTTTACTTTCATGTCGTATACCATGGACATATATTAATTGCGTACAATTTACAAGAGTATTCAACGTATTAATGAGTCTTGATCATCAGCGAGATTTCAATTTATATCATGTTGTTATAAAATGAAAAATAATGGAGACATAAATATTGTGAAAAGTGACGTTTTGTTTACGACCTCGACGCACCGTGGCCAAGTAGCGACGCTGCGGGGCGCCGGCCGACGATTTAAAGGAAAACGTTCTGCTAATTAAAAATTCTTTGTTGTATTAATGTTTTATACACTGAGCAATGAAATTGTAGCTATGCCAGAAATGTTTTATTATAATAATGCACGCAAATTTACAGCCTAACTGTGGTATTTAAGCTTGTGTGTTAAATTCTTTATTAATTGGAGATTGCCTGTTTTACATAATTATAATATTACGTGGTTATGGGAGTCAAATTTCCTCCAGAAATGAGCATCAGCCGCGAGCCACCGGCCGGCAGCCTCACGGCCGAATATATTAATTCAGTGGCACGAACTTTAAATTGCGACTCGTTAAAATTATGATTAAATTATAATTCAGCTTATCGACTATAACTTTCACGTAATAAGGTATACAATCATAAAATATGTGATAAAATCAACACATATAAAAATATTTTTCAACTTAATCCGATTAAAAATGTCTTATGGTGGAAGAGCTCAAGTCATACATTTATGTGCAAAAAACCTATAAAAAGACCACAGTGAACGTTGAAATAGCAGTGATTGCTAGATTATTCTGTTGCAACAAACTCTGTAAACAGCCATTTGTAAAAGCAGCTTTGTAAAAACAAAGTAGTAATGAGTAAACTCATTTGTATGTAAAGATTGAGAGAAGTGTCTTTAGCTAGTTTATATAGGTAATAGATTTAAGGATTTTGAACCTGGATAGCTCCAGTCAGTCCATTCATAACAGGTGAAGATGCAACTCTTATGTCACCCTGCTGAGAAAATAAAATTTTACAGTAGAAACAAAAAACTATCTACTGAAAAAAAAGTATACCAGGTAAATACTAATTCTGTTGTTTGTGAGTTATTATGATTATCTTAAGAGCTTTAAAACGAATGCGTAAATTTTATAAGGTCAAACAGTGCTACATAGTTTTTCTGCCCAATTTGTAAAAAAAAGGAATTTGACAACAGCTGTCCTATACGAGGTTTTCTCAGCGCGGTGACTGAGTATTGTCCGATAATAATATTTATGTAGAATGTATATAAGTGACTTGACATTAAATTGTGTGCAAACCTCAGGCCTTCAGATGCACACTATATTTAAGCTCTTTTTTTTTTAAAGATAGGTGTCATTAAAATTTGTGTGAAGTAATGGAAGTAGCCCAGGTACTTGGAAGGAGGGATTGAAGGCGCAGTGTTGTTCAGGAGAGCACATTAAACTTTTACGACCTTACGAAGCACGTACCGCGAGTTATTTTATGCGCTTAATGACTTGCTGGGTAAAAAAAAATTAGAATACTGATACTATTATAACCACTTATGAATCACTATTTCTGTTAAGTGTTGATGATGAATCCTTTAATTTTTCTAGGAATATTTGGACCTCTGCAGCAAAAATCAGTCAATAGGTAAAATTATTTTTCGTTGTGTTAGTAATAGTAACTGTCACTGGGTTTTGACAAACGACATGTTTTCTCATCTACGGATAACAAGGGTAGTTGGGTATTATACTCGTATAATGTAAAAGTTACCAGTTTATATAGAACGGGTATCGGCCTGAAAATGATCGACAGGGTAAGGAACACTATACTGCGCTCTAAAACACAAATTGCTGATGTGACCTACGCAACCGCCAAACTAAAGTGGGATTGGGCCGATCACGTCTGTACGCAGTGGATGTCACCGACTGAGACAAGGCGGCGCGGTAGACCCAGACGACGATGGCGAGACGAGCTAGACGCCTTCAGCGAAACATGGCAGGAAAAGGCACAGGAAAAAGAGTCATAGAGAGAGCGGAGAGAAGCCTTTGCCCAGCAGTGGGACACACAAGGCTAATTAAGATAAGATAAGATCAGTTTACAATAATTTATTTAAGGATCTTTACTTAGTATTTCATGATCAAAAACATATGCACTTATCACTCATAATAATTTCATGATCAACAGCATGCTAAGTTGTAGTCAACTCAAGTTACCCTTTTATTTCATTATTTAAAATCCCTTAGATATCCCATATCTCCCAATTAAGCTCCTATTAAGTCAAAAAAGCTCAGTCAAGTTCTATTTCGATAACGGCACCAATTATAAAACTGTTAACTTTAACAAGGTTACTATCTGCGGAATCTGACGATGGATTTTACAGCACTTCCGGTGGAACCTTTGGTCGTAAAACCTTAACTATAACCTGGCCATGACCAGTGGGCCACTATAGCAACCATTGGGTTTGGCCCTTTGTATGTCCAACATTCGCCGCCCTAAATTGACCCACCCCAAGTTTTGACGGTGTGGTACGCTCTCGCTCGACAGAACGTTAAAATTCGAAATGATGCCATATAACTTTATAAGGTCGTAAAAAGATGTAAAAACTCGTAATAAAATTGCTCTACATTTTGATATTGGCCGTTATAAATTAATACAAAGTAGGTGAGTGTTGGTGAAAACACCTTGCTGGATTCATAATGAAGTTATTAATATTTTTTGTAATAAGCTTCATCATCATAGAAATTTCTGTAGAAGATTCCAGAGCAAAATTATCTGTAACTAAGGTACAGGCGATTTCAAAGTAGCAGCGGCGGCGGCGGCGGCGGCGGCGCGGCCGGCGGCGTTTGCCAAAGACTTGTGTAATGTGACAATTTTGTCAATAAATCATAACTTCTCATATTTTATTTTAGCTTTACCTTCTTATCTTTAAAGAAAAGATATTTTACTACTTCCACCACCCGAACAAACATACTTACCCTACATACATACATTGCAAGTTAAATAAAAGCTTTTAATAAGATATTTTAGTATTTAATATACTTATATTTTAGTAATTTTCACAATGAATTTGACAACGTTCAAGGAACGTTTAAACAAAAAAGATATTATGTATTATTTTGTCTAACGCCTACACATTCCTACTTGTATCGACTATGTGTTGTATTTCGTGTGACTATCGATATAGGTATATTATAATATAATAATTATACTAGCTTTCAGTCGCGGCTCCGCCCACGTTAACGGTTTTTCCAGTGGAAATGAAGCATTTTCCCGCGGTAAAAGATAGCCTAAGTTACTTAGAGCGAATGTAGCTTTTTAATGGTGAAAGAATTTTTGAAATCGGTTCAATAGTTTTTGAGTTTATTCATTACAAACACACACACACACACACAACATCCAGACACAAGGCAAACCTATGTGCTCATCACACGAATGTTTGCCCTGGGCGGGATTGTAACCCTGTGCTTCGAAGGCAGACGTACTACCAACTAGGCTACGGGGCCGTAATATTTGGTGCTATCGATCAGACGTGGGCGACGGCGACTACAAACGGCGCGGCTACGACAACGCCCGCCGGCCCGCCCATCAACAACACAGATTTATCTATCAATCTCCTATAACAGTCTTAAGAGAACCCTGTATTAGACATTAAATTGTGACGTTCCACGTGCAAAGGTACCTTATGCTAGGTATTGAGTTACGCATATCCCTGTAATCAGCAACTAATAAGCTATTCAAATCCAAAAAGATTATTTTTATATACAAAAACCCGCCATAACCGCCTTTGCACGTGGAGCGTCACAATTGTTTTCCTATATTAGGTAGCAATGCAAATCTAAAAAGAAATAGATTTATTTATTGGGGGACGTGAGGTTATGTTGAAGACAAGGACAAGAACAGAGAAGAATGACGTAGATCGAGCTTTCAGTATTTTATTATTATATATATGGTAGAAATAAAATACTATCTCCGCTCTTGCTTGCTTTACATTCCTAACTTTTCAGATGGTTTAAATAAATATATAGTATATTCGGTTTGGTTTTTACAATCGCAAGTTTCTCTTGTAGTTTCTTGTAATTTGTTAAGTTTGTCAGGAAGTAACTATCCCTCTTCTTCGAGTCATATACATACCTACATACATTCAATAATACATGATTGTTTTATGGATAATGCACTACAGCAACGTCAATTATCCGACTTTATTTGATGTATTTCCAAGTAGAAGGAAGTAAAAGGGAACCAAAGTGTGTCAACGTAAATTTCTCTGGTGTTCATAAACAGCGGCATTATCAATAAGCAGTGACCTATGAAACACCTGTAACTGCTCAACTCTGGGAAACCGACTCAAAAACAATAAAATAGTCGTCAAGCGGCCATGAAAGTCACAGAATCATGTGCAATGAGGAAACGAGTCTCATGGAACTTTGGACCGTAATTTCTATTCCGTATGATTTCCACGGAAGCAAAAACGTGAAATTGCAATAAAAAGACAGTTGTGTTGGGAAATAAACGATTAAATCCGTTTAAACACGCTAGATAATGGTATGATTGCCGCCGGTCCGCTATAAATCAATCTGTGGCGTACAATTAAACAATTTCCTATGCACATGATCGATTCGCATGTCATGGTATGTCTAGCCTATTTTCTTTCATGCAAGTTGCTTCTATGGTTTTTGTGATAAATTATATCTAGGTTCACCCGTTGACCGTATTGATGTGATATTATTATTATATTAATATTTTTGTAATGATTTTTGTTCTGACGGAACGATAAAACACGAAAAATATTAAAAAACTAGCTGATTTCCCAGTTGCTTCGCCCACCTTTTATTTACCTTGTCTTGAAAAAACAACAAAAAAGAATTATCCAGCTTTGTGCAGTTGTATCAAAGTGAATAAGTATTATAATACTATACATTCGGAGATTCATTTTAATAATATTATAAAAAAAAAAATATTATTATAACTTAGGTATGAGTTTACAAAAATTGTAAACAAAATATTATTTAATATCTCAAAACCACCATGCCTGAATATAACTATGATTATCAATTTTAAAAAGTAGACGGTTGAGAAGAAATTGACGCTTCTTCGTCGTCGCCCAAACGATTATAGAGCGAACATCCGCCACTACCGGCAATACGTGATAGGTCGCTACGAGCCACATGTACTACATACACGTACTGCATATTCAGTGGGCGAACCAACAACCAGCATAAGCTGAAATCCCTCGCCAATAGTTATTCAACGTACAAAAGTAGCAGCATAACTGGTTTTGTCCAAATCGCCCTGTTCACCATAACAGCAGTCAAATTGGCACATAATAACTAGGAACAGAGGAACTGGTCAATTAATAGTAGGGATGTAATAGGAGCACTTTTATGGACCACAATAAATGTTACATACTATAGTGTCGAATTTAGGATAATTATAACTCCTAAGCTCCTGGTCTTCTATATTTATTTTAACAGAAACATACAAAAATGTCGAATGGTACTATACATATATATAGCTCAGTATAGTATGATTGGGAGGCTGAATTGCCAGATTTTCCGGAAAGAAAATACCGTGCCTCGAAAGGCACATAAAGCTGCTAAGGATGTAGCCGTACCACGAGTCAGGTCAAAAGCCCTAATAGGCGGCTCAATAATAATTCGGACACCAGGTTTTATATCTTTCGGAGACCTTTTAAAAGGATTATAATTCAAAACTGAGTCAAGATCGATCCTGTTCATAAATTGTGCTCATTGCGTTATACTACAAATAATGGTCCAGGTTCGCCAAAAAAACCGCAAATCGATATACAGGATAGCCGTTTCCTACCTAGAGCAGACCAAACTTGGTATGTTTTTAAAACAAGTATGGGCTTTTTCAGATATGGTTTTTTTTTATCGCATACACCGTCAGGTAAGGAAACAGTTTTTCAAATCCCATATAAAATTATGACGTCATATCTATCCCTAAAGTACCTGTGTACCAAACGGTTATCCTGTACATCGATTTGCGGTATTTTGACGATTTTTGCGTCGAACCCCGACCACTAAAACCTCGCTCTGTGAACTACATTAATTTATTTTATTTCAATACTCAGTTCTCCAAAGGCACCAGATTATAAACTTCACCTTTAGTTAAGGAGCAGTCCGTCATTACCCGTCTTGATTATAATCTCCCTCTCTCCTCCCCTCTCCTCTCCCGGTGGAGATTACACTTGTAATTAACTGTTTTACACGCTCCTAATGGCTTCATTCTGCTAATGACCGCCTTGCCTATCTCCAGCTTCTCAGGTATTGCAAGATCATTTTAGTCTACTTTGGACACAATTTCAGCCGCTTAATTAGCGTAGGGTTGCCAAAACATTAATTTAAGCAACATGTAACTGTAATCTTAAGCGTTTTTTGTTTCGTTTTTAAAGATTAACTTGCACTTGCACTCAGGCCGCGTAACTCCAGGTTAAATTAAATTAAAATGTAATACAGTTTCTTCAACTCGAAACGTACAATTACATTTACGACCAGCCAATTAATAAAGGCGTATTTATAAAAACCAACATGCTCAGTATCGTCGTTACGGGACAGAATAAATGTAATTTTTACACAGTACAAATGCGATCAAATTTGCTGTAAAGTGGTCGACGGGGCTGTCAGCGGGCCAGCAATTATCCCATCAGTGGGTAGTAATGACGTCGGTGATATCGCATGCAATTATTACTGCATTAGCGTATTGCATACTGCATGGGATGCGGCAGCGTCTACTAGATACGAGAAGGTAGCCTCAAATGAGGGGCTTTCAATTGCCATTATTTTTGCAGCGTATAAGTAGCCCTGCTAGGCAACAAGCTCATAATTTTTACTTAAATAGCTTGTACCATGAGAGATATTATTATCAATGTTCGATGTAGTTTCAAATAACTATGAACTGCATGATACAAATATAGTAGTTTTGTGAACATATTTTACTAGGTTTCTACAATTAGACGTTGCAGTTATTTTATATAAGAAGACTAATAACATTTCTCATAACAAGCTGTACATCCTCCTCTAAACGCGCTAAAATTTTGTACAATAAAGAGTAGTGTGTCTTAAACAGTTTCTAGAACTTCTTATCGTAATGTCACGAAAATGATATTTCAGCGCTAAATTGTCCCAACGGGAAATGTATTACTTCATCAAAATCATCATTTTTAACCGAATGACGTCCACTGCTCAATAAATGCCCCCCCAAAGATGGCTGTACTTGTGGCCGATAGTAGATGAGTACTTAAACCAAACGTATTTTTCCTTTTAGCAACAATAATAATAATTATCGAAACTGGCAATATTCTGCTAATCTCGTTGATTTTTCCAAGCGTAAACCGTAAAAGGCCCATAAAGGCTTACTTTAAATTTCAAACGAGATTTTAATATCGATTGTTCGACAATATGTACGTTGCATTCTTTTACGATGTTTTCGTTTGGAGTTCACGCTTGGTGGAGTTTTATTGCCGCATTTATTATAAGCACGGAACGCCGTCACAAGTCGCAAGTAACAATCATTGCACTCAGTATTTTCACATTGCAAACTGAGGTTGTCAACGGAAATATAACTGTAAAGTATACTGCGATTACCTCGCGGTAATATTATGGAATTATTATACTCTTGTCAATAACAGGTTCGCATTCATGTAAACAATTCAAACGCATCGTATATTCGCTGGTATCTAAACAATTTCACACAAGGTGTTAATTAGTAGGCTCACAATCTCGAGAAGGGTGTGAGTCATAGTAGTTTTCTCATTATATCTCGTTTGGCAGCTGCTGGAGCATCTCGTGGGTTACATAGAAAGCCTGACCATTTCCCATATTACGAGGAGGGAAGGAAATAGTAACCATGTGATTGATTATGGTAATAACTTGTGTATCTGCCGTATTGACATACACACACACTTAATAATTTCAATCTTTTTAATTACTTTTTTTTATGTATTATGATTTGAGAAATATAAAAATCATTAGAGAGATTGTTAGGTTACTATAATTTGCTTGAAAGATTCAACAAGTGCTGTAAATCGTTAGCATTTGCATGATTTGGTACATAATTTCCGTGAGTTACTTGTTACCCTACAAATATATTTTTTTATTTTCCAACCTCAGGTCACGGATTCTTTATTTAAAATTCTGTTTAACCTAACGGTATGCAAAGTCAAGACAATCAAACTTAAATACGAATTATGAAAATTGTTTGCAAAAAATATGTTCAAGATTTCCATACCAAGCAATAAAAACAAATCATTTGAATAACGTGTTAAAACCTTATAACTGCCAATATGCAGCAGGTGACTTAGCATCTCGTGACTGGCCGTGTAAGGGTTTATTTACACTGAGCCAGTAAATCATCGAGTCACGACAGACTTGACAGATACTCTATCTACTGACTCGTCGTTATCTATTCTAGATGCTAGAGTAAAATCAGTATAGTTTCGCGAGCCCACAATGCAGATTTTTGAGTTGGGAACGACTGGTATACCAAATTCGTAAAAGGACTTTACCAAGGGTTTACAATTTTCTGTGTATAACTGAACTAATTTTAACAAATTTTGAGTCATCCTTTGACGTAGGTAAAACCACCAAATTATATAGTGAAACTTTATGCTCCCAATAGGAAACACATCGGTACGTCAAGATAATCAAACCGATACGACGACTTCATCTAGCTATTACGCCACTGACATCTACGCAGCGACTACGTTAATATAATAAACGAAATTAGACCAACCTCTGTGGATAATTCACACACTTCAGAGCCGTCTCCGGGTATTCAGGGACACAGTTCAAATCAAAGGAAATCACTCTTTATAGAAAATGTATGCAATATATTTTTTTTCGGTTGCTGGCAGAAAACATCCACACTAACATTCTGTAGATACTTATTTAAACCAGAGTTACACGGATAGGTAGGCGGTAAAGATACAAAGGTCTATGTAGCCTTTTTCAGCGTTGGGGTGTAAAATTTATCTGCAGCTGACTGTACTCTACCGGCAAACTCTACCGTCTACTCTCCCCGTGTAAACTCGTTTTTAGCGAGCATCGCACGAACTGAACCGCAAAACGCATGTTAACTTAACGCCAATCGCCAATACACCGGAACGCAGGTGTTTCAACGCCAGCGATGCGATACGCAGATAACATCCACTTCGATCGGCCCCGATCACATTCGATGAATATGATGAGTGATTCTTTAAAATGTTAAATAGCATTAATGAATTCGACAGATAACATCGTTACATCTATATTTTGTAGAAACATTGCTCAGGTTATTTGCTTTATCATGCCCTTCGTTCATATAGTTGTAAAAACCATTGTATTATTTATTTGATAAACAATATCCATAGAACTTGTTATTTATTTCATGGATTTGTCACTGAAAAATCCAAGAGAACTACTTTAAACATTTTCACGACGAATTTTGCACGCACGACACACATCATTGTGCAAATATCGTTGAAGAAGATGCAAAGTACACAATAATTACAATCAAAGTGTAACCACGATGCGCTTTATTTTTTTCTACATCTTTCCGGCTATTACGAGCGAGAAACGAGTGAGTACTTTGTTCGCGCAATAAGGCGGTGTTCACATGGGAGTCTAGATTGATATCGCCACTTAGTCGGAGTCAGCTGCTGATGCAATTAGCGATGTGGCTGCGGCAAAGAGCGCACGGTGCGGGGATCGGTTGTAAAGCACGTCATCAACATCCTAATATCAAGTAAGCAAGCAACATTTTTACTACCTGACCTATGTCACCTATGTTGATGAATTAACCTACCAACCTACTCGTATGTGTTTAAAAAATTTACATCCTATATCCACAGTTTCTTGTGTACCTGTTCATTTTGGTGTCAATAAAGAATATTGTATTGTATTGTAAAGGCTAAGCAATATAAAGTTAAATGGAGTTGCATGCACTAGAATTAATAAAATAAAAAGTTAATTCATTGATAAATAATGAAAGGAACTCGAAAGCTCTAAAACCAAAAAGTTTGTACATACTACAATTTTAACGGCAAAGTTTGTCTAGAAGAAAATTCTCTGTAGCAATGTGGCCGTAAATCTGTACATTTTCTTTTCTCCTTTCCATATTTTAGAGTCTTAACTAGAGTAGGTATATATAGGCCGATAATTACAAAGAAGCTTTCGGAGAGCTTTTCAAAGTGAATTAGTATGTGTCAGTAAATTCTTAAAGTCGTTAAAGAAGATTTAATACAAGCTTGTAAGTCCTGTGAAACTTGTCACGTAGATCGCAGGTCAATTTTATAAAGTTTCAAGATGAAATATAGTTTCAGACTCACTTTAGTCCACCAATACAAAATACCAAATTTAATTCAAAAGAACACATAAAAAATACAAATATTTCTTGGATAAATCATCCCGCAATACACGTAAGGGCCATCAATTCTCGGTCTCTTATATCTCATCGCGAACGGCAGCCTAATTGAAACAGTGAAAAATTGCGACCACATACTGAGTCTTAATGTCACTGCCTGAGGCCGGTCCTAGTTACGACTGTCGTGTTTGCCTTTAATCGTACTCAAGAATTATTGCCACAAAAAGACACGCTACGCTAAAGGACGGTAAAAAGACAGCGGTGATGAAGATGTTTGTTTTAAGTTTTTGTCTTCTATGTAGTACAAACTATTATAAGAATATTAGTAAGTAAATACACAACTTCTTGTGATCTGATCCTAATTTAAGCTGAATCCATAATTTATGTGTATCAGATAGTTGATTAGTTGCACAATTAATATACATAGTTTTTAACAGTTTCTTGCTTGGTAAATGATTATTATTTCAGCAATAAGGTTGCCAAATCATTCATTGTTTCACTTCTGAAGTATTGTAATTGTTTTGTTTGTTTTTTGGTATTATACTTCTACAGATAAACGAAATTTTCAACACTAACTCAAGTTTTAACAGGTTATCTCTTTGATTTAATTTCGAATTGTGCTTGACCGATATTTCGACCGGGCTACATCGTGATGCTGATGACCCTTGACCGTTGTTTAGTGAAAACGAAACAAGAGTGTGCGTTCCTATGGATGGGATTCGATCATGCCTACTGTTCTTCTAAGACCGGCGTATAACCAACTGGGCTACACGGGCTCAGATTTACTAGTCTAAAAAGCTTTAACTTTTCGAATCACAAGTAGAAATTTTACTGTCAAAGCCTTTTCAAAAGGATACAGAGAATATTTAAATATTTATGCAGCTACTCTTTAGTGATCATTGTAAGTTTAATATGATCAATACTATGATTAAGTATTGTTAGCACAACACTAACCGCCGTTAACCTTATCTTGATACTGGTTTACAACTTTAAAGAGCTTTACACAATATTCAGATAACAATCGCAAAATGTGCATGAGTTGCTCGAAATAGCTCGATTCATTCAATATACGACATTCTAAAAGGTCCTTTTGAAAACCTGCCGTCCTTACTTTTACAAACAAACAAACTGATAAATTATGGCAATAAATATGATGCTGACGACATAACTTGTAGTAAAATGTAATGAAAATGATTAAGTAAATGTCATACTTTAGTATTTAAAGTGGTAGCCATTTACTTGTTCTCTTGATTGTAGTATAATATTCATGACCAGCTGGGACTCTAACATACACGTACGTACACGTACAGTAAGCAGCACATAAGGCTGGACACTCGCACTACGAATCTCGCTTCTACCGCTCCGGAATAACGGCACTCTCAAGGTCAAGATTTCCAGCAGCATGGACCATCTAATGTACATAGTTGGAAAAAATATGTAGAGAAAGCACTTTGAGACTCAACCAAATCATTTTCCTATTTGCGTTTGATTGAATATTTTTGTATAGGCAATTTAACATTTTCACATATTTTTGGTATTGCATTTTGAATAGTTGTACTTCAAACAAACGTAGAATGACGACAGTAAGAGTATAGATAGGTTGTAGTGGTTTACATGTAATTTTAACACACATGTATTATAAAATGTATTTATTTTTATAGTATTTAAATTGGTGATGTACAAACATCCAGCATCAGGAAAGCTAATGGTAAGTAAGCCTTTCTCAGAGGGCAAAGTTGGCTCTCGCCGATTGCGAGCCTAAGACCCTGAGGTCCAGACCCTCCATCGTTAGAGCGCTATTACGAATGATCGATTGCAGCCGCCGCCGGCGCAGCGCCACTGCCCGACACCGACAAATTAAATTTAGAACAGTAATGTGTACAGGCTGTTAAAGCGGTGTGGTGTGATTCTATTTTTTTTAATAGTAAATATTCGTAACTGTAACACAGGCTTTGTTTAGTTTGGTGACTTCATTTATCATTATTATCTCTCTCTTTCTTAAGGGGTCTACAGGAGCTAAGTGGCGCCCCCACTCTTTAAAAAATATTAACTCGAAAAATAATCAATATTTCAAAAATCTAAAACGGCGAGGAACTAGACGGTGTTCTGTAGGATATATAAGAGCCATTAACTTTATTTATTATATCTGGAACAATTGCGGAAAACGGCCACTTTTTATCTACAATTTGTTCTTAATATTTTACAGTACAAGTATATGCAAGAAATATTGAAACTCAAAATACACACTCTAAACAGGGCAACTTATGTGGTGATGACATTACACTAATTCGAATTACATGGTCCACCAAGCCAAATGTTTTCTATGTCATCTTTGCATTATCGGATGAGAAAATAGTAGAGTATGTCTAACTCTACAAAGTTTTTTTTATTTCACACTCATTTGAATTAACATACACAAATTTGATAATAATCTTTTTAGTAAAAGCACTTGCCTACATCCTTATTAAACATAAACTTTCTGATTGTCTACTTACGTCGATAGTAAAACTCTATACAATGTTTCGATAAGTTCCCGAGCGCATTAACGTGGCTATAGCGCTCGCAACATAAAATTTATAACGTAATTCAGTTTTAATGAACATAAGTAACATTTACAGGTCGCTCGCGAAGAGATGTAAAGTGTAAACTGCTTTAATTACAGCCTCCGAGCCGAGAGCGACGCTACCGAATCAACACCTCCGGTCAGGTTATAAACGCGCCACAGAAACGGAAAACTGTTCCTACAGTTTTAGTTGCATGAAATGCTTAAAGGAAAAATGGACGTGGAGTTTGCCGAAATATGCTCTGCTCTATTCATGGTCGGAGCAGACGGGTTCGGTAGACAGGTAGGTGGTTGTTGGGAGGGGGTGGTAAATGCAGTCGGTCGGGGCGCTAACGTGCGCGGGGTGCGGGGGTGCGGGGCGAGGGGAACAGACGTCGTCGAGGAACTCGGAAGCTGCGATCGATGAAGCGCGGACACGCCTCGCGCACGCCGCCCGACGACGCTCACTCTACCCTCATTGTTGATTCAACCGCCGCTCCTTCATCCGCCGCTATCACTACCTCGATGCACTCACTGACGAGTTTACAACCCGCACATTTATCAACTAGATTGTGGTTTCGCTCCTCTCGCAAGGTCAAGCTTTTAGAAGATATAATCCATAGAATTATGAAGCTTTGAATGGCATAGCTAAGTGACCAAGGGCCCTGGAGCAAAAAACTGGGGCACCTAAACTGTTACAAGTAGGTTTAATCAACATACTAGGTATACATATTTAAAAATATGCAAAGCTTCTTTATCATAATTCTTAGGTATTATTTGGTATCATCATCAAATTCTTTATCGTACACAGGATGTTTTTTTTTTTTTTTTTTTGCCACGATCAAATTAGTGTCGCACAACACCTATTTTGTAAGGTGAAAGCAGTTTTCGCCAGTTCAATAAAAGGGTATTTTTAATCTGGTATTTGTGGGCCTTGGAGCATTGCCCCACCCAGTCCCTTGTTAGCTACGCCACTGAGCTCTATAGTGATCTTTAGATCTCCCAACGTTACAAGATTTCTTCTTCGTGTAGGATGTAAGCTGTCAAGATTGGGTCCGAATGCGGTGAGCGTGTTAAACGACTGTATTGTGGGAGCTGTCACTGTGGAGGCCGGCCGCCTTCACAGGACCCTGGCCATGTCGATATTATCTCACCTCACTAGGAAGCCACTTACTAAAAAAAGATAATCTGACATAGATTGATCTACCATTCTTATTAATCCGTGGTTCTGAAACCAATTCCATTCGTTTTTATTTAATAAAAATGTTTTATTGCTGGATTTACTGAAATACTACTATTGTAGTTGTGTATTTATATATTTATATTTTCGGTGCATATATACCTATCAATTTGTTTTTCTATCGAGTCCAACGTTTTAATTTTCAAATATAATTCTTGTCTGCTTACAAAGTCCGTTTACAACACTAATTACTCAGACTGACCACTATAATCTGATCTTCGCTAAAAACGTTTCCCTAAAAGAATAAAAACAAAACAGTCTTATCTCCAAATCAGAAATCTTGTCAAAACGGTTAGCTAAGCGCGGGATTAAGCGACAACTACAAAACGAGAGACGTGTCGAGTTGAGCCGCCGCCGAGGCTGCGCGTTAAGAAAGATCGTAACCCGTTACCATCCCACCGCGGCTCTTTATTACACGAAATAAGGCACACATTTCCCCGACCGAAAATTTTGTCGAGCAATATACTTTTTGAACGCCGAACAATTTGAATTTCGAGTGGTCGTAGACGACACTGATCCGTCACCGATAACGCACTTTAGCAGCGTTTGGTGACAAGTCACTTGATCACTTGTACCTGACAGATTAAAAAACACATCTCTCTATTAATAGTTTGCAGCTTGGCCTTCTTAATCCAACAGCGATTAAATCATCTTCAGCCAAGTACCGCCGCAGCTAATTACTTTATATGCCCGCTAATACGCCGTTAATTTTGCCATAATAGCGCTGACGGAAGCGAATTATGAATATTACATGTATAAATTCTTTTATCTTCGGACAGCTCGTCCATAATTTACAATCATAAAATAATAACTACGAAAATTAAGTAAGTTAAATGAGGCATCTGCTTAATGTTGCTACGGTCGCTACAGATGTAAGCGAGTAGACGGTTTGGTGGCCAAATATGAAGTATACACGGTCTATTATTGTATGTTTACCCGCCCCATGTAAGGTTCCAGTCGGGTTGGTAACAGGGGCTGGAGAACGAGGGTGTGCGTTTGTGTGCGTCACTAAAATATACCAAGGAATGAAACCAAGCCCGTCGCATTATACGGTACTGCAGAAATGAGCCCCGACTCTCTCAGCCCTCACTTATTTACCAAATCGGAAACGCGTGTCTACTTGTCTACCTAGCCTAGTCAAACCAAGGCAGAACTTTTGTCAACATTCCTCACCAAACTGTGGTCAAGCACGCAATATTGAGACATTAAAACTTATCAGACTAATTAGCTTCCCACTAATTGTTATTTATAAGCGACACAGTAGGTATTACAATTCGACAGTGTCACAGAGTTCATGATGACGACTCGTCACGAAACCACCGAAACGGGAAAACGGAAGTTACAACCATTGTTTTAAAAAAATATTAACAAAACGGTAAACATGACCCTCATTAGACAAAAAGCTCGTTGGATAACTATTACAAAATGTAGTAGTTATTAGCTACTAAACGGCAGGATTATTGTTCAGATAGTGTCATGACTCGTCTACGTGGAGTGGTTTGACGGGACAAGTGCACCTGTATGGTCTAATTCGTTCGTCCAAATGCTAATGAGGGCCCAACGGAACCACGCGTAACCCGACGCTCCACCTGTCTCGAGGTGAAATAATTTTTATTTACGAAGCCCTCCGAAGATTATGAATATTTTCAACATGCTATCGTTTGCTACATCGGCCTGCATATTATGTTACCGGTAACCTATGACGATCCATAATTTATACCGCCGCGACACGTACCCTGTGGTAAATATAATTTTCACTTGACGCCTTCTCTAGTAGTCTTCTGTCAGAGTTATAGAGGTCTCGTGTTACGGTCATAATAAAGTTTCTCGAAGTTAACTGTTTTCCAATAAAAATTGATTGCTTTGTCAGTTGGTTTATTGAATGGCTCTCTACAATGTAGTCATGTTGTGATACCGATCGCTAACGTTGTTATATGGACTTTCATTTGCTTTCATAGGTAGGAAAAGTATTTGTATTCTAGAAACCTTTCACTTCTAATAATTTATATTTAGTTTGGATTAAAATTTTGATTCAAGAATTTTCATGAAATGTTTTGCCACGATGATGGGAGCAATCAAAAATTTACCAAAAACAATGCGTAAAACGCGAGTTTTTCTGCATAACGAGCATATCCTGGTGGCTTGTAAGGCGTAGGCCCCGGCTCGTGGGTCATCAATCATGCGCCCGCGCCCCGCTGCCCGCCGCCCGCCGCCCGCCGCCCGCGGCGCCCCGTGACGAATGCCAACCCAAACACCATTGTGGCAATGCCACCCACACTCGCGAAACAACTCCTACAGTGTGTGGAACGAAGGAACTTGGGTTCTGTATAATATATACTTAATCTAGGCCATCAAGAAAAAATAGCAAATTTGTCAATGCAATCTTACTTACTTCTATAATAATAATGGTGAGATGCGCAAATGACAAGCGTTTTGATGTTTTCTATTTAGAAAAATGATATAGACACCATTGTACCAAGTACCAAAATTAAGATTATTCAAAATGCAAAACGATTACAAAAAATGCAAAACTATTACAAAAAAGGCTGTAGCTAAATGTAGTGATAAAAATTTAATGGGGATTAAAATTTTACGTAGCATGAAATGAAGATTCAGGTTATTGCTCATACTTAATGCACAAAAAATTTCGTGTGCATAATTTTCATAAAAATCACTGGGTAAGACAGAATTGCATAAATGAGGAACCCGAAATTGGAACGCGTTGTTCGCCTGCAAAAGCCAGCAAAAAATGATTTTGAACGCTCATTGACACGTTCTTTTCATCGGCCACTACAATGCCTTTGTCCCATAATTAATGGCCTGCACCTTGCCCTAAGGAAGTAAGTGCATTCGTAGAAACCCTCCCGCGGTGACTCAATACGCGCGCGGATCGCTAAAATCCTGTAAATGGCTAGTTTCCCTTTTTGGAGTTTACCACACACGCCGTTTACAATAACTGCAGCAGATTTATACAGGACGTAAAATTAGCACTGACGTAGACAGCGCGACCGGGGAAAATTTATAGCAAGTAGGCCGTTCTATCTAGGTTTAGCCTATCGATTCCAACTCTACCTACACTAGGTAACCGAGTCCGATTCAATCGGCTACGGGCCTCGGGGGAATGGTAGCGAATGCATGTGCAATTAATTGGCTTATCGTGGCTTTATTGATTCGGTAAGGCGATCCGTTTTAATTGCCGCCATCGCTCATTTGCCGCTGATTGGCTCCCTAATAGTTCCGCTGGTAAACCGACCAAACTGAAAGTTGTTCACCTAGGCTACGGGAGGTGGACAAAACATATTTTTCACTTTGTCCGGGTAAGAAATTCCAATTAGCGCAGCTAATTAACAGCGTTGCTTTTAATAAAGCGATTGACGACTGACAGGAATTGACTTTCCTTGAATGGAATTGAACCGTTTCGAAAATGTTGGAATTGTTGCTACCTACATACCGTAGCATTTGCTTTTAAAATTCGCGGCAACATAGTTCTTTGTACAGTCGCTAATACGAGGTCTTCTCACAAAGGACGCTATTTTCTTATATTGTGTAATTACGGATCATAAAAAGGGTAACCAACACAATGTTGGCCGGTGAGCATATGTCGCGAGTAGGCCGCTATTACACCTAATTGGCAGTCGGCACTCGCCTCGTGTGTTTACTACTGCATTTGTCACTTCCCCTCCACTAATGACATATTACGCATCACTACACCCTGGAGCCTTTTCAAAATAAACAAATGATTGTCTGGCATAATACGAACGATGTATACTTATAAAAACGGTCATATCAATAAGTATTCTTGTCATATCGATGTCTATCAAAAAAGAGTAACCCTGAATAAATGATAGCTATGTAATAATTGAGTGAAGTGGCCGCGCCGGCAGCCCTGAGTCGTAGCAAACAAAGTTATCAATAATCACGATTTGGTTAATAGCCCCGGGGCGGCCGCCGCTCTGTAAGGCTCATAATAAAGATATAATATCGCCGGCGGTGTGCTCTCCCGAGGGTGACGAATCACTCGTCCGATTATCTCTTAAACGACAAATAGAGAACCCTGTGCCCCTCTGGCGGGTAAACTAACCCACGACTTCCGCTAATTATTCGGGGGAGCGGCTCCGCAAACATCGTCATCCCCTTCGCACTCTGCGAGCCGATGCACATCTCCGCAAAAACTCTGAAAACCAAAAATTTTCCCTTCTCCCGTCGGGCGGTCATATTTCTTCCCTCTCTCTCCCATTAAACACGCCGTAAACGCTTTCCTTTTTTCACGCCCTCGCTCTAATAGAAAGGCAAATTACGAGCTTACGGGCGCGGACGGGTGGCGATGTACGAAACCGCGCGCGTGGCTCTTGCGTCCCGCTCTTTCCTGCCGCCCGCCATATTTCCCTCATCCGGGAAAACAGGGGCCGTCTACGTGAACTTTCATGTCATATGTCCGACATGTTCGTACCACTATTCTATCGTGTACACAACACATCGACCGTTCCTCTACTTTTATCACTTTGTGAAAAGGTGGAGATGTGATGGAACGGTTTTAACGACGGGCACCTAAATTTTAATATCCGTCGAGCCGCCTGTCAATATTCCATCTTCATTCGACGCATTCGTAGCTAATTGTGCAAATCAAAATTTGGCATTTATTTTAAATTCCCAATTTTTTTCCTGGTGTTAGTTCCGTTATCCCAAACCGGTTATGAATAAATGTTACGGGACACATTCAGCTGTCTCTCTGCGTGTGATGCGTGCGTCATGCGTCAGCTACAATTCGATAGTGTATTCGTGTCAAAATTAAGTATAACAATATGTAGAGTTCAGCAACAATATTTCCGCAATAAAAATGAATTTACCTACCCGTTGAAGGCTAATACTTTGTCAGTCATAACAGCTTCATATCCCCAAAAGTTGAAAAATTCGTGTCAGCTACGAATAACAAGTTAATTTAGAATTAACGGCGCGCAATTTGTCGACACGCTTGGATTTTCCCCACAGGCTGCCAGCCCCGAGTATACCCCGAGTGAGTTGTAAGTTGGTTGTACAACAGTGACGTCATCAGATGACGAGCGACTCGCGTGACGTCAGCGATACACTATAGGTGCAACGTTCAAGTAATGATGTCATTTTTGCAACTTTCTTAAACATGGGACCGTATAACTTTTACAAATCTAATAAACAACAAATATGTGTACCTATGTTTATTATTTTTATCTTCTTTCTTTTTATATACATAACTGAGTACTTTGAAAACGAAAATTAACAATTTGTTGTCATAAATTGCTTATTTCGGTTATACGTTTTCATTATGAAGTGGTCTACAAAATTGTTCATAGAACGTGTCAAAAACTACTACCTAGTAGAACAGATTTTCAGAAAATATTCCAGACCGACGATTCGCTGCAGGTGGATTATAAAAAGCCAAGGTAAGGCACAAGCTAATTAGATGTTAAAACAATACAAAGCAAAGTCAGTTAAAATTGCGTGTTTTTCACTTATAAATTAGCAACCGATGATTGCGAGCCATCATACGCGAACAAAATGCGCATCCGCTGGCATAATCTGCTTATTCCGTAATGAGTTCTACACTCAGTAGGGTATAAACACTGGGTGTAGAAAAAAAAAAAGGAAGAATTTACAGCTGTAATGGGTTATGTGACCTCCTATTTGACCGACTTCAAAAAAGGAGGTAGTTCTCAATTTGACGCGAATATGTGAATTGTGAGCACGTACTTATTTTCGTCTTATTCTGCTGCTATAAAATAAGGTTTAACAGAAAACTATAAATTGGACCAGGGTGTCGACAAACTACTTTTTCCTTCGAATAAACAGAGGTTATTTGGTCAATTTTTAAAACAAGACCAAGACCACTAATCCCAATAATTGTGATGACTTGAGTTGTGTAAACAGTTTAGCATTCATCGCGTGGTTCAAATTGCTAGCCAAATAGTCTGACGAGGCTGAAAGGCGCGTTCCATGATTCGGTAATGAGCACGTAGTGGATTGTGGGCTCGTTGATACCAATGGCCGTCATTTTCGAGTTATCGACTTAACACCGCGGAAATGGAAAATAATGACTTCATAGCAGGGCGGCGACGACGAATATAATTTGGACGCATTAGATGTCATTTGTAACGAAAGTTGTGCGGCCAGCAGACCAGCAGTCATTACTACTCTGTAGGTTGTAGGGGGTAGTTTTGATACATAATGTCACGCAAGATATAAAAATACTTGGAAGCGCATAAGTAGAGCATAATTAAAATGAATTCTTATTTTATTTTATTTATTTTATTTTATTTGGGACAACAACAGCTGTTACAAAAACTTAAAGCTTATATCAAGTTACAAATTAAATAGCCAATAACAGTTAGCCACTGAAGAATAAAAGTAATAAAAAATTGAGAGTGGAACTAACAATAATAGTGCAATAATATAACACCCATTAGCTAACAGTACAAGATAACAAGAGATAAAACTAAAATTGGTAGAAGGAAGCAATACCCCTAATATAGATATTAATTTATAGGAAACGTGTAGAATATACTATAGTGATATAATAATTTTATGAGACAATAAATAACGTGATCATCACAAGAGTCAATTCATTAAAAACAATTTTTTAATATTATTATTACGTATTCTATTCTATAACATTCATTAGACAACAAAAAACATGAAGTTAGAAAACTGAAAACATTGCTCTCTTATTTCAAGCAATATTTTTTTAACATAGTTTCTATTTCTTAATCACATCTGTAAGTGAAACGAGAACATGTCGCCTCGAACAACCCTTACTTCCGCAGCGAGTGTCGATTATGTTTTTGTAACAAAACTTTGGCCACCCGGAATCAACATAAAAATAATTTATTTCACACAGGGGTTAACTGTGAAGATTTAACGCACTCCTTCAAAAAAGTGACACCAGATGACGATTCATAACATCGTTTTATCCTTTAAACGCCTATGAGTAGAAGAGGGATAGGGATAGAAGTTTTTATGAACACGCCTGAAGCAGTGGTTTTGTCGATTAAAAATGTTCATGGTACAACTGCCGTTGCTTGCTTCCGTGTGTCGATGTAGCGTGACTCTATCTAACGAACCAACTCTAATTAACGCTTCGACAGATGACACAGAAATAACCTAGCCAACCCTAGGGTGATTGCTGACTGCTTTCTCTACTGAACGCTTTACTCTTGACAAGCAAAGTGTTAGTCTTGCAATGCTTTTAACCACAGGTACGAACGAACAAAATGTAGGTGGACTTTTCTTTAAGTAAAACATAACAGTCATAATAATCAGTGGCAAAGAAAGTCGTTTTGAGGTAACCCAGATGTGCGACAAAGCTATGATAACCCAGACTGATTGGCAATTTCACACACACAACCTTTTAAAATCTTCGAAGGTATATTATTCGGATTGAAAATTGGTAACAGTTTGAATTAAGTGGCGGAGGTCGATGCCGAATGGAAGGTAATGAAATGAATGACCCTTTGAAATATAAGGTCACTTTAAATCTGAGAATCGACGTTAGAGAAATCTGTTCCGAAAACAAGACAAGTACAGATGATGTGTACTGCCGAAATTGGTTAAATCTTGTTACCGTAGTAGATGGTGCTTTGGGGGTCGAAATGTCGAAGTCAACGACGTCGACGGCGACACAGGTCATGACAATGAGAATAATGGTTCGTTTGGTCGCTCAGTTGTCCGCTCAGCTGCTTGGTGCTCGGCGTGGTAGTGGCACAATGCCGCCCCCTCGCGCCCACTTCATTACGCCTGTATTGTTGCGCACGCGCTAGACCTGCCTGACTCGCGTGACCCATCGCCGGTGGCCGCGAGCTGCAAGCCAGCATACCGCATTAGAAGCTTTTGTCTATCACGAGCAAACAGCGGCTTATTTGAATTGAACTAACTTCTAATTAACAAAAACAGAACATATTTACACAAAATGTAGATACGATTCACGCACTTGTCATCCAGAAGTTAATGAGAGTGGACCGCCTGGTTGTACATACATTTTCACATTAGTCACTTAAACATTAGATATATGTTTTTCTTTTTCAAGGCTTTTTAAAAATTCTTGAATTTAAACGCCAATTTTATAAGACAAGCATCTAATTTTTACGTCCTATTTCCCACCTTAAATTATCTGTTCAACATGACATTGAGGAACTGTAAGTGTATATTTTATACACATATAGCATACACCTACAAATGCCAACAATAACACCAATTACCCAAACTGCTTCGACGAAAACAGCGTAATTTTTCATCATAAACCCTTTAAAAAGCTAATTTTGAACATCTCGATGAGAATGAGGACGAATGAAGGAGAGGCATCATCAAGAGGGTGGTCATTTAACAACCATTAACGCCTAAACATAATAAGCCGTGTTAAATAATTACGAAAAAAAGGTGTAAAAGGCTGAACAGAGCGATGCGCCCGCGCCGATGAAAGGCTGACGGACGCCGACGGAGATTGATTACGTAATCATGGACATCGGATGATTTCGGGAATCTCATAGAGAGTAATCATCATTCATCTCACGGCTCGTTGAAGGCGTATTGAAGAGGTGATAGCCATCATGGAAGGTTTTTAACCGAGTAATTTAGCCAAAGGTTATTCGAATCGTATTTCGTAAGTTGAGCGTTTGTACAGGATCTTGAGGCAATTTACGAGCAAGTTTATTTATTTTGATTTATTTATTATGATTAATATGTGGTAGCAAAATTGTTATAATGACCGAACATTTAGATGGATTTCGATATAAATTTATTATTAGTTGAATTGCTAAGACTCTACATTCATGATTATGAACAATAAACATGTGGGGATCTCTCACACGCGATCATCTGACCCTAAACTAGGCAGAGCCTGCAACGTCAGTGATAAAAATAGTACCTAGATATACAGACAAAAAGCAAACACAAGTGCTTATCACACGAATGTGTTAGGAACCCACAACACTGTGTTTCAAAGGCAGACGCGCTACCAATTAGGCTACGGGATGGTCTGCTGCAGGACGTCGGAATTAAATAGGATAGACTTTCTTTGTTTTTGATACATATTGCTATAACATATTGAATATACTTTATTGCATACCAAGAATGACAAGAAATTTAGCTCACAACAATAAAAAAATACAAATGGGCAGGCTTAATCCTAAGCAAGTTCCACCAGGCACCCCCAAAATGTCTTATTAGTGTAGTGTAAATTGTGGTTTCTACAGTTGTTTTTGACAACAAGAAACCGTCAATGTGAATAGGTACTTAATGCTGGCAACAAAGAGGTGGAATCTGTCTGTCGACGCACAATTAGCCTCCTATTGTGCGCGGCCGCAGTCGGCGCCCGCGCAGCGTGTTGGTATAACTCCTACACCCATTGTGGGCTCGATTGTCGATCTTGCCATTCCACTTGCGCTCAATGAGATATTATCTCCAGTATTATTAGCCGAACGCTCGATGTTTAAATAGATAATGATTTAATATTCCCTTCGCCGCATCCGTGCTCGATTCATTGTGATTGATTGCTTTAATTCGACCAATAACCGACGTAATGCTGGAAGCTTCTCTTTGTGCCGATGATCAATGATTGCATCGTTAACTGTGTGTAATGTAATGACTGTGGGTTTTGATTAGAGTGTGACTAATCTTCGGTATGCAAAACTTTAAAAAATAAATATATTTAGAGGAAAGCTAATATTTGATGAATTCCTCCGTTTCCTAGATGAAACATTCTTGTGCAAATAATAATAATAATAATAATTCATAACCATGACCGAAATAGCCCATGTAGGACCAAGTCTATTAGCAAACCTTTTTTATATTATTTTTTTACTTCCAAGTTTAATAAATCTCATGAAAGATATTATAAAAAAAAGCTTTTGGCTTATAGGACGTTCAATATTATGTAAATCTTTTGCGATCACAATCATAACATTTTATAAGAAATTTTCACTTTTTCTTAACGTAGAGTCAAGAACCCCTTATGTGGGCACAATGATACGGTAGCTGACAGTTCATGGCGATGCGAATCGCAACGCGAGGTGCGTGGGCGCATCTCATTGTGATCTCACTTCATTTCATCCCATTGAACTGCCTCGACCGGTAGCTGCCTGCAGTCAACATTAATCATCATAAAATCGAAATATTATTATGTGGCCTCTTTAACGAAATAATATAAGTATGTAATCTTAAAATAATGAGGCATTGTAATCATATTTCATAATAAACGTAGCTTACAATATACTTAAATGTACTTAATACAACGTAAAAGAAACAATTAATTGACAATCGCAAATGAAAACATATTTTCCGTAGGCCGCCGCGCGTTGAACTCTTTATTATGAAGCGAAGTAACACGTCTTACACGTCCGCGTGCGACTGAAAGGTGCATTAGCGCAAAATAACACGTAGCCTCGAAAATTTCAATTAACTTTAATGCACATGTCCGAACACCCTCCCCTCGCCGGGAGGCGGAAGGGGGGGGAACACAGCCCGATTTATTAAAACCGATTTCCGAACTAAGTCGGACCGACTTCGCATCGCACTTGCTACATGCTGGTATTATGATCCCTACAATTAATACCCCTTTTTTACCCCCACAAAATGAACACCGAATATGTAACGGTTGATGAGATGACCTAATTCTACAACTACAATTTAATTTTATTGAATCTAATTAGTAAACTATTTGAATTTGATACTTCATAACTTTGTAATTGTATGTCAACTGTCGTTATCTGCTATTGCATACTTGTACAATCACCATAATTCTGACATAAAGTGTCTATGTAACTCGAAATTTGAAAGACTAAGGCAAAATTATAGCTACCGCTTGTACTATTACGGCACAACAGCCAGTAATCTTATAAAATACAACATTTATAGTAGGTTACGGGCACCTGTTGGCCGCCGCCCGCTCGCAGCAAAAACACCTATAACCAGCCACTCATAATCGAAGGTAATCATTGACTACAATAACTGTCAAAACGGCACTAAATATTGTTTGTTAAATGCCATAAGTTTTGTATTTTTTGTAACGGTCAACACCTTTGGAGTGAAGCACAAAGGAATTGGAGACGCGAGGTGGGAGACTTCCAAAAGGCCAGGTGCTAATGGGTTATATTATTTGAAACGATACATTACTCTCGGTTTAATATTCAAATGAGTGATTGTATTGCGTGGTGTACAAGAGCTTACTTGTACACCCCGAGGCAACCCATTCACGGTCAGAATTATCAATTTTATCACGTGTAGAGTCTGTCTTATTTATTATCATTATTTTTTCACAATGCGTCGTGTATCTTCGATGATTATAGATTAAATTTTAAAATTATTGTAACTTAATATTATGCAATCAAGAAATACTTGTACGTTTGAACTCAAAAGAAGTCTGCTACTACAGAGCCTAGCTTCGAAGGTACCAAATCTTAGGAAATTTTCGTTGTCTTCTCCGTATTTTCACATTCAAAACAAAAATCTACGCAATTGACATTATAGTACACATTTTCAACTTTTCATATAAACTTCAGTCATGTGACCGGCAACTTTGTATGACAAGTAGAATTTTAATTTTGACATTTATCCTATGTTCCGTAGGAAAAGTTGTTCAGTTTCATGAGTACTACCAATAAGGCCGCCTGTTGACTTCTATATCATGAATTTAATGTATTTAAATTTCTGTGTTTTCCTTGGGTGTCAATAAAGCATATTTGTATTGTATTGTATTGTATGTTGCGGATAAACAAAAAGTTAAATTTCACGGTGTATAAGATAACAAATTTTCTTTTGCGCGTCCGTCTCTAGCGCTCGAGCACAGAATCATATGGCTGTAGGCTTACTACGTAAGAAGCGACAGGATCGAGAAGCTGTCAAACGCAACATATTGACAGAACTACTATGGCTGGTGACATTAGTGTCACTATGTCGCGTTTGACAGCTTCTCGAGCTTGTCGCTTCTCGCATAGTAAGCCTACTGGTGGAGCACTAGTCACAGTCCACAGGAACACAGTCTCCTACCCTATAATAAATGACATTAGCGTGGTGCACATCTGCACGATGCAGTCTGCACGTCTCATCCAGCATGGCCGTCACGTCCGCCGACGCTGGCGCATAATTGGCACGGTATTAAAAACCGATATAAACCATTAATACCACCAGCGGCCACTCAAATTGCGGATACGAACAATTTACGTGTACCCACCCCTACTCGACCGCTGTTTGCCCGATAACGATACCAGAAGAAAGTTAAGCAATAAAAACTGATTATAGGATTACACCTCGGTGAACATATTTAATTTCGCGGTACACTGCTCTCGTGGCACCGCGACTCTGTGAAAGTTTTCGCGTGCACTTTTATTGAATGGGTGGAATTATCCCCGCCTGATATGAAGTAATCCACTTTTATAATCAGGTTGCGTTCATTCCACCAGCTCTATAACTAAGCTTGACTTTTTTTTAATTGCTAGCATTTAGTGACTCTATTACTAAATGAATTACGCTCTACTTGTCAGCTCTTCAGTTTAGTTATAGTGCCTACGAGACACACGGTCGCAGATTCCAATCCCGCTTATGGTAAATAATTATTTTATTTGATTATTAATGCATACTTAGTGTTTGTGTATATTAGCTGTAATGGTATGATAAAAAAAATCCTAACTTTTTCTCGATATTATCGATCCAGTGTTTTTCAGTGTATTCTATTTTCTTTTTAAAAAGTAGAAAAAATGCCAATTGATACGTTTTCCAGAGAGCTAAATACGACTTAACCACAGAAGTTGAGAGATGTTGCAATAACATTGTTAACATTATAATACCGACAAGCCGACACATAAAAAGCGCACCTTATGGACTTAACACCCGAATATTTTGGTCAACTCATTGTCCCGAGAGGCCTGACATAAATTGTGGCCCGGTTAGCTCTAACAAAGTCACTCGACAGTAAAGTGGCCCGCGATTGTAAATCAAAACGAATCGAAAAATCAAAAATAAACAAATCAAGACCAAAAGACCCATTTCAAGGAATTGCAACTTAAAAGATACGAATATATTTCGATATACATTACGAGGCCAATACGATAGAGATATAAGAGTATACCAGTGAAAGAGCAGCCGACTACGCAATGAACATAAAATTGTGTTAGTTTGTAAAATTGTATTATTAGCTTTTTGAGGTCCTGGCCGACATTTCTAGCGGACCACGCTGCAATAGTGACGCGCCATTTTTGCGTCCCACTGCTATCGATTCAGCATTTTGTTAAATTTTATTGCAATTAGTCCCTTTAAAACATACTTACTAACATTTAGCTAAAAACTAAGCCAAGAGTATTATCCATAAAGTGAGAGAAAAGAAAGAAGAGTGGTTGTGGTCTACTTATCCACACTAATAAAAGCCGAACGAAAGACGTCCAATGCTGAACGAAGGCCCCCCACAAAGTAAATAGGTATAAATCAAAAATGTTAATGACGAATTATACAAACTTTCATAATATAAACTGACATTATCGACGATAACACGTAACAAATATTAGGAAAATGAATATCAGAGTGGGGATTAGTTCAATTAGTATCGGCTATCGATATAATTGATGGTCGGAGGGGCACGGGCCGGGCTGTTCGGAGGAAGGATTGTGCATCGCAATAAAAAAAGATAAACCGTATTAGGGGATGTCCGAAGATAAGAGCCAGTTTATGTTTTGATGTTAAGTTTGTCATAAAAATGAGCCCTACACTTTTTACAGATATTGATATTTTTTTGTTACATGTTTATGATTTATTTATTACTTAAAATTTGGTAATCTTAACAAACTAAGCTCATATGGAGTTATGCATTAGTTGATTTTGATAAATGCTCTACATAACATAACTCTATAATAATTTTAATTTTTATTATGACTTTTAAAATTCCTTTATTTCTTATTCTTGTGTAACACTAAATAAAAATACATACTTAATAAAACTTAATACTAAATTAAAACATTATATATAAACAAAACACTAAATAAAAACTGATAAAAAAAAACTTATCTATTAATTTAAAAAACTACACTTGTTAGACATAAATGTTACAAAGTGAATTACAGGAACAAAAAATAATAGATAAGCATTGTTAAGCAATTTGAAAACACGACGCTCCAACACCCTCCCCCAACAAAATTTGTCTCTGATATCCCATTTTGATTGGACGGGTTGATTTATCTCTTGTTTAGACTTGCATATGAAGACTACACGATCTTGATACTTTTATTCTTAAAACAAATACTTAACAGCCGTACTAATAAAATGTAAAATTATGTAAATAGAAATTCCTTAGCCGACCCCACCATAGGTTCAAAGATGTCAGACATTATTATGTAGACGTTCGTTGTACAGTGGCTCGTCAGTCATTTGTATTCTAATTTAACTTTTAAATATATTTTGGATATTCAACTAATTTATAGGGTATAGGACTGTAAAATTTGCCTTAATCTGATAAAAACTACTACTGGAAAATACACTTTGATCATTTGACAAATTCTATGAAATATGGAAGAAATTTGACTCCTAAAGTTGTAATTCAGTAGCGCAACGCAAAAATTTGATGTCTCAATAACACTACTGGATTTCTCCAGCTAACAATATATCGAAAAGATATTCAGAATATGAAACCTAATATCAAACGTGATTAGTCGCAATCCAAGACTTCAATGAGTGTAACAAAGTACCTATAATACAGTCTCCCGGAGGGCAGATCCTCCACGGAACATTGATGTAGTGATTTGGAGTAACAGCCCCCGTTACGATTTCGGAGTCACCCTTTAATGATGTCCTCAAACCAGAATAACATATGACACGAAACTAATAGGCGGATTAAAGACGTTTTTTTAAATTATCATTATTATTAATGTGCATGAGTCAGATTTTTTGTTGGACTTTTAGTTAGATTTTGTGTTTCCTAGGTCTTGTATTTAAAGAGTGTGTCCAAATAATATATATGGATGGATATACATTAATATTTAGATATATGCATTCATTGATTTATTCTTTGATATATTCATTCAATGAAATATACTTTATTGCACACAAATACAGGTACAAAATGTTTTGTTTTGTTTATTTACTTAAAAACATATTCATGGGTAAATGTGACTTTGCTGCGATCAAAAGTTTATATCACCTTTTCAAAGGAAATAATATTTATTTTTTAAATGAAGAGCAAACAGCTTGTAGATAATAATACAAAATTATATGAGTTATAGGTCAATTTAAGCTTCAAGGCGAGACCATTTCCATTACCGTAACTAAAATCTTTATCAAACCCGTTTATAGTGCAGACTATATGGAAATCAATATTTTATCGTTAACTATAACGAGCCTTCTCTGGTAATAAATATCACCATTATTAAATAAAACATGCTCGTAAAAGAGATTTCTGTTGACCCACACATTATGGTTTATAAAATGTACGTTTGGTTAAGCAAAATATTAAAATGACGAGACCACACCAATATGAAATGGTTTAAAGCGAAAGGTTTGTTATTATTTAATTTGTTATTTGCATTTTATAATGTCAATAAGCATGCGATACAGGGTCGTCGTACATAGGTTTTCATTATTTACTACTAACAAACGTCAAGATAAATTGAAATCACAGTCAAGATACTAAGGACTAATAGTCTCGTACTCTTTGAGCTATCTCTAAACTAGGACTCTACCTTACTGAAAAGTATGTGCCAAATTAGCGTATTTAGGGAATTTCAGCAGAGCAATATTAAAACACGTCCATCGGCAGACACGAATTTAATTGAAGCGAGTTGGTCTCCCACATAACAAAATAATAAAAGAAACTCGCCAGCCTGCGAGTGTGGGGAGCTCGACCAGACTCTGGCCCACATTGTGAACGACTGTCCACTCTACTTATTTTGCCGGTGGCATTACCAGCTGCATTATGTCTCACCCCGGCCGCCGAGGAGTGGTTGAAAAACCTAAGAATTTCTATATAGGATCCATTGCGGTAGCTGCCATACGACATGATGAAACGAAACTAAGAACTACCCTACTATATAAATATATCACACCTCCTAACAGTCATCTCTAGCATGATTCCAAGTACTAATAATCCTGTACATCCTTGAACGCTTGAGCTCTCCGGACCCTAACTCTCCTCCCGCATCCAGGGCGATGCAATGCCAATTTTCCGCTCACCGCCACCGAGCACGCAATTATTTAGATAAACCTCTCGGCGTGACTATAAAAACATCTTCCCTCCCCTCGCCCTCGCCCCCGCTGTTTGTTGTCTTTGGGGCTTTGAGAATTTATAGCCCGGCATTACCCCGCCGGTTACGAAAAAATGTACTTTTAATTTATCTCGTTAAAGGGTTGAAGGACGGCCTGGTTCGCGAAGTAATTATTCCGGAATTGGCCACTTTGCCTGATGAATCCATCCGAACCCCTTGTTTGGAGGTGATTGTGGAGTGAATTAATTTGTTTTTGACTCTGATCCGCGCAGAGTGAAAGATTTCATTACCTTGATGAGCTACTTCGCGTAATTCATTACGGCTTCATCGCGAACTTTTCTTAAAATACGAAACTGGAGTAAATAAATTCTGTCCGAAGATATTTTTGGATAGGTATAATAAGAAGTTTAATTAGTAACTAACAAGCGTGTAATTTATTAATTATTTTTTGATCTCAGGCAGGATTCGATAACATACAAAAAAATATGCAGACATGATACTTCTATACAAATCTTTCTCGACTCGACTACAGGTAAGCAATTTTTGTTCTAAGCCCAAAATCTGGAACTTTCTCTGCGAAGTTCATATAGTTTTGTAATCAATAAGAATTTCCAAAGAATTATTTCCATTCAGTAGGATTTTTAAGATATGTTATAGATTTATCCCTCATCTTCAGTAACCAAACCATCATCCTTTTTGCAGCGATCACTGGTAACAGCTAAGCTAATAAATTGTAACAAAATAATGTATTCCGTATCAACGAGCTAGGCTGAGGCCTAAGCTTCCATTGAGTAGACCCTAGACTAGACCGACACGATAGAATATAAATATAATGATTACTTTGGGGTGGGGTAGAGCACCTCACCTCACACGCACCTAGGGAGGGGGAAGCTTGACTGTAAGACACCAGCGTAGGTCAAATCAAGTCCAATGAAGCTTAATATGGCTATTTTGCAAAACAAATGAAGTTCATTAAAAAAAACCAGCTGCAACTCACCTGCCAGTCTTGGTGATGATCATCTCGGTGCCGAGGTCATGGAACTTGTCCCACAGCTCCTTGGTCTCCAGCTGACAGTCCACAGACAACAGCTCCTCGCAATTGCAGGAAGTAGCGGGGGGGAGCGGCCGCGCGGGGGAAGGGGTATCTCGCTCGCCTAGTTCTAGAAACAAGGAGGTTTTATGTCCATCATACAGAGCGTCTATAAGCAAGCGTAGCAGAATGGTAAATCGCCCTTTTCGCATAACGAAAGTTTAGAGTTCGAATCCCGGTAAAGCAGTTGTTGGTTTTTTGCCTCCGAAAGCTCTATGAGGAAACATATGATAACACAAATATTCTTTATTCACAATGAAAAAGACAAAGCATTTAAGTAAATTTTACATTTACGAAACAAAAACAAAAATGAACTCATCATGCGAGTTTATTGCTAAAGAAGCAATTTCCACCGGGCAACCTCTAGTAGTTCAGCCTTTGTAGGAAAGCATTCAGAATGATTTATGTATTGCGGGTTAGTTGAATAATAATATAATGTATAGGCTTTTAAATCCTCTTTACTTGTTATCTATTTTTCAATCTTTTAGGCAGTGAATAAGTAAAATTACGTGATTAAAAATATTTACATGTTGCGCATGTAATATACTAGTTATATATTGCATATATGCAAATATAGCTCATTAAACCACAGTTCTGTGAAATTGAAACCTTCCACCAAATCATAATCGTATATACACTGAAGAAAAGGAAAGTGGTGATTATTGGAGTGCGCATGCGTGAGAGAACAATGGCAGTGCAATTGAACCGGATTAGTTGGTGTCTGGAGACATTGCAGTCAGATTCTGCGATACCAATTTTTTCTTTAAAGGAGGCAACTTGCCAAAACTTCGTAACCCCAAATTATGTCATAATGAAGAAACTTATTTTTTCTCTTTCACTGGGATTAATGCGTAGAGCTCAGGACCAGAAGTAATTTTGTTACAATGGCAGTTTTCCCTTGCAGGTGGCACTTTCACTGCTTAATCCAAACACGTGTCATATTTTAAACAGTTATATATTTTACGTTTACTAAGAGATAACAGTTTTCTCAAGACTGGTTGTAACGGTTAGCAAATAAATAAAAAACATCTGTAAAAATTCAAGTATGGAATAATAACACCTTACGTAGAATATAAGAACTAAAAATTAAAAGAATAAAATGTCATTGATAATTAAATGCATACTTTTGCATAAGATACATTTTATTGTTAAACGAATACATTAATTAGCACTCTACTTTTGATGTCTTAAATCCGGGATACACTACATATTTCTATATATCACATGAAAATTAACACGTTATTAAAAATACAAATATATTTTTATCTCGGTTTGAGATACGAAGTTTCATCGCAGCACCTCATAACACCGCCTTTTCTACACGCACTCGATCATTGGTGTGAGAATCTGTATTGTTTATGAGAAAACTTATTTACTATGCTAATAACTGCTAAGGTAATCATAACTTCAATTTACTTTTTATTTACTTTTCGCACAATGAATACGTGTCGAGGAAAATATGATTTAAGTGAGTCGGGACTGAACTGGATGCAGATGGCACAGGGCAGTTTCTATGGCTTGTGCACAGAATCTTGTTATTTTTGACAATTGACAATACAAAAATCTACGACCACGGACTTAGTAACATAGGTTTATAGTGTAACTATGGTAATACGTCCATGACTACGACTGGTTCTGCACTCTCATCTATCAGTTATTTCATGACTTCCGTCATTCACGTAGATCGTCTTCTTCATATCTGCCCACCCCATGTCTACCGGAACGCGTTCGCTCTTGAAATCTTTCCACTCTTTTAAGACTGGTATGCAAAACTGCTAAAACTAAATAATAAAATATATATTTTTTAATCATTTTACATACCAACATTATCGAGTTTTGAAGTCAAAAATTTGAAAATAAAGGTCAAATACAGCAGTAGGTACTGACGGTTGCTGTTGGAAGTGAGGACAAAGTAAAAACAATGGGAAGATTTTGTTGAAGTGAACAAAGCGCAACGTACAGATTCTTGAAGGAGGCCTCTTACAAAGAGTTCAAAGAATTATTTTTCTAACTTTAGGATTTTACGAGTACATTACTTAGTTAAGTCAGTAACACGTTCTTTTCTATGGCGCAAGCGATGACGACTACTAGATTGATGATTATAACTAAGAGAGGAGGTACACTAGATGGGTACACTAGTTGTTACCATGTTTGAGAAAATAAATTATTATATTCTATTCTATGAAATAACTAATAGCACCAAACTAAACCTCACCGTGGTTAGCTATAGACAGACTGTCTCCCTGTGCTTTCTCCACTCCAGTAAATTTCTTTTGGCTTAAGAGATGGTGGTTTTGTTAAAGGTGATACTGTGCTTCAGGAGGATGTTAGTCCCGTTATTATACAAGCCAGCCATGTCAACTCAATAGTTCTGACACTAGGGTCCATAATATAGGGTAACTCTAGGTTACCACGTCTCTTTGTGTAGTACTAACCAGAGGAGGGGGCGGGCGAGGGCGCGGCGTGGTCGGACGCGTCTCTTTCGCCGTCCGAGCACTGCTCCACCTCGGAACCCACACGCTAAGCTAACATCTGTTTGTGTGGTACTAGTAACCACTATTTGGTATTATGTGGTAGTACTAACCAGAGGAGGGGGCGGGCGAGGGCGCGGCGTGGTCGGACGCGTCTCTTTCGCCGGCCGAGCACTGCTCCACCTCGAAACCCACACGCTAAGCTAACATCTGTTTGTGTGGTACTAGTAACCACTATTTGGTATTATGTGGTAGTACTAACCAGAGGAGGGGGCGGGCGAGGGCGCGGCGTGGTCGGACGCGTCTCTCTCGCCGTCCGAGCACTGCTCCACGTCTACCTCGACGTCTTCGTCCGGCAACGGCGACCGACAACTCGACGCCGCCGAACTGATGGACGCCGGAGAACTTTGTCTCGACACCGAACCTGACAAATCAAGAAGACATGTACTTTAGGAGTCATTTTATCTTGTTAAGTTCTATAGTACTCTGAACTCTTCTGTATAAAACTACAATTTTGTATATCTAGGGTATTGAATTAAAAATTTGACATTAATGCTTTTCTTTTCTTTTGAAAGTTTTGCGGAATGTTTTGCCGGTCGAAAATGTCAATAATAATATAATAGTAATAGTAATAGTTGAATTGAATTAATGGCAATAGTAAAAGAGCAGTAAGTGGCTCCTTGTTTGTCGAAGATAATTATTTTCTCCTGTACCGGATTGAAGCTTTAACTGCTTTTATGAAAGTTATTACGCCAATGCGAAAGTGTCGTTATTCTAGGATTTTACAACAACATTCAAAAAGTTAAGGCTCTGATACATTGCTTAGTAACCTAATCGCCCATGAAAAAAAGAATAAGAATAGCTTCCGAAGAATGAATCAATTTATATTACAGGCAGTTGTGGCAATAAAACGTGAGTTGTCTGTGGCCGGTGTCTTCGGTGCGCGCGCGCCACCCGGCGGTAGATCGGTTGCTGCCACGCAGGTTATGTGTGTACAAAAAAAACAAAATTCATATTTATTTTTAACAGTAAGTAGAAGTCATTCGTTTTTTCGTAGCAGAATTGCTACGCTTACTACGCCGTAGCAGATAAGCGTTACGCCGAAAGCGTATCTTAAATAGAATGAAATTACAATTTAGCTAGACGCTAATTGATGAATTGATTGCTTTGCTTGTATTGTTTGAGAATTTAAGAAATATGTATCTTTAACTAAAATTAAGTAGGTACTTTTATGACATAAAAAGTTAAATTAAGGCTATCCTACGTTAAATAAAGTTCCGGATTTATGTTGCAAATATCTAATAGTTTGAAATGATGCGCTGGTAAAAAAAACAATCAATAAGTGTTGTGTTGCTTAGCGTAAAAAAACTATTTTATTATGATTACTTTTTATACAAAGTGATTCAATCATGTTAAATAGAGCTATACCTAAATACCTAAATAATAAATAGAGTTCTATAGCCATACTCATTAAGTTTTACAAAACTTACAAGTCGTATACCACTCACATTCCAATAAGAATAGTGGCTGCCATAGATCGAGACGCGACGCGTTTACTATAAACATAATAAATGGTTTACGCTCACTATTTAGAGCTTGATGGATCTCTATATCGACAGATACGCGCGTCCCAACTCTGAAAGTCCGATGCACAGATATTTTAATGAAAATTTATACGCCTATGCTAACATCTATCATAAATATTATTTTTAAATGTGCCTAGTGATATGTTAACCCACGGACAGTACCGCAGTAGGTATGCGTGTGGTCGGATTATAAGAAAGTTTTTTTTTATATATTGTAACCCGAAACATTTGAAATTTTAAGTGATTTTGTGTCGAAGTTTATGTCTGCCTCATTTCTATTGTAGTTGACAGTTGTACGCCTACGTTAAATGACCGCTTAGTTTTCTGAAGTTTGGTGAACTTTTTCCCGTGTGTAAGGTGGGTGAAAATTCGTTGTATTACTACTTATAACAAACAAAATTATAACGTTAATATAATAAGTATAGATGTGAAAATTTTTTTCTGTGTATTGTTTGTAGGTATCCTTCTAATGTAAAATAGTTGGTATTCTATTACAATCCTTAGTTGCAGTGAATTCATTACTTTTATGGTCCAAGTATCTAGACAATGAGCTGCGTTTGAAGCTTCTCGACGTTGTTTTTTTGCATTTTCGTGTTAAAATTATTCATTGCGTACTTTTAAGAAATTAAAATAAACAACATCTAGCTAGATTAATATTTAACTTTTTATGGTAATTCAAATGACTCCGCGCCACTGTACCAAGTAACTTTGAGATTCATGAAAGTAAAACATGAAGTAAACAATTTACTTCAGGAGAAGAGAAAATGTAGAGTAACTTTATTTTATTTTCTCTTCTAGACGTTCTCAAATAGCAGTGAACTAAAATGGAAGGTGTTGTATTAAAAACGAAAATTCCGTGATCCACTAGCAAATTAATACTTTATTTCACTTCAAGAGAGAAGAAAATTTATAGGTAAGTAGAGCATATTAAGCAATATTATCTTCTTTTTTTGTCCTATGTGTATTCAAACTACAGTGAGTCAAAATGGAAGCTGTTTGTTTGAAATATCATAGTTTCACGAAATAAATACTTATTTCAAGAGGGAGAATTTATAGAAAATTTCTTGTAAGATCTAAGGTCGTACAATTTCCTAGGTCTTTAAAAATACGTAGAATTAAAATTTCAAGCTCAAAGCGCGGTATATACCTATCTGATTTCAAAAGTTCTCTCTTTGAAAATATATAAAAGTAAAACCTACTGAGCAATATAATTATTCTTTTTTATTCTCTTAGAGAGTCTCGGTTAAATTACAGTGAGTTAAAATGGTTTGTTTGAAATAAGCAGTTGCGAGTACTTTATTTCATTTCAAAGACTGAAGAAAATGTATAGGTAAGTCCTTGTATGTATAAGAAGGACGTATGCGAAAGGCGCAGACGGGTTACCTGCTCTAGTAATAAAAAGAACCATTTCACCCAAAGCTAAGTCCTTACTAAAGACTTAAAAAGATTATTTCTTCTAAAGTCTCTCAAATTACAGTGAGTCAAAATGGAAGGTGTTTGTTTGAAATATGTAAGTTGCGTGTCCCACAAGCCACGCGGTGTCGTGCGCTCGGTTCCACGCAATTAATCTGGAATAACGAACTGACCCGCAACACGACGCCTGCGCCCCTGCGCCCGCGCACTCCCAATTAGTACGAAATTCAAACTCAATAACCCCCCTGAGTTTTATGGTTCTGCGAAAACTTATGCTTAAGAGGCCTATTACAGTCCACTAGCGCCCTCATTTGATATCTCTTGACTCTTATTGACTGAATAAAAATGTAAGTTAATCGAAAATTGGGGATCGCTATCAACTATGTTTTATAATGAAGTACGTTTAGAATACATCAGACTGTGGTATTTTTGCAATTGTTATAAGTACCTCTGTAGGTACGTTTTCAGGAAACCGGGGCAGTTTTTTTTTTCATACAAAATTATGAAACCTATTTCATGCATAAAATGAGATTATTAAAATTAAAAACACTTGTCTTTCTATTTTTCAACATCAGTTATCGTATCTGCGCCTAAAATGTACCCGTACTGTCACTGAACTAATCCTATATTTTCCTACTTTAAAAACCTTTTTTCACCTTGAAAATAATATTATCTTTTTTTTTTCAAAACATGAAATACTTTCATACGCTTTAATTATATTTACGCAAAGATTTCATAATATGATCGTCATTTAGACATCAACTTCAAAATATCAAAATATGATCTAGTTAGTTTTTTGTGTAATACCTACGCTGACAATTTTTTAATGTATTTATTACTTATGGGTTAGGTACCTATCTACAGCAACCTGTATAGATTTTATATACCGTTTAATCATTTATCGTTGCATTACCTGTTTAAAATAAGATTTTCTATAGAATAAACTGTGGCTAGTAATGTGTAGGTTAAGTACGGCAAGCTGTATAGGTTTGTATACAATTTATTTTAATTTTTTTTAATGCATGTATTATAATAATTATTGTTACATAATATTGATATTATGATTTGATGTTTCGGTTAATTTTCTTAAAACAATAACAAATTGAATAAAAATTAATATTGTTGTCATTTCAGCAGTAACAATTACAATATAATAATGATTATAGTAAGGAATTTATTTCTATCGTGATCCTTTTTTAGAATAAGTATAAATAAATATCCACTATGCTACGCCATTTTTATCAAGAAAGGACTGCTTATTTACCGACTACTTACATATTATATTAGCTGCAACTTTCATGAGACATTTATAACCTAAAACGGTGGGTCGGTTATTGTTACTTCTTTTAATAATTATTTAATATTTCTGGACTCACTTTATGGTAACTTAACTAAGCTTAACATTACAAGAATCAAACATTTTTAAAAATAAATAATACTTGATTGCTAAAATAAAAATGTAAAGCTACTTGTACAAAGGAAATGAAAATACGTACAGACTCATGTCTTGAGAAATTAAGGAGGGACGACGTTTCCCAGGTTTCAAACAATTTCAAGTATTTAGACCTCAAATTGTGCTAAGTTAGAAACAGTTTAAAGGTAATTAGGCCTAAAAGCGTACCGGTGCGTGGTGGCGATCGCGCGACGGGGCTCCGCGGCTCGACGGCGCTGCGAGCCATGATGGCGGCGATGGAGAAGTCCGTCGCGCGAGTCTTTCCTTCCTCCGCCACCATCCTGTCCCCAGCTCTCCAGCACTCCGCGCTTTCCACATCCATGAAACACTTCAGTTCAGTCTCTCCGGATTCCCGCGACCCATTTCACCGCTTGTCATTGTTGTTATTGGCACATTGTTCCCAACGGTGCATTGTAATGTAATATAGGTATTACTAAGACTATGCGTATTGTTAACATAATAAAAAAATCATTATTATTTCACGTTGTTGGAATTGTTATAAAAATACCTTACTCAGACAAAAACATTTTTGTTGAAATAAAAAAAACACAATATTACATAATTTTTTTGGCACTCCGTTATATAGTTTTCGTGTGAAAATGTGACGGAAAATCGGAAAACGCGTGTCAATTAATAAATAATGATGCGATAGTGCACGCAGACGAATGCATGTGCGGCGGCCGGGCTCGGACTGAGCGCGCGAGTGCGGGGTGCGGCGGGCGGGGCGGCTGGGGGCGGGGCCGCCTCCCCACGCGACCACTCGCCGCGCGCCCCGCT
>OX419584.1:11050266-11119158 GCA_948473455.1 Teleiodes luculella
GGAGTCGCAAGTGTTCATGTATTAGGTATAAACTGTAAAATATGGCCGCTCTCGCCGCCTCGCATTACGACCAACTGCGAAACACTTTCCGTACACGGATATTACTAGGTACGGACTCAGAAAATTGTGTAGAATTTTTTTATTAGTTTTTTTTTAATTGTTTAATGATGCCGACTTTCTTTATTTGCAAAAGTTTTTTATATATCTTCAGATGCACGAGATAGCCCCAGTAATATAACATTTGCGGTGGATTGGTAGTTTAATGTTAATTATGGTATTAGATATAATAGCACAGCTTTAGATAAAGTTCTAATCAATAATACTACTTGTTTTACGAACTACTCTTCTTATATATGGATACCTACCTACTTGCTCTTTGTTTTTCGTCTCTAGGAAATAGCTTATTATCACTACATAGTATAAAACAAAGTCGCTTTCTCTATCCCTATCTCTATGTCCCTATGTCTGCTTAAATCTTTAAAACTACGCAACGAATTTTGATGCGATATTTTTAATAGATAGAGTGATTCAAAAGGAAGGTTTATAATGTATAATACATGCATAATTTACTTAAGAATAACCCACAATAACCATTTTCCCGTGCGGAGCCGGGGCAGGTCGCTAGTTACTTACAAACCCAATTTTTTTTTATAAATTAAGTTAATAGGTACACTTTATTCCGCGCGGCGCTTATTGTCTCACTAACTATTAGTCGCAGTTTCCTCACCCAAAGAATGCCTTCAAAAATGACTAGTCCAATGAAACATCCGCCTTTCGGCTCAATCTATGATACATTTTAAATTTTTTGGTGTCACTGAAGAAAATTTAATGTTGTACGTATATTATAATAATTGTGACTTTTTTACTTTCCCTAGATACGTATCTGGCAAACGAAACAAAACGCCAACCGTCCGCATGAACATAAAAACCCCGTCACATAGAGCGGTCGCGTCGAACGCGCGCATTATTCGCGAAAAATATGAAAAACACCGCGCTCTTAAGGGGCCATAACTCTGGGTGAGGCATTAAGAGGCATTATGAGCCACTCAGATGTTTTTCAATTTGCTAGAATGGAGTCTGCAGTTAGGTTTTTATGTGAATGAGTTGGGTATGAGACTTGGTTTGGCAGCCCCGTTGTAACCTTTGCGTGGTTCAGTGACTTTGGGTACTTATAGAGCTAGATAATATAAACAGAGATAAATCACTCATATCAATATTTTCGACTCTAATATAATTGACTAGCTTTCCGCCCCACGGCTCCGCCCGCGTTAACAGGTTTTCCCGTGGGAAAGAACTATTTTTCCGCGTTAAAAAGTAGCCTATGTGTTATTCTGATGTATAAGCTATATTATTGTAAAGGATCATTAAAATCCATTCAGTGGTTATTGCGTGAAAAAGTAACAAACATTCATCCATACTCACAAACTTTCGCGTTTATAATATTAGTATGACAATGTAAAACTGTATAGAACAGAAAATTGTTATATAGCTACAAATAATAATTGAAGTTGCTCTGAGACGGTTGCTCGTAGTGACTAGGGCAGTCTTCCGATAAAGATGTACCCGCCATCACCACCGGGTTATCATACATTTTATATGTATTTCTATTTTAATTTGTGCTAATTTTCCATTCCGTGGCTCCATCTGTCTTTAATCACTGTCCCGCGGTAATGAGGTATTCCGCAATAAAAAGTACTTTTGGTTAATGTTTTTGAGCGTGAAGCCAACTATCACCCTAAAACTTTATATTGTATGAATATACAGGGCATGTACTTAGCAATATAACTTTAAGTTACACACATGCAGGCTGTAAATGACAGCATATAAAGCAAGGACGAGCTCAGTCAACTTTCTTAAAGAAACCTTTTATAGAAACGAAAAAGAAAATCATAAGAAGAAAAAAAAGATCGTATGAAAATACAGAACAGGAATTTAAAAGGGATGTGAGAATTCGATCACACTAATTAAGGGATAATTTTAAGATCGTAAACTAAATTCACAAGGAAAATATGGAAAATTACATCACAGACTTTAAAGTATAGTGCATTTTTATCTTTATTCAGGAATTGTGCTCAGGTTTTGATAATACTTGTTTGGGTGCTCTTAAATCCAAAAATCCCATAAAACGAATCACAACATTGTATAGCTAACGCACCGGAACTCATAATTCATTCCGAATATCAACACTATTGACGCGCTCGTAACACTGTTAGGAAATAGTGGAAGAATGGGTGGTACAATAGACGAGTATTGTGTAAGGCCTCTAAAGATCAGTAAAAACGCAATCTGCGTTTTCTTTTTCAAAATCAACCGTCAAAGCGTCAATGAGCCTTTCAAACTGCAACCAAATATTTGTTAGGAGTCAGTAAAGGCTGGAACACACATGGTGACAAGCCCACACAAGACGAATACCATACAGCGAAATTTGCGACCAAAGTTATGACCAGTTACGATGATTCGACCAAAAAGTCGCGCCGCTCCAATCAACAACGTATAGCTCCCACGTCAACCGTGAAATGAAGTTTTCAAGAGACGAATACTCATGCAAATCAATTTTGGCGAAACTGTTGAAAAAATACAGTTAAAATATTCTTACTCGATTTGATTTTCAAATCAAATCAAATCAACGTAGGTAGTTCATTTAATTTGTAACCTATGTATTTTTGTGTTAACTTCCTAAAAAAATGCCTTTGAAATTGTGGTGAATGAAGCGATCGTAGTTTTTATTAATTAATTTTCCTATAATAATATGTTCTTAGCTTGGTGAGCGATCACAACGCAGACGGTAGAGTCGTCGTCGTACCTACTCATAAAACGAGCAATAATTTCCACTGAGCATAAATCAACAGCGAGTTATATCACTGCTCATTCAAAGAAACTGTAGCTATAAAAATCATAAAAAAGATTGCGAACATCTTGCACGTTTTGAATATTTGAATAAAGAATATGTGGGTATAAAAAGGTTGGGAGGTGAGGAAGCAGCACTGGCAGGGAACAGGCCAACAAATCGCGCGCATTATAAATGACAAATGTAAGCGCGCGCAGGGTGTCGGATGTCGCCCACCCGCGCGCTGGATTAGTTTCAGCTTTCCGCTCTGCTCCCTATCGAACCCTGCACAGAAATAACTGCCCTTTGCCCTTGACGCCTGCCTTGCCATCCATACCTTCCGAAACTGAACTCGTTAAGTAGAGCTGGTGGATAAATTGTTTTTCCTTTTTCGGCATTAGAGGATGTCGCTTATTAGTACTTAGACTGTAAAATACTGAAAATACGTACATTATTACTATCATTTGTTCTACTTGAAAAGCTAACCATAAAGTTTTGCATTTTTATGGATATTAAAACAGAGTAGGTATAATAAGCTAGCAAATCTGTTTGGTATGCAAATATACAGAAAAAGCACAAAAATAGTAAGTTAGTAAACTCTTATTGTTAGAAATTGTCCTGATTATATTCCCCAGTGGGACAGATACAATTTTAGAAATAAAAGTAGGCACAGAGGTGCAGTATGAACAAAACAGAGATTTGATTTTTCATTAAGAATAATTAATAATAAATATAATATAATAAATAATAATAAGTAGGTATTGCAGTTATAATATAATAACCAAAGCAAAAAATATGCTGAAAGGAAAAAGTATATTTCAGCACTTAGGTACTCATTTTCCTAATGTGCATACAATACAAAACGAAGCTGCAAATATATATTAATTAGAATTGCCTCTTGCTAAACTGAATATTGTGAATTGCTGTAAGTGTCAATAGCTGGATCTAGCTGTAAATAATACCCAACTAAGAGTATTTAAGCTTTTATCGAGGCACGGCAATAAATCGGTGCGCAGACGCACGTAATCCCCGCCCCCGCCGCACTGCACCCGCCGCCAGCTATAAACAGAAGTCAACGTGTTGGACTTATAAATCGTGTTCTTAACTATTGTATCTCACGCCACAATAATGAAGTTAGCTCGTTCAGGAAGAAATACGGGCACCACGTGGGTGGCCGACGCGGCCTGAGTAAATCCTTACAGATTATTGCGTACGAATGCGTTTACTATTTTTTGTGTAAGGCGGTAGTCGCGTCGACATTCAGCGTCTCGCTCCGCCGGTGAAAGGTCGCCTGAAAAAACAAACGTTGGTTCCGCGACAGCACCCCGATGACGAGGTGTCGGGTTGCGGCTCGCCCGTCAATTTATGGGCTGCTTTACGACCCTCTACCGATGGCCAGAATCGGTCCAGCAATATCCATAAAAGCCACTAAAATATCATCTAGTTACGTGCATAAATCAGTGTTATACAATCCTTAGGTTTAAGGGAGAGTACAGAAGGTTGTGTAACCCAAGTTTTCCAAAGAACGAACATAGCTAAGAGGCAACAATAAAGAGAATGCATTGGTGTATCAAAATAATACTGAAGCCCAGCTAAATCCTATAAGTAGAACTCTATAGTTGGGCAACCGCGAGGAGAGCCGTGCGTAATCGACCCAATAAACAAACACTCGCGCCCAGCACTAAAACTGATATATTTCACCAAACTTTTATATCCGTTCATTTCAACCTAAAATATATGACTTTTTCTTTAGCACCTTTTGTATCTTTTAGTGTGTTGTCCCCGCTTTTATGGTGCAGGCGGTTCGTAAATCATTGTAGTGGAAGTGGTGTACAGTCGTAAACAATACGCGTCCCGCGGGGCGACGCGATATTCCCGGCCAGCCGACCTCGACGATTACAAAATCACCTTTAAATGGTTTTGCTAAACGTTTCTAATTAATTCATTACATATTTTACATGTAGTAGAGAAATTTTAATGTGTAAATGAACGCTGTAGTTTAAATTAACGTCGCTTTGTCAAGTATATAAGATAAGCGTTTATAGCAGAAAAAATAATTACAACTAATAGAACTACGACTTTTTTCTATAATATGTTAACTTAATTTGAATAAGATAACTATAGTAATTCTTAATAAATACACCTGAAGCCTGCCTAGTAAAAAAGCAGAAATGTTTCTTGTGACTTGAAAATTAGACTCTCTTGGGTGAAAGACTTATGATAGTTTCACGTGGTTTCACGTCGATAAAGGTACAGTCTCAATATTGATACCTATGGAGACACTTTGGGGACATTACATAATTTCCGATAGCCGTTAATCCAATGTCGTGGGGACGTTGTAAATTAAACTTTATATCATTTTTAATGGGCAGCACGAATAGTGTTTTGATTGCGGCCGGCTGGAGGCGTCGACAACTCGACACGATGATAAGGCGACAGTTTAATGTCGCGACACAAAAAACGCGCGTTTAATGGCCAAAAAGGGACTCTCACACTGCGTCCGCGCCGCAGCCCCCATCGATCTCCTCAATACACTTTTATGTGAATTCCTACACCGCAATACACTTCACTTTTACGAGCCTCTATAAGGCCACTTGACGTTATAGACATCATTAATATTTTTTAACTATCTGCCTAATAGTCAGCTTTCCTAAGATTTTATACCCATAACGCAAAGTTACGGCACTTGACAGTAACTTAGACTAAGCTACAAAGACGTTGATAGAAAAGCAGTATTGTTTTACAAAATAATGCCATAATTTAACGCTCATATTTAACTAGCTAAATAAACCGTGAAACGAGGCCACAAAACGATTAAAGACCATCGAGTGATAACAAAAAGAGCGTCATTAATCTCTCATTGTGTGACGTCGGTGAAACGTCCCGTTTTGTTAGCGGACTCGTCGCGATTTATAGCAACATCGCTCGTTTACAGAAACTCGGCGCCATTGTCCATAACCGACTGGGTGTGATCATTACACAAAAGGTACTGCAAATGGGGCGAGAATAACTGTCTATTCGTCATAGCTGTGTACACAGATCGTAAATTCATCAATGAATGAGTGGATTAATTTTATTTAAATAGCGAATGGCAGTGGCACAACATTGGGATAATATTTTTTTTTTTTTTCAAAAAAGAAAAAGGCTGCGGTAGTTACTAAGGAATATTAGAATGAGTTAACACTTCTTGCGGTAGCAGTGAACATAATGCTACAATTAATCAAAGAAGCTTCAAGCAAGCGTTTCTCCAAAACACGAGCGCCTAGGGAGCGATCCGTCACTGGCTCAACAACGCGAGGAATTTGTATATTTTAACGTTCTTTTGTACGTCACCGTTGATCCCACAAAGCATGCGCGAGCGTCCCCCGAGCCCGCTTCTCATGCTCTCGATTGACAGCCCGTGACATGTGACGGCCATTGTCACGCTGACATGTTGACACTGCCGAACTTGACTTCTGTCCGATTTTTGCATGTAAATTGTAAATACGGAAAGTCGGAAACATTACCCGGCCGTACGATACAATGTAGCGACAAATTAAATAATGGAATAATAAACTCAATTTTATGCTGGTCGGCGAACAGCTGCCAGTTAAAATATTGTCTGACGATAGCAGATGTCAACGCGGAAGGAGATAGAAATTATTTCCCATACCAGAGACAGAATCAAAAGTACCTATAAGTTTAACAATCAAGCGATTTTGTATTTTTAACTAGTTTTCCACCGCGCTTCGCTATGGAAACGAGGTTTTCTTACAGTAATTAGTTTAAGTTTTTCTCACACAGTAAAAGTTTTTTATAGCCTTTCTTGTTTATGTCATTTACCCTGCAAATTCGAAATCGATATCTATTCAGCAGTCTTTCATGAAAGTGATAGACTTTAAATTAGGTGTAATCTGTATGTCATACATGATGAAATAATACCAATATTATTATCTTATTATTATGTTGCTGAAGGGGAGTGAAACACATCTAAGGTGTTGGTGGAGTTCATAAATTAGACAACAGTATGAATATACAAAGACCCAACTGAAAAAATAGATACATGTTTAAAGTGAGCAAAATAAAGAGTGGACACCTCCCGTGGAGTCCCTGCGGCCTCCCGCGGCCCCAATGTCCTTCGATGTCATCCCGAAGCCTCTCTCGTGACAAAGTGACAATTTGCCTATTCAACTCTAATGTTGTTTAGGCCGTCTCAATGACCAACAATCCGCTTTATTTATGGCCGTGTTGTGCGCCCACAATGGAAGCGTCGCCTTAAATTCATTTTAAGCTGTTTCATTTCCGGACGCAAAAAACATGTTTGTTTTGTATTCTGGGGTTTAAAACGCAACGTTTTCTGGGCGTAGCTAAATTAGATACAATATAATAATAATAATAATAATAATATCTTTATTTCAAAAACTTATACTATTTGAATGTAACGATACAAAGTTTAGTGTTGTAGTGATTCACATCAGTCCCTATCTCCCAAACTAGGTGAAAAACCTGTATCTTGGGAGGTAGTGAGTTTGACTCCACAATTTATGTCTTGTCCAACTTATCTTGTCATGTTTTATACAATGAAATGGCATGCGACTTTCGACGCCAGATATGAATGGTATGTTTTGGTGCTTTTCGCATCAAATTAAAATTAAATAAGCGACCCACACACATTAAACCCTTTTATATATCTTCTGCATTAAAAATTTAAAATTATCAAGAAGAAATAGCTTTTTGCAATAAGACATTCTTTTTGTACTTTTATATGTATATTTCCTACTATCTAGCACAGAATAGGTAACGGATTTTAACTGTGGGTGGGTAACGTTTATTTGTGTCTGTTTTCATTTCTATTATGAAAGACTTTTTTTTTAATTGACCTATGCTTGTGTCGAAAAGGTACGACGTACGACCAATCAAGCTTCACCGGACTTGAACATGAAAGGAAATAACTAAGTATTCCTAACAAAACAACTTAAGCGTGCTTAAGCCGTGAAATCGTAACTTATAAAAACTTTCTTATCCAGCAACTGTGTTACGAGCGGGCTATCATTCTCTGTAATCCATTGTAAGTCACAATTATTGTATGTCTAGGGGAGAGCGGAGATAGAGACAGGGCCACCGCCCCTCCTATTAGCCGAGTTTATCTGGTCGGAAGCTCCCCTCGTCCACTAATCCGGCGGGGAAGTGGCTAAATAAGCTAAATATCTTGTGCAAATAAACATTTGGCGTGTTTCATTGTCAAGGGATGAGCGCGGCCGTTGCGAATCGGATTACGCTGTTACAGTGCTATTCTGTGGCTGTGTGTCCAAGCAGTGAAAGCTATCGGACAAACGCAAATCGCAAACTATAATAATTGGTAAAGCCTGACCAGAAAAATAAATAACCCCCAGGGTGCAACATGTATTTTTTTATAGCTTTGCAGAAAATAGAAAGAATGCGCCAGCGAAGTTTCTATAAAACGACGTATTACTTGCTGTAAATTTAATGAGAAGGAACGTATCTGATTCTACGCTCCATTGCTGCCAAAAAAAGGCGCTCGTTGCAGCAGCAACGTAATAAAAAATACTGAAAATTGTCAAAACAACATATCATATACTTGAGAGCGAATAATCAAAGTTACTACAGAAAGATGCTTAAAAGTCTGGTAAACTGTATTTATTACAACTTTAAGGAGTTACTTTATATACTTACCCTAATTAATTGTTTCAGTATGCTAAGATGCTTAGTTTTCATTGCTCTCAATTTTTTTTTTTTTTTTGAATTGACCTATGCTTGTGTCGAAAAGGTACGACAAATCAAGCTTCACCGGACTGGTCATGCTCTCAATAGTACGTAGCTCACTTAGTTCTGTAAATTGCGAGTGTTGCTAGCTAGATAAATGTTTTGATTTATCTATGTAATCAAATCACTGTCCATTCAAAATTTAATTTCCTCGTAAACAAAACAAACGATTAGATATTTTAAACTAAACAAAAAAAAAACAGTGCATTAGTAATACTGTGAATTTGCATAAAGCATGTCACAGCAACCGAAGATGAATTCCTATCCCAAACAGTGTTGGTGTTGTTGCGGTACCTAGCGCTAAACTGTCGATAGTGTAGGTCGATCGTAACTATCATGATAGTCAAAATTGTACGACTAGTGAACTGTGTCTATTCTTCTCATCAACTGGTGTCAAAATTATTGAGCCGCCGCCGCCGCCTACCTATGGGAAGCCATAGAAGTGACATGACTAGTACTCGTGTAATGACTACATCCGTAAATAGTGGCCGGGAACAACGGCGTCACGTGCCTTTCGAAGATCTTTTTTTTTCTTTAATTTTTCTTTTAATTTTAACCCACGAATGTTTTGATAGTACATTCAAGAACACGTTAACCAACCGACCGTAACGTACTATCAACCTATTTACATATACACTTCTGTGCTATCGACTAGTTTTCAAGTTCTTTCAAAGGCAATAGCAATACTATCACAACAACACTGATCTTGATGACGATGCACATAGTTCAGAAGGCCGAGTATAGGATACGACTGGAACAGGCATGCCTATTCATGAGCGCCGGCTGGCACCCAGCCCCAACCACATTTGAATAAATACAATTAACTTGTTTGTTTTATGCTCTCCCCGGCACGCCCCTCCCAACCTTCTGCGACACATTCCTGATCCTCACCCTTCATCTCCAATGAAGAATTTACTGACAACTAAAAAAGCAGTTCCTACCAGTTCCATTATTTTTGGGGTCTTGACATGATTTGCAAATACGGCTGTGAAGCTATCGTTGACGAAGAACCTCTTCGAAATATCATTGAGGATAATTTGTTTTAGTTAAGTTTACTGTCCTTTATAACCAGCCTGTACTAATGTCATTAACAGCCCATTATATATGTCCCCACCGAGGGGTAAACTACCCCGAATATAACTTAACTTTTTTAATCTAGCTGTCAGAATATACCTCATTCCAACGACTGAAAACTATCCGGCAATACATGTATTCAAATTGCGTGTAATGGTGATATTCGGCAGCGTCGGCAGCTCAAAGGCGCGCATGTTCCCGCACTGTTATTATCTCAACACCATCGCGCTCTCACCTAACCCATTCCTTTTTTACCAGACGCCTCCATCCCGTTCAAACCTCGCCGGGATGAGAGGGACCTCCGGTCATTTATACTAAACTCGACTCGAGGGCGTTCCTTCGACGATTTATCATTTAGCGTTGCCTACAGACATTATTTGAAACGCATTAAAATCGCGGTTGTGGAAAATTTGTCGGCATCGAAATTAGTACTCCTCTCCCAGTGCATAATTTATCGCTTTAACCGCATCCGGCGCAAGTTGCAATATTTCTAATTAGAAATTCATTGACGTTAATGAGCCACGTTCAGATATTAATTATGGTTGATTCCCAGGACGATTATCTTGGCTATTAACTGCTTTAGGTACGACATAGTAACATTCTGCATTAACAAGGTGTCAGGTGGAGGTAAATGTGGTGTTAATAGACCAGTAGAAGAACCTTCATAGTGTTGTAGGAAAAATTAAGGAGCCACTTGATCTTGATTTGTTCGATTTAGTAATTTGCAAATTTTAAAATCTTCTTGAACATCTCCAAAACAGTGTCCTTTGAAATTGAAATCTATACTTAATGCACTGTATTATAATTAATTCGCAATCTATCTCCTCCACGTTAATATTAATGACTTGAGGGGACGTGACCAGAAGATCTTTAGGTCTGTACAGCCAAGAGTACGCTAAGCTCAATACTTTTGCCTTCGCACTTTCTTATGTCTATTGAATAAGGAGGATATTCGCGACATGCGTGCTCAGCTTGACTGGTCTGGACTGTGCCACAAGCCCTGAGGAAGCTGTCACGCGCGGCGCGAACATGTGATGAATATGTATCGGCAGGCTGCTGCGGCGCCTTGTAATTTGAAACTCGCCGGTAATTATTTACGTGAGAATGGACCGGCGTCTCCCCTCGCCCTTCCGCCGTGGAACGAATCGGTGATTGCGCGCGAGTGGAGATACCGCCGCCAGATTGCGGCGCACGCTCCACTGACCGGCGCAGGCGCAACCTGCGATGCCTTGACCAGCTACAATTTGAAACTAAAATTGTATGACTACGTGTCATCATCAGACAGGAATCCTCATTTAAATTCATTCATTATATCAATGTATTGCGTAGAAATTTTCATTACCACTAGGCTTTAAGTAGTAAAGGACGATGACCATTTTTATATAAGCCCCGTCCCCCCCTTCCAACAGATTTTTTGTATGTGTCAATAGGTTCTTATGGATCTTTAGAAAGGCTCGTAACCAGTTTTAACTTCATGATCAATGGGATTTGAAAATAAAAAAGTATAATTATATTTTCCAATAATTCGTCAGTTATAAACATGTTATCAATTACTAACAATATCAAAGTCTCTTATTAGAATGTTAAGTATATAAATGCACTTTAAAAAAATACTAAATGTTCACCAAAAAATGTCTATCTTTGTAGAAGTACTATTTACTTACAGCTAAACAGATAATTATTGTTTATCATTAGCCTATAAATGTCCAGTGCCCAATTGAATGCTTACAATCTGTTATTTTGGGTACCAATATTAATAGCAATTTCTCGGAATATCCTGCGTCTTTGAAAGATGTCGCCATAGTAAAAAGTAATCACATAGCTAAGACGCATATACTGAGATACATTTGAAATCTGTTGGTCGATGTTATTAGTTTTTGTTTTTTGGGGAAAGTTTTGACACATCATCCTTTTTGGTAAAAAAGGAAACGAATCTGTATTTGAATCATTTTTACGAATTTTACATAGTTATGTCTCAAACTAGTTGTAACTTAGTCACATATTGGAAATATTACTTATTTATTCAGATACTTACTTACTCAACATTCATAAAAGGTACAGAATCTGTAATCAAATAAAGTCAATTAAAAAAGTGACAATAATAATTTTATGTAGCGTTCGGTTTTACCATTCACACCCACATTCTAATAATAAATGCGTGAGATTAAGTCAAAAACATTAAAAAGAGAAACATGGAAGCAAAAACTATAGAAACGATAAATAACCTAATCTAAAAACATATTCAAAACTTAGAAGCTAAGTATATACTCGTACTATTCTTGAGCCACATATTCTTCGAGAGTAGCTTTAATCCAGAGCACAGAAGAAAATAATAGTACCTACTAACCTGACTGTAGTATAATATGAAATATCAGAATACACAGAATTAAGCAATCTGAAACCCTACAAGAACAAAAACCCTAAAATCTTTATTTTTGGTGTCGGAGTGATGACGGTTGTTTTGACTTGGCCTGACATTCGCGATACTGTGAATATAATCCAGATCTTGCAGTGCGGCTCTATCGATGCGTAAAACATAATGTACCCACTCCAGTATTACTTTTTGTACCTACCTTCCTTAGAAGGGGTTATTCTATTTAACGCTTGATCTGGAAATGCATATATGTATTACTAAATATGTACCTAGTAGAAAATACATAATTATAGAATTTATAACTGGCAAGCTTAATAAAAGCTCTTTGACTAATGATCACGTTTACGCTTAAACATAAAATTTTCATGAAAACTGGGTAACTAGAATTATTGTGCAATATTTTATTGGGTAGAATACTCGAATATTGATATTCTATTCTAAGGAAGCTTGAAATCTCATAAGATATGTTTTACATAAAATGGTACGGGGTTGGTAGAGGCATGTCTTTGCTATCGGTCTACTCTGTCTTTAATTTCTTTATTATTGTAATATTGGTTATATTCATCTATAATACTTATATGTACTTATTTAAAACCTGGATATGGGTAAACTAGAGAGGTGTAGGGTGTAGGTACTTAAAAAGTATTTAGATATATACTATACACGATATAACATACGATTTTTATGTTCAGAGATTGAAAAATTCGATATGGAAAAATGAATTTCAAGTTAGTAAGTATACTCCAGAAAAGCGGGCTTCGGGTATACTCAGTTAAAAATGTGTTGGATTGGAGGATTTAAACACCTTTTATCAATTGAAAACGACTCAGCTTCGAAGGATTAATTTCGGCTTAGATATTCCAAATTGATTTCAAAAGTCAGTAGACCGTAGCACCTGGATCTTTGTTTAAACAACAACATGTTAAATTGGCTGCTTTCAATAAGTGGGTCCGGCGGCCACGTCGGGCATGTCAGGTCGCCGGCGCCCCGCCGCGCCCCTAAACACACACAGACCGCGGGGCGCCACGCCGCCGCCGCCGTACCCTGCCAGCTCTACCCAATAATAACACCGTCTTCCCCTCTGTCATGCCTCATTTCATCCCAACATCTCTTGTTTTTTCCCCAACCACATTTTTTTCCAACCACTCCACCTCGAATGTCACAAAACGACTGCTTGATGATAGTAATCCTTCATCTTCATTGTCTTTTGGCAGTTTCTCGGAATAAAATATGTTGTGTTGCTGCGACTTGATATCCGAACGTCACATTATAAATGGCGTCGTTTAAAATATTTTAATATCGTGTATCGGGGCAATATTAATTTGGTATGGTTGAGCTGAACGGCTGGTGGCTCGGCTGGAATGTTAAATGACGGATTACCGACCACCGAGATCGGGAGATAACTATACTTGTGATCTTGTAGATCCTATCATATCTGTCTCTCTGCAGTTGTACAGTTCAGAGCAGAGCTCCCACTCGGGAATCATCCACAACCGATATTTTGATCACGATAACATTATCGTGTGACCTAGTTGTGAAGCAGCAGTGTGGGTTAATAATTGATACCCCTTTTTAGGGTTCCGTAGCCAAATGGCAAAAAACGGAACCCTTATAGATTCGTCATGTCTGTCTGTCTGTCTGTCTGTCTGTCTGTCTGTCCGTCCGTCCGTATGTCACAGCCACTTTATTCCGAAACTATAATACCTATACTGTTGAAACTTGGTAAGTAGATGTATTTTGTGAACCGCATTAAGATTTTCTTACAAAAATAGAAAAAAAACAATAAATTTAGGGGGTCCCCATACATAGAACTGAAACTCAAAAAATTTTTTTTCATCATACCCATATGAGTGGGGTATCTATGGATAGGTCTTCAAAAATGATATTTAGGTTCCTAATAACATTTCTTTCTAAACTGAATAGTTTGCGCGAGAGACGCTTCCAAAGTGGAAAAATGGGTGTCCCCCCCCCTCTAACTTCTTAAATAAGAGAATGATAAAACTAAAAAAAATATATTATGTGCATTACCATGAAAACTTCCAACGAAAATTGGTTTGAACGAGATCTAGTAAGTAGTTTTTTTTAATACTTCATAAATCGTAAACCGCAATTTTCCTTTCACTATTATTAAAACATCGATCAAAGTCACAACGAACTATAAAAACTTTTATATTATGTTACTGGCTGCTACGGAACCCTTCATGGGCGATTCCGACTCGCACTTGGCCGCTTTTTTGTTTTAATTGATTTATGCTTGTGTCAAAAAGGTACAACCAAACAAGCTTCACTGGACTGGATGACACACCGTTTTGTAAAATAATACAAATTTTCTTTAATATGAACAGCTGTGAAAGAATTTAAAGCCTTAATGTCTTAATTTTTTTTTCCAAAGTAATCGTCCGTTTTGTTCACAGAGCATTGTAGTAAATTAATCAAACTCTACTAAAGTTAAATTAGTCGAATATTGAAAACTTGTTTCTTCTCTACACTCTAATTTTATGATACCTACCTAGGTACTATCTATTGTTAAAACCTCTGCTGATGGTAGTAGGTACTTATAACGCTTATAACATTCTTGCTTATAACATCCTTGCTGCTGATTTCAAAGAGGATTATTCACTTTTTGATTGTCGATGGTGTTTTATCAATTGTTTCGTTACTAAGCAACAGAACTGTCAGATTTTCATTTTTGTGCTCATTTATGCTTCCCCGTTTTCTCTGTCATTCACAAAGGAACGCCACAGGTAATTTGTTTGTGTAAAATAAATTTCCGATAAAGGAGCGGAATATAAGATGGTTCGAATTACTGTTGAAATGGTTCGTAAGAAAACTGAACATCACGATTGTCTGTTAGCACCAGTGGAAGAGATAGCTTTGCACCAGGAACATATTGAGAAAATAGAATTCTTGCAAGATTGGTGTCCAAAGCTCAAGATTTTATTAATGCAAAGTAACCTCATCTCCAAGATCGAAAATTTAAACAAGCTGAAATATTTGAATTATCTCAACTTGGCACTAAATAACATAGAAGTTGTGGAAAATTTGGAACGATGTGAATCCCTTCAAAAATTGGATCTGACGCTGAATTTCATCGGTAACATTGTCAGCATTGAAAGCCTTGTCGATAACTATAATTTGGAAAATTTATATTTGACCGGGAATCCCTGCACAGATTACGATAATTATAGACAGTTTGTGATCGGAACCCTGCCACAGCTCTCGTCTCTCGACGGAAAAGAAATTGAGAGATCCGATCGAATCAAAGCTTTACAGAATCTGCCTTACATAAGGGCTGATATTGTATTTGAACAAGGAAACTATCTTGTACACCGACGAAAGCAAAAGACGCGTTTAGATAGAGAAATAAACGAGAAATGGGAAAACGAGTACAAAGATTTGGATTTGGATGAAAAAAGTAAAAGATTTTATGCTGAAAAATGTGAACATGCCCCAGAAGTTCGTTATGAAATGGAAAAAATGCGTCTTTTGAAAGCGGAAAGTTATGAAACTAAAAAAGAGCCTGTCCCAAAGCGTGTGATTAAGTTTTTTGCTGCTGATGGAAGACCATTTAACATTAATCAGGCAAAGCTGCCATTTAGATTTCATGATACAGATCCTGAAAAATATGTTTTAGACTTAGCCGTGTACAGACACATGGATACAAGTCTTCTTGACTGCGATGTCCAACCAAATTATGTACGAGTAACCATCAAGGATAATATATTCCAGCTCCATCTACCGAAGGAAGTCGTAACTTCTAAGTCAACAGCGGAGCGCTCACAGTGGTCCGGGCACTTGATCGTGACGATGCCGCTAGCTAAGGCAGACATTAATAAGCCCGAAACTCCAAAGAGGGCGGTAAAGAAGCGTTCTCAACTATACACGGAGCACAAAGCATCGGACTGTCACGCTAGCACACAAACTGTTAGAGAGTACTTGGAAATAGGACCTCCGGATGACGTATTGGACTTCACAAAAATGACTCAACCCAAGTCTAAACCAGATTACATGGATCCCAGATTCGAAATGGGTGAAAAGGTGCCAACAAAAGATTTTGTTGATAATCCAGAGGTTCCTCCTCTTTGTTAACTACAATAATGCAAATAAAATTATTGTTATTGTATTTTCGTTCTAATCTTGTATTTACTGCACTAATGGTGGAAAATAAATGTACTTCTAAAACTAAAATAAAAACAGTAAAAGCCGAGTATAATTTTGGTTTTATTTACAAAGATAATCTTATCATACTTAGCTTATAGATAAGATCATTTTAATAACTTTTTAATGACACTCATGTTAGACTAATTTAATAACCTTAAAACTACATTGTATAAATTATGAACATTCTTAGATTTTCGCGGTTTAAAACCAAATCGTGGAGAAAACCCGTGAAAATATGTGTTAGAACATATTATATAAATTAATACTTATGCTCGAGTAGCTCATCTTATCTCAACAATTTTCGGTTTAGAATGTTTTTTATTCCACAATGGCAACATCAGACTACTTTTCGTTTTCTTTCAAACAACACAAGCACATACACGTAGATATGAAGTATTTAAAACAACACAAACGTCGTCTCGCAGTTATCAGCGCATTTATACTCCTCCACAGAGAAGAATATCCTGAATCGAGTAAAATTATCTTACTGCGCAGTTCAACATATTCTTAAACAACTTAAAACACAAAACAAACAAAACCGGATCCTTGCCTTAACCTTGCATTGTAATATTTTGCCGCATTATACAAGACACATTTGCAGGCCAGCCAATCATACACTAATAAATAAATGTCATGAAATGAATCCAATTTTAAATTTGATAACTCTCGTTTCCGTCAATAGGAGGGATGCCGTTGGTGTCGAGGGGAGCTCCCACAATGAAGGAGAGGAAGCCGTCCACGTCGTGCATCTCTTTGGAGGAGAACTTGGCTGTGATCTGGTGACGGCCAGCCCACGGAGCCGTCAGCTTGAAGGTAGCCTCTGCTATTGCACCTGGAGCCACGTTCTGTAAAAGAAAGTGGGAGTTTTTAATTACGTAATGCACCATATTTTTTCTGCGCTTCCAAATAATTGTACCTCTATTTTCCTGTGTTTGGTCAACAACACCTATTTTAGTTGCTTAATGATTCGTCCTTAGCGTGGTCAACCAATTTTTGCAGTAAGGTTAGACTTGCTAAGGCTTGCTAAAACGGCTTTAAATTAATATTTCTTCATTTTATTTGCTTTAATAAAATTGCGAGGTTAAAAGACAACAATTAATCTTAAAAGAACAGCTAAAGAATAATTTCTAAATATGAGGTTTAAAGTAAGAGCCCACGACGTCGTAAGGCCTTATTAGTCTGATACTAATGTACATTAGTACCGTCATTGGTAGTAGCAGCCATGGACATGGTAATAAAGTTACACTGCAGGTAGTAGCACGATTTTTACATAACAGAAGAACTGTACCTCGGACAGCTCAATCTTTAGTTGTTTCTCTAGTCCCGGTCCCTGGATATAGAACTTGGCGTTCTTGAGCGGGATGGGCAGGGGGTTCTCGACCCTCGCGGTCACAGCGAACTCCTGGCGCGAGCGCGGGGTGCCGTCGATACTGATCTTGATGTCAGGATTCCTCACTCGGAAGTCGTCTTGGGCAAAGTAGTCGAATTTTCTGTCCACTATTGTCGCCAAGCAGGCGATGTTGAATGACGCCTGAAAATAGTTAAAAAGTATTGTGTAATCATAACTACAGTCCACAAAAATAAAAATTTTTGACTTGCTTTACTATAAATAGTAAAAATTCTTATAATCATTTTTAGTAACACAAAACGATGCATTTTTAAATATTTTCACTGCTGACTATGCTACGGCGTAGCAAGATTGCTACGACGTAGCACACTTGCTCCGTAATACTTGCTCCCATGTCTAGGTGGGCTTTTAGACTGTATCTGTTCTGGAGAGAGCTACAAACTTCTAAATTATTTTCATACAGAGGAGCAGTAGTGTGGTAACGGTTATCGCTACGTCAAACTACGAGAGGCCATGTGGACGTCGTAATATCTTTGCGCGAGACTAGAAAAGACAGTTCTATAATCATTATGTCATACCTCCCGCAGTTTACAGGGAGCAAATACAAGTAGATAAATAAAGTGGTAGTGTGTGTGTCTCATACCTGATCAACAAGCTTCTTGTAATAGTCGTCGAAGGTGACTAGCAGTGCAACGCGCTCCTTCGCCTCCGGAGCTATAGAGATGTCGAACTCCTGCCTCTTAACACCGTCTCCGGTAACTCCGGTATACGTCACCGTGTCCACACGTAATGTGCCCTTCACTTGGTGAGTGTTCGCTGCTGAACGGTTCTTTATGTGCAGGACCTGATGATGGCAAGGAAGAAATTGATTGTGGTAAAAAATCTCTTATTCGATACGGTACGGTAAATGGGACGCACATGGGACAAATTAAATCGATGGCCTTTTACGTACGTACGTACGTACGTATGCGCCCTTAAATATAATATATAATAATAGGAACCGTGAAAGGTATGGTGAAATTTAAAATGAACCCTTTTATAAAATAAATATTATTGACCTATTAATGTATACTACATACTACTAATTTTGTACTGCAGTGGACTTTTTTCAGCTGAAATATAATAAATAATGTTACTATCTGTATAATGTAACAGTATGTAATACTTACAACATTGAAGTTTTGTCCAATTTTGATGTCATCTCTGAGCTCAAAGTCAAACACCACTTCGTTGAAAGCGTCGTTGAGGTAATACCGCGCGAACAAGTTCTGGGACCTGCGCAGAGCCTTCTCCATCGTGGCTCGCTCCTCGTACGTTTGTTCGGGATATTTGTAAATATCTGTGATATCCTGAAGGAAAGAAAATATATAATTTGTTTTAAAATTGTGATAAATGACACAGTTTTTAAACTTCACGACTTTAGTATAAACGAAAATGGATTTATATTCACAGGGAAACACATCACTTCACCATTTTGTTTTATAATGTTACTACACTCGAATAGTACCTATTTATTTCAATTCACGTCGGATTATAATATTATAAAAGCGCCTAGTGTAAAGTTAAGCGCTTTGCCCAAAGTGACGTTTGTTTAAAAGAATGTGCTGTCTTACCTCCCGTTCCATCTTTCCTATAGTTTTTGTAGAGATCATCTGACCAATCGCAGTTGTATCACGAGCTACCAGTTTCAGAGGTTGGATTTCACCGGAATATTTCCACAGAATCTGTAACAGCAATAATGCGTTAATATATTTGAGTGACTGAACACATGACATAGCTGTAACTACATAAAGATACTCGTATATAAAATTCTGACTGGTGTTATTTTGTGTGCAAGTTTTTTTTTTTGTTTGAAACTGTTATTTAGCATTACAATCATCAAACATTTCCTTATTTAAAAATGACATCAATTTATGTATCGACTTTGTTCTTACTCATCATATTTGCACTCAAAAAAAAAACGGCTAACAAAGTGTTAATAAAAGCTTTGTTAGATTTTTATTGTTGCTACACTTAAATGCTTTGTCCTTGCAAAAATAGGTAAATAGTGGCATTGACAAATATTTTATTGTTATTTTTTATTTATTTAAATCGACAAAACATACTTAAGTACAGTAACTATATTAAAAAGTTTGAACGGGGTGTCAACAGTGCTTTGCCAACAGAACAAATATAAAAAGTGATGTCGCGGCAAAGTATAATCTATCAAAGTAACTTTTGTTGCTATGACTAGACTATATTGTTAGTAGGCCAAAGTTGAAAAGTAACAAAATACAGGTTATCACCGCAACAATGTTGCCAAAATAAAATGACAATTGTACCATTGCCGCACGCGCAGGCTGCTTTGTAAATCTCGCAACCCGTTAGCGTCCATCTGTCCATCAGTCTAAGCCGAGTCGCCATTGTGAAAGGTCGCGCGTGCTTTCTTTCAGATATCTGCATTTAATCTAAAATGGAGGATCTAGAGAATTTTCTCAAGAACAACGGCCTGGAGCATTTGGGGCCGTCTCTGATCGGTAAGTACCTACCTGTACCTTTATGTCTAATTGAAATAAAGTAAAAAAGAGGGGTATTTGCCATACACGAAGAAGAATACCACGCTTGGCAGGCGGAATGGCGAGCGCAGTGTAAGGTGTTGTAGTTATTCACAGAGAACGCTGCTGCCCATTCCCTGGATTTATCCCTTAGTCGGTTTTTACGACAAACTAAGCAACGCTTGTATTATGAGAGCTAGGTAGCGGATATAAATAGATAAATACTTATACAACTCTGTAGGTACTACATGAAATAGGCCTGTATCATAATGTAGGTAAATATCTATGGTCTAACATGTATCTGTATTTATTCTCCCTCTTTATTTCAGAAACCAATTATCACATCACCAGCTATAATTGATAAGGGACCCGCGACAGGGCATCCTCTCAAATTTGACCGACCGATCGGCAGACCGAGTGCGTATTGGGAAGTAACGAATGTCATTATTTAAATGTCATGCGGTTTGAAAAACGGTTTTTTTTGTATTCGTATCGTATTAGTTTTTAAGTTCTTAATTAAGAAATAATAAATAATTCTTGACGTGATTGCTATTTTTGTATTTTAATTTATTTCATACTAGGGTCGATCAAGCCGAAGTCACTTTGTCGCTTAGGCAAAACCACTTTGTCGTATGTACAATAGAGGATGAGGTCGATCAACCGATCAAGCCAAAAACCAGAGGTACTGCTGTTAAATCTGAACCACTTTTTCTCAGAAACATGTGTCAAAACCTACATTACGATACATGTTTCTGAGAAAAAGCGGTTAAGATTTAACAGCAATACCTCTGGTTTTTGGCTTGATCGGTTGATCGGCCTCATTCTCTATTGTACATACGACAAAGTGGTTTTGCCTAAGCGACAAAGTGGCATTGCCTAAGCAACAAAGTGGCATTGCCTAAGTGACAAAGTGGCTTAGCTTTAACGACAAAGTGGCTTTACCTAAGCAACAAAGTGGCCTTGCGTAAACGACAAAATGGCTTTGTCTCAACTGCAGAGCGGCTTAGTCTAAGCGACAAAATACCTCTGTCCAAACTACAGAATGGCTTTGCCTAAGCGACAGATTCAAATTGTCTCGTCATCTACAATATTTTGTTAAAATGACAGTTTTTTATGATCAGCAAAAATATTGGTTAACAATAAAAACAATGTCTTTTTAACTATTTACCTTTGACGGCTCTCCAGTAACAAAGTTTTTTTGTTCCAATGGCAACATTTTTTTTTCAGTGTGCTATCATATTGCTGTCCATTCCTCATTTTTAAATATGACTGTGGTGATTTAAAAACCTCACAAGACTCCAAACAATTTGGATTACTTTGTTACATATTTTTACTATTAACACAGACATTGACTGACCTTATCAGCATTGACCTGGGCGAAGACGTAAGATGCGTCGTAGGGCCGTTGAAGGTCTCCGTCGCGAACTGCTTTCAGTGACGCTGGGCCGCATCTGAAGACACCCTCGGAGGCTTCTTGAGGGGTAGAATCAATGGCCTGCCAACCGCCGTACTCTGAACCCAAGTCCGGACGTTCCATCCAAACCTGGACATGAGTTATTTGTTTGAATCATACTGATTTGCTAATAACTACTTTTTCACCTTTACTCTGTATATTGGTAATTGCAATTATGTTATACAACCTACCATTCATCTTTATCAATTGCTCTAATTTATTTTTGTACAAGTAGCATTTCAATATTCAAATTCATTCATCAATGAATTTTAACGTGAGCGCCTGTGACGATAGTTTAGTGAGGTCACAAGGCATGAGAGCGAGAGGCGTTACCACTTCATTGTTTTTTTCTGATTAATATTACATAATAACTGAATAAATGCACTTTATAGTCAACGCTATTCATCAATCGAAGCGCTTATCCTATTCTAATATAATTAACGGCAAAGTTTTGCTAAAATTGAACTGGCTTTATCGCACTATTTGATTAGGTAGGTGGTACACTAGAAAAATCTCAACTGACCTCGTTCCAAACATGGTAGTTCCAGATTGAGTCTCTTGTGTACTCTTCTAAGATAGCGCCATCTTCGTCCATTATGACGTCAATGGTTAAGCTGCCTTGGCTGTCGTGGGCCGCATCGTATCCCGTTACTGGTCTACAAGGGATACCCAGGGCTCGACAAACTATGACAAAATTAAGGTAAAAATAAATTTAGTAGGTACTTATATTATGGGCGATGTGTTTTTTCCATACTTGAATTGAAACTTGTATTTTAGGTAAAAACAATTTTAGACTCTGAGTACTCTGATACATACCAATGCAATAAAAAATGATTTCTGTTTCTGTTATTAAATTACTTGGCATTTCGCTATTTTATTCAATACAAAATAAAAATTTTAATATAAAAAAAAAAACAAACGCCAGAGTAAAAGAAAATTACAAAGAACCGGAGGATTCTAACTCATATCATATGTACAGAGTCTGCCTAGTGCCTATATACTCGTATTATTAGACGAAGAAAGTAACAACTTATCGCAGTTAAGTAATTATATCAATAAAATAATTACCTGTTGTCAAAACACCGGCATACACCCAGCACTGCGCATATTTAACCGGTTTCTTCTTCTCAAAGTATTTCTGCAATATCGCCATGGAACCGACCCACTTGAGCGGGTGAGTGCCACCGCTGTAGTCGCTAATATCTGCTGCCCAGTTTCCGACTAGAACCCCATTGTCATCTTGAACATTGATAGCTGCTGAAAGAGCTCTCCCAATTCTAACTGGGTCGCTTCTTGAACGACCTTTCACCTATTTGACAACAAAAAGTAACATTATAAATATAACGTGTCCAGTTACATTACATCACATAAAATCTGCCTTCAGTGCATGTATTCGTACCTTCCCAATCACACTGATTAGATAAAGTGCACATTCGAGAATGTCCTTCTCATACTGTGCGTAGTTCCATGCCATAGGTTTAATCCTATTGTACACTCCTCTGAACATCAAACCTCCTGATTCTTGAACGTATTCTTCTCTATGACTATGACCTATAAATAGTATTACAAAAAGTAAATTATCAATAATAAGATACAGTATCCAGTCTTTAGAAGGAAATTGTAAATACCTGGCATATAAACCTGGTCGTTTAAACACCAAGGGTTGAAGAGAATGTAAATAGGCTGAGGATGTGTGTAGCTCAGCGATCCCGCTCCTGACTTCAATTTAGTGTCAACGTCGATACGCCAAGAGGCCACTATACAATCAGCTGCTGGCGTGATAGCCACCATTAGATGGGAGTCCATCTGACCCTCATACACCGCATTCCATCCGCCTTGCGTCTCCATTCCCTTCTCTAACAACGGAACAGCTGCTCCTGTGTCATCTGACGGCCCACGCTTCTCCACATCTGTTTAGCACAATTCATTACATTGTAATATTATGCGTATTGTTCTATAAGCTTAAAATATTCATGACGCGATTTTCATACCTGCAACGTAGAATATAAACGAGATTGCGTCCCTCGAGGCATCGTATGGCCTGTTGAGAAGCAGATCAAGTTTGAAGGCCTGCCCTCGTCTGATCACAAGGCATCTGTTGACTTCTCTTGTCATCAGGTTGAAATTGCTTGTGTGGTGATTCTCGCCATTTTGGTCGTTGCAAAAGTCAATTCCTTGTACTGCTAAGACTCCTTGTCTTGTTCCATCAACGACATCTGTTTAAAATTATCAAAAAATATAAAACTTGATCAAAAAATTCTAAATTTAAAGTACGTCGTAATAAAGTATTTTTGAACTTATTAAAGCTGCATTTGTCATCCAAAACGCAATAACAAATTCTATAAATAGAACTGTTGTAATATTGTAAACCAGCACAACTGAATAACTTAAGAGGTAGATATGATATCAAACGAGATAACCACTAAGTAGAGGTATTTTATTAATGAAGTCCGATAATATTGATCAACATCATCGACCAAAATTCCGCGTCTAGCACGCGTGTGTCTGGACGTCTGCCAATACGCAATCTTTGATTTATAAAACGTAAACCCACTTATCGTTTTAAACGTTTATTGATTTTCAATACTAAACGTTCTAACAATTTGTTCCATTTTGCGTTTCTATTTTAAACCCAGACTTTCTTAACTATCAAATAAATATAGGTACTACCTACTATGACTCATCTAAATTTTTTAACAGATCTAATGAAGTAAAAAATTATAGGTTGCCTAGTAGAGATTGCTACGTTAGAAATAAGGCCGTCTGTTGACTGAACTTAATTATTTCTATGATTGGAATCATTTAATTTTTTTTTGTGTCAGTAAATAATATTTTGTATTGTCGTAAGTAAGTCTAGTACATAAAGGTTTTGTAAAACTTTGTAAACACCTAAATATTATATTTCAATAGCACTGTCACCGCAACTTTACCTGGCTGAAACGGTACTATTACGAACGTCCGCTTCTTTCCAAAATAGTATCTCCATAAGCCCTTGAAATATTCCATTGTCACTAGCCACTAGCAAATCAAATTATAGGTCACCCGTTACCACATCGCACATCACTAGAACGCGGAGGTCGTACAGTGATTTCGGAACTTGCTAATTTTTAAAACACACGTGCAAACCTATTGCTGGCCGAACTGCACTGTGTGGAACGCTACCGGAGATCAGGCCTATAATACCGCCAACACGATGATGTCATGGACTCCGCTTGGAGTCCACAAGTCAACTTAATGTAAAAGCTATATCTGATACTAGGAAATGATCTGTCAATTGACGACAACATCTCTGAAACGTATTACTCATAGTTGGAAACCGTAACGATGACATCACATCACCCAAGTACAATAATTCATTAGACACTTTGTGACCAATCAATAATTTCCGTAGCCTCTGCTAAGGGTAATATATTATCATCTAATAAATTATGCCATAAATAAACGGACAATCGGTCAGAGACCGTGTAGTGATGCAATCACTATCTTCTAGTGATGTAAATAGTTACTAACCGTAGTAATACCTAAATCTATTTAACAAAGATACATAATACCTATCCTGATACTCACAAACTCAAATATTGGCAAAACTCAAGTATTCTCAAATTTGAGTTTCATTTAAAAATATTATTTTTTGGGGTTTCATTTATGGTTATTTATGATTTTTATACCACATAACGTCACGATTCTTTTTCAGTAGTGTAGGTAGAGTCTATTTCCTTCCGCTTGCTACAATCTATAATATTTTTTTTTCGCTTCATACTCATCCCATTTTATTATTATTAAATAAATGATGCCGTTTTAAAATTACGGCATAATTTACATCTTTATCAATCATGCATACTTTATTAATGGACACTTGGCCTCTTACACTTTTCAACTCGGGTCAATTAAGGCAGTTACAATTATATCGCCTATTAAAGGTACTGCCGTTCTTTTACGAGTTCCTATACCATGACTTATGTTTTCTATAACAATTAACTAGTGTTAAAATTCGTAGTTTTCTTCTCCTAAAAATGTAATTGAATTTACAGGCCGTTCTAAATTTTCTTTATTAATGTTTATAAATCCTACTAATATTATAAACGCGAAAGTTTGTGAGGATGGATGTATGTATGGATGTATAAATGTTTGTTACTCTTTCACGCAAAAACTACTGAACGGATTTTAATGAAAGTCTTCAATAATATAGCTTATATATCAGAATAACACATAGACTACCTTTTACTGCGGGAAAATACCTCATTCCCACGAGAAAGACTGTTAACGCGGGCGAAGCCGCCGGGCGGGAAGCTAGTATTTTACTAAGTATCGAAAGCATCTTGATTAGTGATGATATTTATAAACTTCCTTTTACATATGTTTAATTACCAGTGTGGGTGACCAGCTCTGCTAAACCTGGTGGTATCCTAACCTTGGAGGAATAAGCGGTTAATAGTTTTACCCACACACTATCCACAGATGGCGAACATCGTAGGAGTCGCAATAATATATTTCTACAAAGCATACAGAACATCATTTTACTGATACGGACAATGAAGCTTGTTAGATGTTACACTAATTATGTACCTAATTGTTATATTTTGAAATTTATTTTAAACAATAGATAAATCAATGGAACCTAACACATATTCAACAGCATCTCTAACGAACGAAAAACAGTCTTCGTCTCATATGAGCGTTACAAAAGCAGACATAAATTAAATTAAATCGTTAAAAGTTTTATGAGTTCCTTTTGAAATACATATTTACACAAATGCTGCGACATTTGTAGTCATTGTAAACTTTATGACAACAGAGTCATTCTAGAAGTGTAAATCATGTCATGTCATATTCACAGATACATAGGTACTATTCGTATTTACAAAGGGCTTTACATTGTTTTATTATTATTGACCACAACGAGAACCACTGTTCGTCATCATTGCGATGATTTCGACCAAACTTTTTAGTCATCCAGTACGACGTAGCGTCGCGTCGTTTGCCCGATTGGCTGACCTTCAATCTCTATGATGAATGAATGACTAAGCTTTGATTGACATTAACACCAGTAAATTAAAAAGCTATGAGTTCTAGCATTATTGAGTCGCTCTATTTGATAATATATATCTCAACTCAAAATACCAAATAAAAATTTCATTAAAATTCTTCATGAAGAAAACCCGTGAAAAAAATGTGTATTAGTAAAAATTTCATATTCTGGTTTTTCTTTTTAGGCAACGTAATGTAGGTATTCAAGTAATGCTCTAAGTTCTGCATACTTATAAGTAAATATTATTGCGAACTTGTCTACTCTCTTTTTTTTTTTTAATTGACCTATGCTTGTGTCGAAAAGGTACGACCAATCAAGCTTCACCGGACTTGCGGGGGAGTGGAAGACTGTACCCCAAAACTTGTCTACTCATACCCGTGTATAGCCATACATCATTAAGCTATCTGCGCATATAAGTTTTTAATGTTTATTAAAAGATGTCCTCGATGTCCTCGTGGATGGACTCGTGTAGATGATGTGGAGTTTCTTCCGGCGAGTTCTTCTCCACAGAAGACAGCCAAATTGTGAACTCGCCTCGACGTCGAAAAGTGATTTGTAAAATCTTACTTCGAATAAAACATATGTATTGTATTATGTATTTACTCTAGTTTAATAGAATAACGGAGATACCTAGTAAGGAAACAAGTTTCCTTTATTCTTTACATATATATGCCACTGCCACACAATCTTAAATATTTTGTAACATGCACAGAGACACAATTTTATTTTATATCTTGTAAATATGTTTTTCAGACTAATTAGGGGGAAGTTGTTCAGAATTGACCTTCCTATGTTAAATAGATCGAGTTTTATATAAATCGTCATCTCAGACTTCGGAATTAAATAACCAAAAGTTTCATCTTTGACCCAGTGAGTAACTTTATTGGTTAATAACATGATACCTAATTATACTGTACAAAAAAACAATTTGGAGTATTATGATCTACCTCGGTAGTTTCTTGCAGGGATCGAAACCGGTTTTGAAATCCCTGTTAATATCGTTCGAAAAACAGATATAATTCCGTTCCCCAATTAACCAGCAATAGATGGAACTTAATGAAACAAACCAAAAATATTCTGGTTACCCGGTTTTTGATAAAGAACGGAATGAAACCGGTTTCAATCGGTTTTGTAATTATTAAAGTAATTGTTTTTGCGGCAGGCGAAGGCCAGGGCTGCCGGTTGCTTTGCATATTATGTTCCCCCAGGACTAAACCTACCCTTAGTGATCTTAGTTAGAGCTATAGTCGGATAGGGTTTGAACTAGCGTGATTTAACAAGTGTATGAAAAACCGGTTCCGATCCCTGGTTTCTTGCACAGATCAGCTATCAATTAAGTTATCAGTACGGGCACTCGGGCAGTAGCTGCGCGTGCGCCGGTTCACCTTGACGCATCGAAATGACGCACCGGCTCTTGTCAATGTTGTCAACTCCAAGTAAAATTTAATTTTCGCTTGAATTGTGACGCAACAAATAAATAGTGAGACATCTCACTCTCGGCTATCTGATCCCAAACTAGGCAGAGCCTGTACGACAGACAAATATAGTTTGCCCTGGGCGAGGTTTGACCCACAATCATTTGCTTTACTTCGAAGGCAGGCAAGACACACTGTGACATGGCTACGGATAGAATTTAACAAGTTGAAGCGAAATTATAACAAAACATAAATAAATAGTAGGCATAGTAGGTGGCTTATTTAAAGGTGAACTCATATTATGCTAATTAACATGATGAATAAGCCACAACAATTTCTTTTTAATATTTTTTTTTATCATCTATACCTACTTATTGCAAACATTTCGATTTGTGGTCGCATCACGGATAAAGTTAATAATATACATTTTCCTCGACTTGAATGGAGACTTGACGAGTGGTTTCTGTTTATTAGAATGATTAATCAATTTAAAGTTTTACAATGTAGTTGACGAATGCCGTGACCTAAATCATCCGAAATGTAAAAAGGATCGAGGAAAATACGGGTAACTCCAAGTGTCCATACATGCCTAACAGGTTAACCATCGTACTTTACCTATACTCGTACATATAATATACCTACCATAGAAAACATTGTAAATGGGTAGTCAGTCAATTCAAATACATAGTATAGTTAGGTTAGGTTAGCTACCTATAGCATACGAGTATGTATGTCGTATCATATGTACATTGTGCATGAGTATGACTAATGTACTATGACAATACGATGATCGATATATGAATCTAAGTGTAGTAAACTCAATATTATGTACTTTTTCTACTATATATTTTTTCATTGACAAACTGGCATTAATGGAGCCTTTTAAGAGAAAAGTTTCTCAAAGCCATTTACATTCTGTATAATTTGATGCTAATGTCTGTGTTTTTGTTTTAAACTGCCGAACGGATTATAATAATCTAAATCATGAAATATTATCTAAGCTTTTTATACTAAAAAAAAAAGCATCCGAAGCTGCAAAATAGATGTCAGTTGCTACTGAAATAAAACTGATATTATGGTTTAGAGTTTGATACTTGTTGTAATGTCTCGGCATTACATCAGTAATTCCTGGCTCGCCAACACACCAACACAATCCACAACCGGCTCGTGCGCCTGTCCGATTACGACTGACCGCGCCACCTAGTGTCGTATGCGCTCGAGACAAGACCCAGACACTACATCCCTTCCTTGTTTTTTTTTTTTTTTTTTTTTTTTTAATATTATTTCTACATTCAACGATTATTATACTAACGTTTGGTAACTTACTAATATACATCAACATGACTAAGTTACTTTAAAAACCATATACTTCCTTCTCCCTTTTTTTTTTTTTATCTCCAGCATATAAAGAATATTGTTGAACGACATGTATTTTTTCACTGCTAAATGCTTGAACTACAAATGGTTTACCGCTGTCCTCGGTGATTGGCGTTGGGTTTCCTAACCTACCTGAGTTCGTTATTCAGCGGCATATTTTAATTCCTTAGACCGGACCCTCTTTCAGCTTCTCTTCTTCACTCAGAGGGATATCCTCTTGACACCTAGACGGCCATGTCAAAGAACACTTCACGGTAGTCCTGCTGCTGATATGCTGCCTTACTGCTTCCAATATATTGAAAGCATTTGGAAATTGAAGTCAAGACAATTCAGTTGATATATCAGCCTGTAAACCTCGATGCGGAATTAGGAAGTGGGCAAGCAAATTAACATAGAATTGTTATCGATAGGTAAATTTTATTTGAAAGAGGGTTTTTTCAGCTATGACATTCTTTATATAGAATCGGAGCAGCGCCATCTATTGAATTAAGGTCAAATTACTTAATTGAGCTACTTGTGATCAAGGAACGATAACATACAGGCTAAACCTATGTAAGTTGTCAACTGTTAGCAGTGACGTCTCATAGATGGCGTGCTAACACAGCCCATGGTTCTAGTAACTGTCTTCTTCGATTCAGAGGATTTGGTGGCGGGGCTGACACTCTCGTACATAATTTACAGGCTTTAACAAGCTTTTCTGCTTAACTGTCCTATTTAGGCCACCATACTTTCGTTCTCAAACTGACTTACATTTCTACGATACTAAAATGGCCTTTGCAGCTTTTTAATACACGGCCACATAATTTTAGTGAAATCACGATTTTGGTCCACTTACCTTACCCATGATCATTTTATAAAAACGTGCTTGGAAAGATCTTGAAAGTTTCATTTCTTTTTCTTTCTACTTCTACGAAAATTTATAATCACCTACCTACACATATAAAAAAATAAAATGTAAATTCTTTTAAATCTAAATTAACTTCATGTATTCTTGCAAATATTTTTTTTATTTTATTCTATTCTATTCTATTCTTGTTATACATACATACCTCCTTAAACTTTCAAAATTCCTATCTCTTCTTGTATCTTATATCTCTCTTAATACACGGCGGAATTAAATTAACAATAGGATGTACAAAACAAAATGATTTCTCGTTAGTGATGCGAAAAATATCGAACTATTCATTGTCAAAGCCTCAACCATACCGAGAGAACAATAGCAGCGAGCCAGCTCTGTACGCAAATTATTGTCACTCTGTCAGATTGAATGAATTTGAATGAAGGGAGGCTATCAGAAGTAATGGTTTTCTGTGTGGTCATCTGTGGTAACAACGGAAACAAAGTGATCAACTTATAATTATTTTTAATGTTTTCGAATGTTCTACGAGGTTGATGGTGTAAAATCTGGATAGAAGGTCTGTGATATTAGGTACTTTTCTCCCAACTTCATTCATACTGGTGAGCAAACGTGGAATCCAACGTTCGTTCGATCCAGGCTCATGGTTTGGATTTGGCCCAGTTAGGACCTCAAAAGGTTTATGATCCGCTACAAACTTGAGGACCTTGCCAAGCAAACAATATTAAAAGTTCAAGTGTTTCCTTTGGCAATTCTAATTTGTCGTTTTGTTGTCGTATACCTACAATATATCTATATCATTGAATATAATTATCTATATAATATAATTTCCTGGATAAGTAGGTATACCTCCAAGTCCTGTAGGACTAACGTCTGACGACAGTTCGATCAACGGATGTGGAAAATGGACGTACTAGTGTAACTAGTATTATATTATCTGTGATGGACGTAACGACGTTGCGGCCAGGCTGGACATGGACAGTGCAATGATGCAGCACTGGACTCGTTTCCAACTGGCCAAAGATACTAAAATTTCTTATAATGTATTTTTTATCATAATTTAAATAATAACATAGAATAAGTTTTTCGTTATTACACACATCTATGGGCCACGCCTGAAATAAACAATTTTGTTACATTTTTTATTTTTTATTTATAGTAGCCTAATGTGCTACTTTGGCTTTGCTATCTACTCGTATTTATCTGATAACATGTTCCGAAACAGTTCTTTTAGCGGGTCTATCCGCGTTGCAATGTAATGCAAGGTCTGAAAACCGATTGCTCACCAAGTTAACAATACCCATACATTTCGTTTTTCCCCAATCGTTGTAGATTTAAGCTGTTGTAGGTGTTGTGATAAGACGTATTTTAGGAATGGTCTGACTCCGTGTCTCGAAAGTTCACGTCAGAAATTGATTGTCTTTACTCAGAAACACCCTCGCACCCTAACAACTTCTAGGGTCTATCCTCTTTGTTTTTTTTTTTTTTTTTTGTGACACGACTTGTACAGAATTATCTACGGGAAAATTTTTTTTTTAGTTTCTATTTCCCTTATGGGAAAGGCAAAGGGATCTAAGCCCATACAGCCTAGTCTTTAGTAGTTTCTTGCATTATCCAAGTTTAATGTCTTCAGACGTTTTTTACGTTTGACGTTTTTCGTGATTGGCTGAGTTTATTTTATTTTATCTCCTCCAGGTTCAGATCAATAATGTTATGCTATATTGTAATTTTATATTTTGTTTTGTCAGTAATCATCCAAGTTTTCTTATAATCCTGTATCGACTAGACATGTATTTAATATTCATCATTTTTTTTTTTTTTTTTTTTTTACTTCATCTTGAATATTTTTTACCAGTAGGTAACTACTTGATTTTCGGAGACGGTCCGAAGGTTTTTTCTGATGAATCGGATGAATCTATCTCTTGGTATCCTTGTGCTGCAGCTGCTTGAATCAAATCTAGGTTGTTTTGGTAGTGCCTGCTTCCGAATGCGAATTAATTAGATTCTTCTTTTCTATGCTATTTATCTGTTTCAATTGCATATTGGCTGACTTCAATACATTCTCTGTAATTATTGTAAATTTGTCATAAAATATTTTTAATTCCTCAGGTTCTTGTTTTAGCAAACGGAATACGTGACGTTAATTAATATTTTCTCCTGGAATTACGTCCGCTCCCGGCATATTGTAAAAATGTCTTGTAGTTCAAACCCGCCAAAATGTAATATAGGTACTCTCCTTTCTGTATTATTATCGATACCGGATGCGTTTAGATATCTTAGCAACTCTTTTCCAGCGCTCACAGCACTCTCACTACTTTAGTGGGATCCACCTTGGCGGTCGAAACTTTCTAATGTCGATACCTACTGTTAATGACATCCTGCATATTCATGGCGTCCATTAACCAATCAACTTCATGATCCAGATTGACTTAAGACAATCTGCTTAACCATGTTATGTCCTGATTTCATAATGTATCACTTTTTTTTTTAAAGAACTCTTTATTGTTTAGACTAAACTTGCTGGTTTTATAACAACTGAGTATTTGCTGTTTAGACTATGTTGTCTGCTAAGCTTGTGACAACAATTTCATATTCAGACTATATTTGCAGGATACTGTAACAACATAATTTAATGTTCAGACTATGTCTGCAGAATTTGTCACCGCAATTTAATGCCCAGACTATAGTCCGCTCATAACAATTTATTGTTCAGACTTCGTCTGCTACATTTGTGACAACAATTCAATGTTCAGACCATGTCTGCTGGATTTGTGACCGCAATTTAATGCCCAGACCGTGTCTGCTCAAGTCATGATAACAATTTAATGTCCAGACTTCCAGACCTTTGTCTGCTAGTTTTGTCACAGTAATTTAATACTCAGACAATGTCTGCTTGAGTTATGATAACAATTGAATGTTCAGATTACATCTGCTGGTGTGGTTACAACAATTTAATGTTCAGAAGAAGTTTTTTATTTAAAATTTGTAAATTTTAACATATTTATTTATGTAGGTAGTTGTTTTTTTTTCTGTTTGTTTGTGTACAACATAGAAAAATAATGAATTACCAATTTCATTTCATTTTTCTTTTTTCTTTTTTTATATTGTTTAAGCAACAGATGAAATTATTGTTTATGTATGTATTTTAGGTGTACACCACTTCCTTTTACGTGTGATCCGCAGTTTTATTTTTTCACCGCCTTGTATTTTGACTGGAAGAAATCTCTTATAGAGATAAACTCGCCGCTGTTTTTTAAGAATCATTGTTATGTTTAATTTGTGCAATAAATAATACATAATATATATTTTTATTACTTTCATTTTAAGTAATTTCATTTTTTTTTCTTACTCTGTATTTAATTAGGGTCGGACCACTTGACTTTACTCACCCTGTATACAATACCTTGTAAGTAAATAAAACTAGGTTTGGTCCCAGAACATTTTGTGATTAAAATATTCTATACTTATTATAATAATATAACAGTGTACAATATTATGAGAATATGGCCTTTGAATTTATTATTTAACAATTTACGTTAATAATATTAATAATTTAATTATGTTATAAACATATGCGAGCACAAAGCGTAATATGAATACAAAGGCATGAACTGCGACCAAATAAAATATTGTGATGATAGTGACAAATATTTATTTATTTTAGTAGGTTCTAAAATATTAGAATCATAATGCGGAACAGGGTTTGATTTGCGATACACTGTCTGCTAGACTACTTTTGGTATTAACAGTATTTATTTAATAATATGTTAATTAACCAGACATACGAAGAACCAGAGGAACCAGAGGTTTGTCACATTAGTAACAACGATAGTTAAGTACCTGTCAATCATTATAATATCCACTATAAATATTACTATTATTTTTGTGGATTTGGGGTACAATGGTGTTCAGTTTAAAATACATAAGATCTGCCAAAATTCGTCGAAATAATCAGTATGCGACTATATATTTGTTTTTACAATATACACCCCGCGTTTTCACTCCCGCTTAAAAAGGAAGTTCTCAATTCAACACGTAATCTTTTTGTTAAATAAATCAAATAAATATAATATTTCTTGGAATATTCAGTCAATCATATTATTGTATTCCTTTTGTATTCGTTACTTGTGACGTAGGTATTTTTTGACAATAGAACGTTTTTTATTTTATTTGACCTCAGACGTGTTTTTGCTACTTCTGACATATTTTAAATAATAAAAAGTACGTTTGGTAGTGGAATAATTTAAACATACACTACTACTAATAATATTCTTTATAAAGGAAAAGCTTTTTTTTTTTTTGTACGTTTGTAAATCAAGTTATTCAAACTCACAGTTCCTGTATCCTTCCCTTTCCCTTCTTTTTAGATATAATGATGTACTCACTTTTAATCCTCGTCGCCATATGTAATGTCTCGGCATTACATCAGTAATTCCTGGCTCGCCAACACACCAACACAATCCACAACCGGCTCGTGCGCCTGTCCGATTACGACTGACCGCGCCACCTAGTGTCGTATGCGCTCGAGACAAGACCCAGACACTACACTTGTAAACTAGTTTACCTAGAACAGCTACAGTACGTGCTAAATAGTTAAACAAATGTTACTTGGAATTATTATGTTACTGATTCTGTTACGTGTTGCTTGTATAACCAAAGTATTTCAGCGCTATTGTTAAATACATAATTCATTTCAATTCATAATATTAAACTTACTAACACTTGATGTATGATTCAATAAAATAACCTACATTACATTCGCCTATCAGTAAAAAATATTTTTTCATGATTGAGGAAAATGACATAGGTACATAATTACTTCTATATTTATTTATTTTTTTAACTGTTTTTTTTTTTCAAATTTTGGTTAGCTAGGATTGAATCTAAATTAGTTTTTTACTACTTTCTCGTAAAACTTTACCAACAGGTTTAAATTACATCTGACATTCAGGGATATAGACAGTAAAAATTTAAAAATATTTTCTCACGATTGCCGAAAATGACATACATAATTAAACTTCTATTTTTTTTTGTTTTTTTTACAGCTGTCTTTTTTTTTCAAATTTTCGTCATTTGGGTTTGAATCCAAATTAGTTTTTAACTACTTTCTTGGCCTACTGTATTAGCACACACAAGTGGCTGGCTGGATGCTATGCGTCAAACCACGGATCTTTATTTTTACCCGACTTCAGAAGGAAGGTGGCACAATAAATTACACGGATGTTTATTTGTTTCTTTGCTCCAATTCACATTTGTCCCAGTTTGTTTGACACGTTTATAATCAAACCACTCTACGTTATATGATAGCTATTCATCTGCGCTTCGAAAGCTCTGCAAAGTTTTATTTCAGTAAATAATGTTAATTATGGTCGCTTGTTTATAAAAATAGTTTTAACTATGGAAGGTTTTTATTTAGAGAAGTTATGTACCTATGTGTTTTACTCTTCATTATGATTTGACATAGAATGTAATTTTATTGTACAGGCTTCCTATTCATGTATTTTTACTACTTATATTATAAGTATTTCGTAATTCCGGAAGTTGATTTCATATAAATCCATCCCGATATCAAAATACATATTTCCATTGTTATTTTAATGGGACTTCTTAAAACCAATTTATATAGCTTTGACATATATATTTTATTTTAATAACATACAAAGAGTTGTGCTCTTTTTAAAAATAATGATATTTATTATCATGTGATATCATATCTACGTATAAGCACAACAATATTACCTCAATCCAAAATATCCTTTTAAACGTGACACGTTATGTTTACTTAAATAAATACTTAAATTCTTTCCTTGACCTACCGAGTCCGCTGGCCAGTAGAGGCGGTCGCGGCAGCTCCTTAAGGTCATACGAATCCGACCTCTTCTCAAAACATTTACACCGGGGGGGACACCTACACCAACCCACTAATTTACTCTTCACACCACCCATTGTTCATCACACCAACACCACACCACTAAAACCTCAAAGCCCTCGAATCAAACTAATTAACAGTTTCACTCAAAAAACTGAGTCGTGAACCGCGATTAGATCATATCCATTTCGAAGCGATACCACTTAGTTTGTTCAGTTTGCCACTATGTAAACAATACGATCAGCTGTTCACGTCACGTCTTAACCTACAGCCAAATAATATGGCAGAACACCATTAAAACATAAAAAATATTTATATACAATTGAGATTGAAATTAATAAAAAAAAATGATTAAAAAAAATGTAAAGAGCTTTCGCATTTCGCGGACCGACGCGTGCGTTCGTCGCTGCGTGATCGGATCGTATGAGCTTGGTATGCGCGGGAGTCTGCGATACCTTCAAGAACACTTGACCTCTTATCATCATACCTAAGTTTGATCATCCGGTCCGTCACATTGTTCAATATTTTACTTACTGATATTACTTAAGATTGACAAGAAATTAGAACTATGAACCTAAATGATACAGAAACAGCAAGTATTTTCAATCTAGAGACGGACAAAGAATATTTATTTATTGAATTCACAAACAATTACAAAAATTGTGTTCGAATTGTACTTACAAATTTAAATTATGTATATAAAAAAAAATGTGATAAATAATTATAACTAAAATTCTTCAATACTATACAAACAGGTAGAGTAAAATCCCCAGTATGTGTCATTTATTTCATTTTCACCAATTCACCTAACACTCCTAAAATCCCTATAATAAAGGGGAATTTATTTATTTATAATAAACAACGACTGTAATAAACCATCACACGAAGTGCAGTTACTAATCATAAACTATAGGTACACAATATATAATTTGCTTAGATGTTTTTGTATCCAAATAGACTTAAACGTGAGCTATAATTTAACCTAGTCGAAAAGTAAATAAATATAAACCTGGTCAAAGTTTTATCATATAGAAAAAAAATCTTGATCCGAGGAGAAATATTTGTACTAACGGTTTGGCAGTTCAATTATTATCTTTTGCTAATAAAACAATTTTATTGTATGATTATAGTAGAGCATAATTTTAAAAATATCGTACTAGAATAGTTGAAATTCGTTAATAGCTGACAACATTAAAACTAAACCGTGAAGAAAACTCGTGAAAATGTGTGGTAGTGCAATTAACAACCGCGAAAATCTAAGAATGTTAATTTTCTGGTAAACTTCACATTTATGGTTTTATGAACATCTGCTGTTTTATTGGAATGCGATATGTATCGTCCATTTGTTTCCATTCTTAAGCGGTTCTGAGTTAAGCCATAAAATATAGGTATTTATATTTATTTTTATAATTACGAATTATTTTTACTTTTGTCATAGTAAACTTACTTGTAATTGGTTGTATCTGGACAAAACAGGGAGCCAACTCCCAGCCTTTAGGAAAAAGCGTGACTTTATATTAGTATGGCCAAAACATACTTGTTGAGTTAGGTGTACAAAAACTAGTAGTAGATGCTCGTATCTGTACATGTATAATACACATGATTATGTTAATTTACTACAGGTGACATCATCCGGTCATGCCGCCAAGGAATGTATGTTATGCGGTACTTACTGGCAGATTTAATAAACCGTTGATTAGCTTGTTCATACTTATACATCGCATTCACATATTTTTAAAGTATTTAAATTTAAACCATGCATCAAAGAGTGAGAGAGTATTTAGAACAATTATAATTTGTTGATCAATAATTTAAAAAGTGATTTATTTGATAAGTAAAACAACAGAAAATACAGCAGTACAACACACATCTTATTATATATTTAATAATCTGCTAGCATTCTTCAAGCTGAGGGTGGAAAATGCAGCGTCCCTTTTCAGACCGATGCGATGGAAGTTTGGGCGACAAGCGGTGGCTTGTCTGGTGAGACATACCTAACTCGCAGAGAGCTTGGGATGACCTCAGCTCTGAGCTTTTCCTGTCGGAGTTGTCCGAATCAATTACAGGGATCGATTTGGCCAAGATAAAAGCCGCAACCTGTCTGGAGTCGGGCGCATGGCTCCATGTTTTACCCTTGCCTCAGCTCGGAACGCACCTAGCTAATCATACTATAGTCATATCATACTAATATTATAAAGAGGAAAGATTTGTATTTTTATGTGTGTGTGTATGTTTGTAACAAATAAACTCAAGAACTACTGAACCGATTTCAAAAATTATTTCACCATTAGAAAGCTACATTCACTCTTCTAAACTTGATCACGATATAACGCTTTTCTGCCTTACATTGTCTGTCCCCAGAAAAAAAAGCTCAATAATCAAGTCTAAAATTGATTACCCAAACTTGGATTGCTCAATGAACTCGCTTGACTTTGGTGTAATTTTATCAAGTGTTGATCCTAATATTGCTGCAAATTTACTTGTGGAAATGTTAATGCAAGCCCTAGTCACCAATACAAAAACATTGCGTTTGACGCATCGGTCCACAATATTCAAACCATGGATTACTCCGGGTTTATTGCGCTGTATGCGTAATCGCGACAATATGCATCTAAAGCTTAAAAGCACACCCAATAATTTGATTCTAAAATCCACTTATCGTAGATATAGAAATTTCTGTACCAATTTATTAAAAAGTGTAAAACGAGAATATAAAAAGAAAGAAATAATTGAAGCCAGGTTTAGCAATAAAGAGCTGTGGAAGGTTATTAAAAGTGATTTGGATATTGATAATTCTAAAGATTCGCCCACAGCTTTGCTAAACACGTCTTCCCCAGTAAAATCTGTAGATGATATGAATCAGTATTTCGTTAATGTTGGCAAAACCCTGGCAGAAAAGTTTTCAGTTAATCCCAAAAGCCCTAATAATACCTCATCATTTAACCCCCCTTCAAACTCTTTTGTCATGCTTGACCCCACTGAAGAGGAAATCGAAAGGATTATTATTGGGTTAAAAAGTGCTGTGCTGCAGATTTTGATGGTATCTCCACTACATTTATCAAAAGATACAAAGATTTACTTATACCGTCAATTACTCACATTTGTAAATTGAGCTTTGCGCATGGAATCTTCCCCGATGCTTTTAAAATAGCGGTTGTTAAGCCAATTTTCAAGTCTGGAGATCGTTCGATCATGTCTAACTATAGACCTATTTCTATTCTTACATCCTTGTCTAAAGTGATTGAAAAGGTAATCAATTCTAGGCTTATCTCTTACTTGGAACGTCAAAACCTTCTCTCCTTGCAACAATATGGTTTTCGACAGAACAAGTCGACTGCTGATGCCGTACAGGAACTTACCGATTTTATTGTAGACAGTGTTGATGCCGGACAGAAATGTGTCGCTGTATTCCTTGATCTCGCTAAAGCGTTTGACACTGTCTCAATACCGGTGCTGCTCAGGAAACTTGAATACCTTGGTGTTCGTGATATTCAACTCAAACTTTTTGAAAGCTATCTCTCTAACAGGAAACAGGTTGTAAGGATAGATAATATTACTAGTGATTGCCTCCCAATTTCTTTTGGTGTTCCGCAGGGAAGTATACTTGGCCCTTCGTTATTCTTGGTGTTTATTAACGACCTATGTAACATCAGTTTATTGAATGGCCGGATTATTTCTTTTGCTGATGATACGGCCCTTGTTTTTCATTCTGACACATGGGAGAACGTCTTTGCATGTGCCCAACAGGGTCTTAATGTAGTTCTTAATTGGCTTACAGAGAATTTTTTAACCATAAACACCGAAAAAACCAAAGCTATAACTTTTGGAATTCGTCAATCCTCTCTTCCTTCTGCTTCTACTGACTTAATTGCTCATACTTGTCTTACAGGTCAAGTATCTTCCCTATGCTCTTGCCCGAGCATTGAATACGTTGACGACATAAGGTATTTGGGAGTTATTATTGATAAACACCTTAATTTTAAAAAGCATATTAATTTACTGTCTTCCCGTATAAGAAAACTAATTTTTATTTTTAAAACTCTTCGCCAAATTGCTGATTTTAATATAATCAAAATGGTTTATTTTGCTATGTGCCAATCTTTGCTCTTTTACTGCATATATAACGTCTTGGGGTGGTGTACCAAAGACTACACTCAAAAAACTTGAGGTTGCCCAAAAAACAGTATTAAAAGTGGCATTGTTCAAGTCTTTTCTTTATCCCTCAACTGCACTTTACAATGACTGGAAAGTCTTGTCCATACGGAAATTATTTGTTTTAAACGTAGTACTTAGGAAACATTCCTCGCTTATCTTTGATCCTTCTTTGGTAAGTCAAAATAGGCGTCAAGATTTTATCTGTGACACTAAAAGCTGTCGTACTGTGTTTTCCCACCACTACTTTGCCTTCCTCGGGTCTTACATTTATAAAAAATGCAACAAAATTAACAAGATATAAGTATTCCATGTCCAAATATTCCTGTAAAAAAATAGTCTCTGACTGGTTGCTTAATCTAACTTATGATGAAGTTGAAGACCTTCTTTTAGTTTGTTCTTAGCTACCTTATTTATTCTACGTCTATGGCTAGCACGCTTATTACACCATAAACACATACTTTCACACACTCACACATTCACATACACACACTCACACACACACACACACTCCACAACACACCCACACACTCGCATGCATACCCACACACACTCTTTTCATTATTATTTTAGTTTTATTTTCAATTTGTTTTAAATTTTATTATTTTTTTGGTTTAGTATTCCCGATTTTGTAAAAATTTCAATCTTTATAAAATTAGTTCAAGATTATCCTACTTTCCTGTATAACTTTCCGAGGTGGAGGCCTGGTTTCCTCTATAGTACAGGATTTCTCCTAGTATAGGGGCCAGCCTCAACAAATTATCTAATTTACATGTTCCATTTATTATGCTTTTGCTTACTCAAATGTATTATTGTTGGGGAAATAAATACTTTATTATTATTATTATTATTATTATTATTATTAAGTAACATAGGCTACCTTTTACCGCGGGAAAAATGTAAACACGGGCGGAGCCGCGGCGGAAAGCTAGTAATTTTATACGTGTGGCAGTTGCGTTGAGGCTGGGGTGTAAAGTTTGCGACCATCGTTACCCTTGTATAACTCCCGTGGACGCTAGCGGTCATCACGGGCTCATGCGTTCTACAATTTGCCGTCGGCATATTACAGAATGCCAAATTATTGTAAAATGCCGAAGCATTATGTAAAATGACGAGTTCTACGATTTGCCGACGGAATACAATATAAATAAAAAGTCCATTCATTATTACAAATAAAATCATAATTTTATTCAAAAATATAGGCAAGAATTTTTAAACTTAACATATGGCACCAAACATTATAATTATGTTTCAATTATATTTAATTAATAAGTTCTGAGTAAATAAAAAATAGACTCTTGATTACTCTCATTTGTACAATAAATGTACCTACTTTTATAAAAACCTAAACTATTATGTCTTTATTCTATTCAAACATGGCACTGAAGGAAGATTATACAAAGTAATATTCTTTACTACTTAATACTAAAATATAAAAAAAGTAATAAATTAACTAAGTCTAAACCTGATCAAGCTGATAATAATGATTTGAGCAATAATTTACTAAACACTTAATTGCTTATTACTATCCATAACATTATGAAAACTACAAGAATGTCGTCTTTTTTTTTAAATTTTGGTACAATAAACCCAAACATTATTTATTGCCTGCGGCATAATCACTTCACAATACAATACGATTTATAGAGATTAGAAAGCAACATTATTTAATTTTACACTTTGAATAAAATATTTAACTGTAATCCATTTCATTTGCTGGCCCCTTAGACACTATTATGTTTTTAGGTATTTTCATCTTTATAATTAACAATTTATCGTTATAGATACTAGTTGCATAAATGCATAGTATTTATTTTATTTATTTCGAAGTTGGTGGCGAATGTCTAAAGCAAACGTGGAATAAACCTCTTTTAAATGTTCTGTGGAATAACCCGAGATATCCCAAATTCTCTTTAAATCTCGCCACTCTCATTCACAGCTCTGCTGGTTATTGCCGTTGATGTAGTTTAGCCGACGATGAAGGAAAGGAAGCCGTCTACATCACTCAATTCCTTGGAGAAGAACTTGGCTGTGATCTGGTGACGGCCAGCCCACGGAGCCGTCAGCTTGAAGGTAGCCTCTACTATTGCACCTGGAGCCACGTCCTGTAAAGGAGATAGGAGATTTAGGATTAATTATATTTATTGTCAAAACAAGGGATAGGAAAACAAAACGGTATATCATGGGACTTTTTCGCGTAAGCGATGCTCATGGTCTGAGAATATTTGTTGAGATTTTAAAAGTACGCAAGTAAGCAAATTGAAAATATTTGGTTATAACTTTATGCCATGTTCAACGTAAATTTTTGACTATTTATTCTAAAAAGCTAATTCTCTAAACATATTTTGTTATTGAATTTAGTCTTTTAGTAATAAAGTATTTGTTACATTCGACTAATTGTGATTAAAAACAAAAAACCTTCGTGTTGAATAAAACCTACAATTCAATACAATACAAATACTTTATTGCACGCAAACAGAAAATGTACAATTAATTATAACTAAGCCTAAACCCAAAACCTAAAAAACCAAAACCAAGATATTAAAACCTAATTTTTTTCTTGATTTAAAAAACTATAATTATTTTTACGTTTCGTTTCACCAGGGTATTAAAATAAAAAGCGCCGCATGATGATATTACATCAAAACGTCTCTTGCTTTAAAATATTTTTATTTCAAACCCTACCTGAGGTAATTTGATCATCAGTTGTTTCTCTAGTCCCGGTCCCTGGATGTAAAACTTGCCGCTCTTGAGAGGGATGGGCAGGGGGTTCTCGACCCTCGCGGTCACAGCGAACTCCTGGCGCGAGCGCGGGGTGCCGTCGATACTGATCTTGATGTCAGGATTCCTCACTCGGAAGTCATCTTGGCCGTAGTGATCAAAGTCCTTATCTTCGATTCTTGCAGAGCAGGAAATGTTAAATGATGCCTGAAAGTTTGGAAAACAATGCTTTATTTTAGCATCGGTTGTAGAAAGTACGTAATGAAACGAGACTGATGTTATCATATTCATTTAATTGGCTTAGTAACCGTAGCTTTTGGTGGTATATAAAAATGTACACTAGGGGTCTTGCGATCCCCACAAGGCCGGTGAAGATATATCAATCAGCGGGGCAAGCTTATGTAAGTTAAATAAATGCTACCGTTTGCATCGTTAACAGTCGAGGGCAATCTACTACCGAACATAGGCCTAGTTGAAAATATACTATTGACATTGTGTTAAGCAATAATCATAACACTCACATGATCAATAAGTTTCTTGTAATACTCGTCGAAGGTGACAAGCAGTTCTACTCTCTCTTTTGCCTCTGGTGCCAAAGAGATGTCAAACTCTTGACTCTTTACTCCACTCCCCCTGACACCAGTGTATGTCACAGTGTCCACACGCAGCGAACCCCTCACTTGGTGTTTATTTACTGGAGACTGGTTCTCAATGTGCAGTACCTGAAAAAAAAACCAAGAAAAAATTATAAAACAAAAGCCCGTTCAAAAGCACACATCTAACTACTGGCTGCATTGCCATGTCGATTGCTAGAGATATTTGTTGAACCAAGAAAGCGTACGGGCACAGAATACCAAATGGTACGGGGGCGTGACCCAATTTATAATAGTAATAGAGGCAGGGACCCTGTCTTTCAGGTGATTATCACCTTCGCGATGTTTTCCGTATCGCGAAACCGATTATGCAAGGCAGAAATAAATAAAAATAGTAGGTACCTACTCGAAACTAATGTTATTTTATTATATCCGTAAATTGTATATTTGTGTGATGTATCTGTGATTTATTATAGGAGGACAGTAAAAATTCTTACCACGTTGAAATTTTGTCCAATTATAACGTCGTCTTTCAGCTCGAAGTCGAATACTACGTCGTTGATATCCTCGTTCCTGTAATATCGCGCAAACTTGTTGTTGGACGTAAGGAGAGCTTTCTCCATTATAGCACGCTCCTCACGCGTATGTTCAGGACACTTGTAATTATCTGTGATGTCCTAAAAGAAAATATATGTATTAATATTGTATAATAACACTACACTTAAATTAAATCGCTCGTAATTTTCTTTCAATTCAATAGGAACCTAAAAGCACGGGAGATTGACGGATCGAGTTTTGAATGAAAAATATTTAAATAATAGCGCTGCTGTCAAGTCCTATATGGTCAAATCCGTGTCAAATCAGATGTATTTACCCTTAAGTATTTACCCGACTGCTGAAAGACAGTTAGTATGTTTTTCGAGACCATCATACACCCTAAACTTCTACTACCGAGGCCACAGAAGAAATAATGTTACTAACCGAGGCGTCAAATTGATGAGTGACTAGGTAAATTAAAAAACACTGTTTTGTAACTGCACCTGTCCTCTTCTTAAATATAAAATAAATAAAATCCCTTCGCAGGAATTCTACTCTATTTATATTTTATATAATTGGCCTTTGTAATCGTCTAGGGTAGGATCCGTTCTACGCCTTGTGAGTAATATCCCATTTTCTTTTAGATATCACAGTGTTTCCGTTCTCAATGCCTCTATTGTAAACAGCGGGCTGAATTCTGTCTGATACCTGAACATCGTTATCCTAATAAGAACTACCAACGTCAGTTGTGAATAATATATGAAAGTTTATAAAATGGGTTGGGCAGGATTATCAACAAGAGAAGCTATTCATCAGTCGCTAAACTACAAACCGCTTCCTCATCTTCTAATCCTTTAATTCGGTAAGCGTGTGCCAATACACTTACCAGTCGCAACATCATCAACATCGGTAAAATAACCGCCTCTAGAATACTGTCGTATAGTCTCTCTAATGATACTGCTATTCATACAATATTCCTTTCACCGCACCGGGAATATCAGGTCTCGGAGGCTCAAATCCACTAAAACATACATAGATATATATTTTTTCAAGTGAAAGAAAAGGGCAGGCCGAAGCCCGCCCTTACGAAGATCTCTATCCCAAAGGACAATGCCATCTGATCTCCCGGTGCGACCGAGGTCGATTGGTGCGGATTGTGAGTCCGATTGTTGCAGGGCTTACATGGCGAACCAATACCTGTTCGTTGCGACCGTAGTCGACAAGCTACCGAGGTAGGCGCTCGCAAAATGGTTTGGAACCATACGTATCAGGGCTTACAATGGAGTACAAAGCCTGAACGTTATAAGATGACCGCAGTCAACGAGCTCCCACCACGGCAAACGCTTGTTACCTGTATAGGGAATATGATATAATTTGGGTATGTTTAAAGACCACACACGTCTAGCAATTATGGAAGCCAATCCAAGCTTTCCACCAAGGTGGGCCGCTAAGCGTTCGAGTAGGAGTTCATATAGAAATACAACCTCCTAGCTTCTTGAACGTCAGTCCATAAAGAGACGATAGCTGAATAAGCCGGCCTCTCTACCATACTGTAACGGCAACTGTATACGGGAACATCGTATAATAGATTCCGAAGAACCTAATGTTACTGCATGTTAAGATTAGCTATGCTATTCCAACATCGCGTTATCTCTCCACAGCCATTCATTCTCAAAGCCTCTCCACAGACAATATGCCTTGGAGGAAGACTGGTGTACGTCTCCAATCTAGTATATAGGAATAACATGGAAGTTGTACATCGTCTAAGCTTCATCACAAACCAATGAATCAGCCAACTTCACTTTCTCCGTGCAGACCTAAATACTTTGATTAATTGGAAACCTACGATAGTCCAGAAACACCTCGTCTTCAAGCGTCAGACAAGATGAAGTCTCTATTCGGCGTCGGCGTGATTTACTAAAGTTTTAGGGAAGTCTAAGCTTCCACCGCGGGCGACGATGTGTAAGAAGTTTTTCCTAGAAATATTATATTTTGATGCGAGTCTATCTTTCGACCGACTTATACTCATCATGGTTGTAAGATAGGAATGACTTGCAAACACCCAAACTCTAGCAATCGTGCACTTTCTATAATCATATACTAATGACTGCCAACACCTGGGTCAAGCTCCAAACACCCATAGAAACTTATCTACCACCTTCTAAGCGTTTAGGACGTCGACAATCGTACTGAGACCGTAATCCCGACGAAAGACGCAAATTTCGCAAACAACGCCTAGCACTCTGAAAATAGCAAATTTTCACATGTTTTTGAGAGTTGAACTATTTCTAGCCCAATCTCAGAGCGTTTTCATACTTATCTTTTACTAAGTATTTTTCATGCTTTTCGACATCGGCCCTCGCTATGTGCTACTGACCGACGCTCTCACCACCATATATACGGACGACACGAAACGAAGGTGCGCGGCCAAAAATATAAAAACTTGCTCAAACTCATATTTTAGATAGTGTCGCTTATCCTGATTCCAAATCAGTAATCAGAATTGTGCTATCTATTTTAGTTTAGAAGTTATTAAGGAATCGGCTGATTTCATTACAAGAACGTATAAAGTACTTAGGAAATTTCAATTCAATACAGGAACGTATAAAGTAAAAAGGTAAATTTCCAAAAGGTTTTCTATTTGTTACATTCGACCTGTATTGAACATATTTGATTATAATAAGCCCTTTACAACTTAGTTCTATGTATTTGAGATTAATTATTCGATTTTAGAGATTTTTAGGAAAATTTTATTATTGTGCTTTCTACGCTAAGGCAAGACCTCCAAAACATTTCATTGTCTTTTTAGGCTAGGGGCGGGTCGGTACAGTTTGTTAGAAAATGCGTCGCAGGGATGACACGTTAGGCTCTAAATCACTACATAGTATAAAACAAAGTCGCTTTTTCTGTCCCTATGTCCCTTTGTACGCTTAAATCTTTAAAACTACGCAACGGATTTTGATGCGGTTTTTTTTAATAGATAGAGTGATTCAAGAGGAAGGTTTATATGTATAATACATGCATAATATGCTTAAGGATAACCCACAAAATAACCATTTTCCCGTGCGGAGCCGGGGCGGGTCGCTAGTTTAATATAAACCGATCCTAGTGTGAACTTAAACCTATTTTTTAATATATCAATTATTTTGTACTATCAAACACAAACATTTTATTACGGTGGGTCCGAAAATGTTTACCATTGCGGAAAAATTCTACTCCACGGAACACAAAACAAACATGCGGAGATTATAGTTAAATTTAGTAGGTAACCTACCCTTCATATTGTTTTCCCAGTTTAGTTGGCTTAAACTAGTAATGAACTTTGTATTCCTAGCTATTTAAAAAAGCGTGTTCACTCACCTCTCGTTCCATCTTTCCCACAACTTTTGTTGAAATCTTTCGACCAACTGATGTCGTGTCACGGGCTACTAACTTATAGGGCAAATCTTTTCCAGAATACTTCCACCACAGCTGGAAAATTAACATTCAACATTATGACTTATTAATAATTATCATCATCATTTCAGCCGAAAGATGTCCACTGCTCGACAAAGGTCTCCACCAAAGATCTCCACAACCCTATCCAGCCGCTACGCTACCCGACATTGCACATTATTATGGCCAGTTTAATTTAGGTTTTGGTTATGAACGTAGATCTCTCACACACATGTTGACAAAGTCATAAGCACTAAAAGTGTAAATTAAAAAAAAAAAATTTTTCATAATTCAGAAATATTTATTTGACGGATATCACAACACTATTTAACAAATATAAGTAAAAGTACCTAATTAAAAAACAATTTGGTAACTGAATAAGTTTATATTAGAAACTACATCACACAATAAGGACCACCCTCAGCGAAAGCCGTAGCCCCATCAGGTTACGGCACAGATTTTCCGAGTATCCTTTTTTCTAACAAAGTGTCAAAATACTAGCGTAGATGATGTTAGAAATAGCATAGCAGCCCCTGTAACATGCAGTGCTATGACAAAAGTTTGTCGCGCGAGAATCCCGCCATATTGAAATATCCTCCAATAGGATAAGAGAATACGCACAACAAAATTATGTCTGTCACGCGTGGACCGGGCATGTTAGAGGGTCTGATATCCCGCCGATTATTCACAAATAACTCAACTAGGAAAAATCTAATGAAATAGTAATAACGAACCTGGTCTGCGTTCACTTGCGCGAATACATAAGCAGCGTCATAGGGTTTTTTCAGATCACCATTATGAATTGCTTTCAGAGATGCTGGACCACATCGGTAAATATTTTCGGATTGTTCTTGTGGGGTAGCGTCAATGACCTGCCAGCCACCGTAATCCGAACCTAGGTCCGGACGGTCCATCCAAGCCTAATAAAAAAATATTTGATCAAGTTATTTTTGATAAGAACAATTTAGTTGTACTCATTTATATAAAAAAAAATCTAAATGACGTTTCTTTACTTACTAACCTCGTTCCAAACATGGTAGTTCCAAATAAATTCCTTAGGCTTTACAGGATCATCTTCATTCAGGATGAAATCGATGGTCAAACTGCCTTCTCTGTCATGAGCAGCATTAAATCCTGTAACTGGCCTGCATGGGATACCTAGCGCTCGACAAACTACGAAGAAATTAACATTATTGTTAATTCACAATTCATGTAGATAATATATTACTATAAACAAAATTAAAATGATAATACATTTAACAGGAAACAAACATATATTAAAATAAATGTCTGACTGCGTTAGCTTCCAAAATGATAATGAACCGATTCATATGCTTAAAAAAGTAATAACAGCATCGTTTTATCAATTAAAATTAGGAACAGGAATCAGAATCAAACAATAAGCCGCCTTTTTCCTAACGCTGTGTTTTATGTACCTCTTATTCATGTACTGTAAATGTTTTGCATGCAATAAAATATTTTTTACGCCATTGTATTGTAAATCCTTACTCGTGGTCATAACTCCAGCGTACACCCAGCATTGCGCATATTTGACCGATTTCTTCTTCTCAAAGTATTTCTGCAATATTTCTAAGGATCCGACCCACTCAAATGGATGGGTGCCGTCTTTATAATCGTTCATATTTGCTGACCATTGTCCATATAATACCCCACTATCGTCTTGAACATTAATAGCTGCTGAAAGAGCTCTTGATACTTGAACAGGGTCACTTCCAGAGCGACCTTTCACCTGTAAAATTATAAAATTGGTATTTTTAATTTAATCAGTAAGGCTTACAAACGCCGTCTGAATAATATTAAAAACTTATGTAAACAAGTGTATTAAAGCCTTAAAAAGTATATTAAATAAAAAAGTATACTAAATCAGGAATATCTTGATTGAATGTGTTTATAATTGTATATTTTATTGTGTGACCAATTATTTGCATGTAAATTTATAATTGTTAAATCAATTCTTCGATAGTCTTATACAAGCCATGACTTAATTTATGTATATACCTAAATAATTTGTACGCCATTAGGCAGATCACAGTGTACTATATAAATCTTTATATCACCCTAAATAACCTGTGTATCACAAATAAATATATTTGAATTTGAAAAAAAAAAAAAAAAAAAAAAAAAAACATATATAATATCTTCATACCTTTCCGATAACTCTGACTAGATAAAGCGCGCATTCTAGAATGTCCTTCTCATATTGCGAGTAATCCCACGCCATCGGTTTTATCATATTGTACACTCCTCTGAACATCATACCTCCTGATTCTTGTACAAACTCTTCTCGATGGCTATCATCTAAAATGCACTCAAAAGTCAATTAATCTGTCCAATTGAATTAAAGCACCTTATTAAACAGTGGCAGTGGGCGAGGCACAATGCGCGTAGAACCGACGGCTATTGTGACAGAAAGGTTCTTGAATGGCGACCGCGCACCGGAAGATGAAGCGTGGGCAGGCTCCCCACAAGGTGGACCGACGATCTGGTGCAGGTCTCAGGAAGCCGCTGGATGCGGGCAGCGCAAGTCCGATCATTGTAGAGATCTTTGGAGGAGGCCTTTATCCAGCAGTGGACGTCTTTCGGCTGAGAAAAAAATAAAAGCAAATACCTGACATGTAGACTTGATCTTTCAAACACCAGGGGTTAAACAGAATATAAATGGGCTGCGGATGTGTGTAGCTCAACGATTCTGCCCCTGACTTCAATTTTGTATCAACGTCGATACACCAAGCAGCCACCACACAATCAGCTGCTGGTGTAATGGACACCATCAGACGAGAGTCCTTCTGACCCTCATATAATGCATTCCATCCACCTTGTATCTCTGATTCTTTGTCTAACAATGGAACTGCTACTGTTGTTGTGTCATCGGATGGTACACGCTTCTTGGTATCTGTTTAACACAATTAATTGTAATCATGATTATTATTTATTTCATTACTCTAATTTGAAAATATTCATAAGTTATGTTCTTACCTGCATCATAGAAAATAAACGAGATTGCGTCTTTCGAAGCGTCGTATGGTCTGTTGAGAAGCAGATCAATTTTGAAGGCTTGTCCTCGTCTGACCACGAGACACTTGTTAACTTCCCTCGTCATCAGCTTATAATTGTTAGTGTGATGTTTCTCTCCATTTTTTTCATTGCACAAGTCTAATCCTTGTACTACTAGTACTCCTTGATTATTGTTATCTGTTAAAAATTAAAATCCAGATTATAAAGATGACCATAAAATTATATGATGAAAGTTATTGTAATATTCGAAATTGTTGGAATCACGGGACTAAAAAAAAATTGTTCTAAAGCTCGATGGATGAGATTGTTTATGGAATGTTATACCGTCATTTTACGACCATGCTTTTATAAAAGCTTTTATACCTTCATGCACGAGGATGCTTTGGAAGCCTGATCCTGATTGATTATCATGCGAGTGGAAAGTTTATATCCTTTACATACCGGTTTCATTGGTCGGCGGGCGCGGCAGATCCCTGATATCGTATGAATCTGACATATTCCCTAGACAGCTGCAAAGTAGAGGACATCTGCACCAATTTACTAAATTTATCTTCTTACCCATTATTTATCACTGCTGTAAAGCACTCAAAATTGATTATGTCACTTTAAAAAAAGTAGATGAAACGTAAATTTCGCTGTTTATGTTTGTGTAATTTTATTCAGTTCAGAAGCACTTTTACTTATTCAGTAACTCGGCGAAATGTAATCAACACGAGTAAAATGCGTTGCTCTGAATGAAAGGAGCGCTCTCCGCTAGAATTTCTATTCGTATGTGAACTTTTCAGCCGTACTTAACCTCTTATCTGACCCATACGGGGTTGGATGACCAATGTTTACTTAGTCACATTCAATATGACTCGATTTGGGTCAGTTATCTTGGGAATTCCCTCATTAGGGATACTACAAACGCAACGCACTGAAAAATAACAATTAAATTCTTGAATCTCTATACTAAGTATATAAGGAAAATATTTAGGTTTACCCGATTACAGATACTTTCAGCAGCGGTGCTGTGCTTGGAATTGATTTTGCATCTGTTGTTGTTTTATTTCTACATAATTATCTATGTGGAGAAGCCATTTAATTACGTTGTATACCTAATTAATTACTTTACTACACACTTAAAAAAATACAATTGTAAGAAAGTTCACAGAGATCTCTTCTAGCCAACTACGTAAGTGAGAGAGAATAGATACATAATAATTTTGAGAAAAGTAAAGCTTAAATCTAAATATTAATTACACATAGTTTTAAATATTGTTAGACAATTTTATTACGTTCACATTGTAACTGATTTTCTTTTTAAAGTATGTTGTTAGGATACTTTTTAGGGTTCTGACCTCAAACACGAAAAACGGAACACTTATAGCTTATAGTAGTTACCGCCTATTTCCTCCGAAACTACTGGACCGATGAGGTGATCCGTTAAAAAAATAAGAATGAAACAAGTGTGTTTGGGCAAATTCAGTTGCAGTTTCCTTTTAAGCTACATGTAGCCAGTGCTAGGAAAACTCTGCTCTTCTCTCAGATTAGGTCATGTAATAGTCTTATTTACTTACTAGGTATCTTACTAATTTAATATAAAAAAAAAGAAAAGAAAACAAACTTAAATGGAACGTATTGTAACCAACTAGGTAAAAACAAACAGAAGTTAAGTCTAGCAGTCCCGGAGATAAGGGGAGGAAATGGTCAATGTTCGCCTATTCGTTACTTTATAGCGTAAAATTGTAAAATTTATATTTTGAGATCGTTTACTTATTGGCCTTACATTAATTAATATCTGACAGACACGGTATGGGTAGCAAAACTTTTAGTTTGAAATTCATTATTTTAATGTCACAAGTTCGTCTGGGTCACGAATTTGCATACGTGCACCAATTTTTGAGTGTTATTCAGATACCTATAATTATGAATTTGGACTCATGGCAATATTTTCTTTTTATTATATACTCCTCACCGTGTCCCGTGATGACGACTGTAAAGTGTAAGGTTTGTGTTTTTATAAGTTGATGTTGTAGGCTAGGTCTAGATATATCTTGCATAGCGAAAAAAAATCTCCTAAAAATACGGTAATTCGTTGTTATCTTCGTCGTGACGAAAAGGAGCCTAAAGAGGGTCCGAAGAGTAACTCAGAAGAGCACTGAAGATAGCAATTAGATTCAATCCTGCCATCGACGCTGCAGTATCGATGTGATTATTTTGACGAGATACCCAAGGTGCCAAAGTTAAAAACTTCCGCGTTTTCTGTTCTTGCGTTGACATTCAAGGAATAGAGACTTTCAGCAGTAAAGCCCATATCTGCTTGAATCAAGGCGCACAATCTCCGATGGCGAAAGTTTTTAAAACGTCCATGTGCACAATACAGCTGAAAGAAGATGTAGGTACATAGTAGGATTTTGGCCTAGAGATTCTGTATGTGTGATACAGTCCTCTGCAATAAACTCGGTCTAACTGTTCAAATTAACATAACTTCATACACCATATCGTGACTAAGAAATAAATTCTCCATGATCACAATTCACATAACCTTAAACCAGTTAATGAGCATATCTACGCTAGAAAAAGACCATATCATCTATCGGAAAACATTTAATGTGAATTCGTTTTTTTTTTTAATCAACCTTTGCTTGAGTCGATAAAAAGTACGACGGATCAAGCTTCACCGGACTTGCGGGGGAGCGGAAGACTCTACCCCAAAAAAGTCATATAACAACGCGTCTAGGGGTGGCTCAAGGGAGCCTCGGACCACGGCCTAGCGCTTTGATCTTGAAAAACATCGTGAAGGAGACGATGACGCCTAATTATCAATTCTGATTTTTGTTATGGCCGCGCCCCCGCCGTCGGCGGGTGCGGGCGTTGTTACCTGAAGGGTAATTGTTACCTGAAGAGTATTCGCTACCAGAAGGGCATTCTGTTAGGTGTAGGTAATCTAAATTCTTTGGCTGCTTTAACTGCATCAGTGATTTCGTCGTCAGGTTCGGAAAGGATTGTGTTTGGGACGGCGGCGGCGGCGGAACCGCGTAGTATTTGAATTCGTGAAAAACAAAACCATAATTTGTTTGTTTTTAAACCTACATTAAACGAAAATACTAGTACACTTACACTATTAATCATTGAATTCCCAAAGAGTGACAAAGCGAAGCAACATGCATAATTGCACACCGCACCTACAACATCAACATCAGTTTTACGTTAAACAAAATAATTTACAGGACATCAGGAGACATACGTCAATTAAAATTAGTAATTCAATTGACGTATCTTCATTATTGTTAACCATTTTATTATTGTTAATTTTCTATGTAACGTGATGAATACATTGTGTTTACTGCGATCATGACTGTACCCCTGTCCTTTCCTTGCTCATGGTAAGTTTTGTTTTTTTGACCCAATTGTTAAAAGAGCATTGATGGCCCAGTGGCTTAGGTATTCGGAGCGCGCGGGTTTTAGAATTCATGTGTACGTTTATTCGCCGCTTTTACGGTGAAGGAAAATATGGTGAGGAAACCTGCACACACTTGCCAAGAAATGCGAATGATATGTGCGAAGTTGACCAATCCGCACTAGGCCAGCGTGGTCGACTAATGCCTAATTCGCTCAGGTTCAGGGGAGGCTTGAACCCCTCGGTAGAGACATACTTAGGTACACATCTACACTGATGGCCACATAGCGCAAGGATATTTGAAGAATCAGAAAAGGTAATAGTATCATCTATATAGAGAAAAAAAAGTTAAGGATTTTGAAGCTGTGTTTTCATAAAAAATGTTGACCTAAGTATAAAATTTTGCCCCCCATGTTCCATGGAAGTGTTGTCGATTCTGTACGTACATAATGCATGCCCCCAATTTCTAATGGAGTTATGTAATATTTTATCTTCGCAAATAAATATACATTAAATGCACTATTAGCTTTTTTTGTTAGGATCGCCTCAAACCATCAGGGCCACGTTCGCACAATACCCTGGCTTCTGCATCATACGCAAGTATTCTCCAGTAGATATTTATGTGAACATCGTTAAAACGTCGTCGTCGTCTGGAAGTTTTTTTTCTATAAAATAGGACCGCCTACTTTTTTCCCGTTTATTTATTATTGTCTTTAAGCCTTTTTCACTAAAGCCTGCTCAAATGATACATGACATAATATTATAGGGCACGTATTTAACGCGGCGACAAAGTAATCTAAATTGGGGATATAAAAAAAATTAAAATTGGTGCTAAAAATAATGGATTGGCGACTATTATGAGCTATCATTTTAAATATAAAGTGGCTACTAAATAAATGAATTGCAGGATAGTTTTTAAGTTAAAACTGGCATCGAGTATTTGTTTTGGCAACTAAATTTATTTTCAAGCAGAAACATATGGCAGATAAAAAAAGACTTCAAATGACTTGAAAAGACTTGAAATGTGGCTTCAAAAGATTTTTATGCGACATTTTAAGAGCTCTAAACAAAGTTTAAAACAGGATGCACAGTTATTATCTTACCTTTTTTAAGTGTACTTTACGGTAATGTAAAAATCAATGCCCAAACGAGCTTTTTCTAGATGGAAACCAACAATTGACAACTAAAAATGACACCTTACTAATATTATTAGTCGCCAAGTTATTATTTATACTAACCTACCTACCTACTACCTTACCTATATTTTCAGTCGACTTACTTATTATTTTTGCTACCTTATAGTAGCTGCCATTATTTGATTTTTATGATAGCCCCGTTTTGAGGCTTATTTATGATGATAAGTAAAGCCAAATAATTTAAATGCTGCCAAATTATTTTTTTAGTTGCTAACAGTTTGTCACAGTTTCAGTTTTTAGTCGCCTCGAAAATAATAAGCCATATTATAGTATAGGTACGTATTCGTATGTTTGTAATGTTCCACAGTAGGTACATGCTGTTCCATAAACGTTTATGCCTTTAGCTCACATATTTTAAAATTACAGCTTCATGGCTTAAACTGAATTGTTAGCCAAGGCACGTTTCTGTTTTACTAGTCTAGTGTTGTAAATAGTTACAATTCGTTTATCCTATGATGCAAATTCAAAATTCTTGCTATTTTTGGAAGGTATATAATGGGTATTATTCGTACAATATGAAATACATAGATTTATACATGGGATTGTAAGAAATGAAACCAAATTTTTTTATAAGCAGCAGTGAATGCCTTTTATTCTTGAGATCCCAAAAACACACAAACACAGTGCGAAGTTATATAATTCATTTTTTTATAGAATTTTTAATGTTTTATATACCTTATTGGCAACTTAAAATATAATTATGAATATTAAGTCTATGTTTTATTACAAAGACATATACTTACTGTACTGAGTACACAAAAACATAATAATGGCACTTGAAGCATCGGTTCCCCATTCCCATCCTTATAAATAAGATTACATAAAAACAAAACATCAAATCCACACAGTGAAATAAGTGTAAAAGTAAAATATATTTTTTGTCTTTTCATTTGATTTGTGCAGGTGAATAAATACTAAACGATAACTGAAATTACAACCATTAACATGCCAAGTCGTCGTTGGGTATTACAAAATAGACTCTTAAATATAAACAACATTTGCACATCCAAACAAAGTAAGTAAACTCGTAAAGTATATCACGTTTCCGTTGTAATCGCAAGGAAACAGTTAAATAGTCTTCAACAAAACCACTTCCTCCTCTTGAACATACAAATGTTGGTCCGGCGCATTGTATGAAACAAACGAGCGATCCAGCTGCAGCGCTTGCGGCTGCGGTGAGGTCGGCCCCGGGGAGGTGCGCGGGGAGGGCGCACGGGGGCCGCCGGCTAGCTAGCCGCGCACGTTCACCGTGCAGCAGCCGTAGATCTCGTCCAGCTGCCTCGACGAGAACGTCACCACGATGCGCCTCTCCCCGCAGCGCCGCGGCATGAACTTATCCTGGTAGTTTACGAACTCACCCGGCTTCACGTCGCGGAAACGAATCTGGAAGGAACAGCGTCGTTAGCCACCTGTGCTTAAAATCGCGCTTGATTAGACTCGTTGCTTTCTATTTGGGAGGCTTGAGTTCGAGACCTCATGTGTTCGAATTTCAAAATCTTTTATTTGACTCCTTTAGAGAAGGAAAACGCCGTGAGGAAACCGGCAGACACCTGCGAAGAAATTCAAAGACAACCAAATCGCGCTATCAGGTAAGCCCCACTCTAATTCATTATATAATACTTAGAGAATCCAAATACTCTGAACATCATATACAAATCTCTTACTTGTCTCGGCCTCTGCACTCCGTTTCCTTCAAAGGTAAAGTAGCAGTCGGTCAGGTGGACGTTGAGTGGATTCTGGAAGCTGAATGTTACCGGGCATTCCTGTCCAACGCAAGGCTGGCCTCTCACCTAGAACATATTAGATACCATGACATCTGACACAATCATCATATTGGTAGATTGAACATCTATAATGGTTACCTGCACTTGCATTCTCGGTTTGTGCAGTGGGAAGTCGTCTTCATCCGACCAGGCTTGACGGGTCTGCTTTACATAAGCCATAGCATGAACTTTAACCATTGTATGATCAACCAGTTTGTCCATGTACTCTTGAGGTGTAACGTGCAACTTGAGGACTTCACGCTGGCCTGCACGAACAATGAACTCTCCTTGAGCCCTTCGTAGTCTTGAAGCGATCGCCCCTGTGTAGTAGCACGCAGATGCCGTCAACACACAGCAAATAGTACGGTCTTCATGGGATTTATTCTGAAAACAAACATCGGATAAGTTTAACGAAACCAAGAAGCGTAGTAGTGTTATTATTCGGCCCTTAATAGTTCAATGTTGAAAACGGTGCCTAGAGAATTCAGTTATTCAACAGGCAATAGTTAAGGTATCCTTGTCTGGTTAAAACACTTTAAAAAATATACCTGAATATTCATAGTACAGTCGAAAGGCTGACCGTACGGGACCAAGTCGATATCCATGAGTTCAAAGTAAACATCTTCGTAATTGCGGTCTGGGAATTCGTAATATTGCTGCAGGCGTTGGTAACCGCGGCACGAAGCGATGATGGCGAGACGCTCCGGCGACGAACTGTCAACTGTCTTGTATTCATGCGTAATTTCGAGCATGTCACTTTCGCCCTCGTCATCATCACGGTTTGGATTCTTTGTGAGGATCTTGCGGCCCACCCTTAGTAAAAAAAATGCATTTAAGGTATTAAAACCGGTAACAAAAGTTATTATACCTTAACAATTTCAAATTACTTACTGATATTGATTTGAAGCCATTCTAATAAAGCCCCATTCGGAATTTTCTTCCTCTTGGAAGTGACAAAGTTCAGCGTTCAGCTGGCAGTACATGAAAGGTGTATCATATTGGAAGCCTACTTCACCTCGACGCACAGCCTCCACGCTAGCAGGGCCGCAGTGATACACTGATTCCGCTTCTTCCTGAGGCGTGGCGTCAATAATCTGCCATCCACTATAACCTAAAGCACATTTAAAATGAATCACATTATTAATTTTATATAATATAAGGTGTAATCAATCATTAAACAAAACGTAATAGTTTAACTACCTTGTGGTAAATCAGGTCGCTGCATCCAAACATCGTTCCAGACGTGGAAATTCCAGCATGAATCATAGCAATCTTCATCAGGTCCATTAGGGACCTCATTTCCATCGTGGTCAAAGTATTTGTCTACAGTAAACGTGCGGTTTGTGTCATGCGCTGATACATAGTTAGTGACAGAGCGACACGGAATGCCGAGAGCCCTACAAATTGTTACCACAAGTCCAGAGTATACCCAACACTGTCCATATTCAACAGGGCGACCACCGTCTGTAAGGTAGCGCTCAAGGATTGCGACAGATCCGGTCCACGCGTGTGGCGCGACTCCATCTTTGTATTCGCCATCATAACGACCTACCATGAGACCATCATCATCGTCATTTGCGTTGATCTGAAATGTATTTTCTCTTTAATATATGACCTTTATTCTATTTATCTTCATTAGATTAATTCATAGTGTTTTCTCTTTAATATACAGGGCGTCCCACGGCTATGCCACATGGAGGAAAAGTACCTTAAATATTGTAGGTAGAACATTTTACTGAAAGAAGACTTTATTTTATTTCTAAAAACTATTGAAACTGTATTCATACATTTTTTAATAATTACATGGTTGAACCGGGAATCGAACCCGCTATACGAGAAAAAAAATATCCTGTAGTTTTATCATACCGATCGAAAGGGTTCATCATAAGGGTTATTTTTTGCTTATTAACATAGTGTCAGAGATAAAAGGAATACTATGTATTTTAACATTTTTAATAAATTTTTTATCAATTTTATCAAATGCTCAAAATGCTGTTGAATACAAAGTCGCACTCTTTTGATTATTTCACTCCCTATCGATTTTTTTATCTTGTTGTGGTGGATATTTAGAATAATACATCTAAGTTCTGTTTGTAGCTCGTGGACACTTTCATAAGGGTTCTTGTAAACTAAATTATTTACATAACCCCATAGAGAAATCTAACGGGGTTAGATCTCGGCGGCCACATCAAATGTTAAAATTCATAGTCTTCCTTTTATTTCTGACACTATGTTATTTAGCAAAAAATAATCCTTATGATAAAGCCTTTCGATTGGTACGATAAAACTACAGGGTGTTTTATTTTCTCGTGTAGCGGGTTCGATTCCCGGTTCAACCATGTAATTATTTAAAAATGTATGAATGCAGTTTTAATAGTTTTTAGAAATAAAATAAAGTCTTCTTTCAGTAAAATTTTCTATCTACAATATTTAAGGTACTTTCCCTCCATGTGGCATAGCCGTGGGACCCCCTGTATAAGACCTTTATTCTATTTATCTTAACTTACCATAGAAGAAATGGCTCTGCAAACACGTATAGGATTGCCTCTTTCAGAATGTTCAAGGCCACTGCGTTCCATCAAATACATAATAGCCGGTAGGACACAGTCATCAAACTGACCATAAATCCATTTCCGCCCTTTGGGTTGACGCCAAGTGCCACACCAAATCTTTCCTTGCTCATTCAAAACGTATTCCCTTCTCAGAGGTTCATTGTCCATGTATACGGGGTCCTCACGGCACCACGGGTTAAACAGAATATAGATATCTTCATCGCATTTGTAGTCATGACGATTATCGCGCTGGCCGAATCGATTAGTCTGGACCCAACAATTCCAAACACCTACGGGTGCAGTAGCTGGAATGTGGACTTGGAAGGTGACGGTATTTCCATCTTGGCGTTGGATGCTGATATCCCACCTATCCATGTCTTGGGCCAGGCTTGCAAGATTTTGCATCGAACCATGTCGAGATCCATGACGTGAACCGAAACCACTGCGTGTAAAGGAAGAAGTTCCGTAACGGTCCTGTGAACCAACGACCATTCCAGAAGTTCCATAACGATCCGTGGTCATCGGGCGATCCATCGGCCCATGAGGGCTAAGTGGGCTATGCTGTAAAGGCAACGGTTCATTGCTGAATGAACTACGACGAACTCCGTAGGTAGTAGTTTCACGCATACCACTCATTGGACCCACGCTTCCCATTGTCCCCATAGTTCCAATGTTACCTACAGTTCCCATCGAACCCATAGCCATGCAAGCATTGCTATCTTGCATGCGAGACAAACCCATACCCATTCCCATACCCATCCCCATCCCCATGCCAGAACTCCCCATACCCATTCCTGTTCCCATTTCACGGGAATGCGGGTACATTCCCTGTTGATTACTCCAATTAACAGGTAGTACCACACGAGTACCCTTGGTGACACTTGGTTTTGGACCTGTAGATATTAAAATCAAATTTAAATTTATTTTTTATTTCTGCCCATTTCTAAAAAACAATATTAAACGCGTTGATGTCTTTTATATGACTTAAAATTCTACTTGAAAATTTGGCTTTTATCGGAATGTTTAATCTATTATAGAATGTTGATTGTTCATATCTTTGAACTAAATGGAGATGCAATATTAACGCATTATAGAGCTGGTCTGTTGATGAAACCAAAGGTTGACAATTGAAAAGAAGTGCCCAATATAATTTTAACATTTCTCTACTTACCAAAGCAAAAGACAAGACGAATCATATCTTGTTGCTTATCGAACGTCCTATCAAAGCGAACAGCAAAGAAGAAGTTCTGTCCCCTTCTCAAAACTGGATTTGGTAAAATAGAGTCGTTCACGAGATCATATTGTTCTGTGTGATGTTCCCTAGAGTTATCTCGAGGGTAAAACTCGGTCAGCTCCACTTTCAACGGTTGTCCAGAATAGTAGCTCTGAGGAATCTGGTCCAGCGTATCCTGGCGACGACGACGTTCATTTTGATCCGCCATCTTGCATATCAAATTGTGCGTATACTGCGTGTTCGGGCTGTTCCTCATTGAATGCTTCATGCGATGGAGAGATCCCGTGCTATGAGAGCGGCCAGGACGGTATTGTGCTGTAGGTCCGGCTTTCTGCATAGGCCAGCGACGAGTTTGTCCAGGTCGTTGGCAGAAACTTGAGATGTTATAATATGCAGATAGCCCCGGAACATAGTTCGAAGGCATTCCACCAATAGTCATCTGCTGGTCCCTCATACAGCTCAAGGTGCTGATTCCAGACGTAATTCCAGTAATTCCGCCAAGTCCCATTCCAGTCATACTGGAGGTCATGCTAGAGGACATCCTGTCCATACTAGACCTTCGGACCATGGACATCTTGGCGGAAAATTAGACTCGCAGTAAAAACAGTTCCGAGTGCCAATCGCGGACCGCACTTAGCCCCGAAGTGACACCAGAGCGAATGCTGTCGTTGGGTTAGAGTGTAGGGTTTTATAGGAACTTTAGAGTGAGCGATCGTTCACCGGGTGTCAGTTGTCAACTGAGGCGCCGGAGATGCTAGCTTCTGGGGTATTGTTTGTGTTCACTCACTTGTAGCCAAACGAGAACAACTACATTTTCTGCGAACGCACAGTGCGTGGTACAATCAAGAGCAAAATAAAAAAGCTTATGTCCTTCCCATTATATAGATCATCTTGCAAAATTTTATTAATTTTATAGAGTCGCGTTTACATATTGTATCTAAGTCGGGATTGTTAACCAATTTAGGGATGAATATAACTACCTTCCTATCTATTTTTCTGCAAGTATCTTGTTGTGAACCCAACCATTATTTATGTTTTGAAATTATGGTTATTACTAGGAGTATGTCAGGGGTGTCGAGTTAATTAAAAGAGGTTGTCTCAATGGTAGTGCTACTATATTATAATAAATTAATTACGGATCACAATTCAACAGCAATTCTATTCTAATGTAAACTGACATTTCGGGTACAACATATTTTATAATAGTTTTTAGGTAGGCTTAACATTTATGGCTATACAGCCAAGTCTCAACTCTCACATCCCTTCTCTTTACACAAATTTAAAGGATGTAGAGTTTACAATATTATATATAAAGAGCCTTAGAATATTATCTATAAAGAGCTTTAGAAGTAATCCATATAATCTTTAAAATAACTAGGTTTTTTAATTACTCTACCACTTTTAGTTCTCACCTCCGGCTCTTCCGTTGGTGGCAAATCCATTTCTGGTTCCTCTACTTCATCAAAATTAAATGTTACAGATTTCTTACTACTACTAGGTTGATTACTTATACAGCTCTTCAAGTTAGGTATTTCATTTTCATTGTCATATACATTAAAGTCCATTATATCATCATATTCTGCATTACTTATTTCATGGTACAATTCATCATCGTTCTCTATATTATTTTCACAACTTGCCTGTACATTATTTTCATCTATATTTATATTTTCTGTCATATTATTAACATTATTATTATTTACAATAGAGTCAAAATCCTCATCATCATAGTCATATGTATTTCTTACTCTAAAGTATTTATTTTTCGAACCTTTAAATATATTATATCTATTTCTTAAAATCTTTTGTCCATTTTCTAATAAAATTCTATAGGACCTATCTTTCTCCCCTTTCTCTATAATTTTTCCAGGTATTAAATTCTTACTATATTTATCTCTTACATATACATTCTCCCCATTTTCATACTCTATACTTTTACCTTTATACTTTCTATCATGATACTTTTTATAGTTATAATTCCTTTTCTCTACCTTTTCTTTTATTTCATTATAATTTACATTATTTCCATTACATTTATTTACAGGTATTATGGATGTCACTTGTCTACCTAACATCATCTCATTAGGCGACTTCAAATCAGAATCAATTGGCATGTTTCTATATTCTAAAAAAGCAAAGTCTATGTCTCTACCATCAATTAAACATTTTTTAAGCATTTTCTTAACCGTCTGTATATAACGTTCAACCATGCCATTTGATCTTGCATAATATGGAGTTGAAGTTACATGTTTGAAACACCATTGTTGACTGAACTCAACAAATGCTGAACTTCTATACTGAGCGCCATCATCTGTGTACAATATATCTGGTATTCCCCATCTAGAAAATACAGTTTTTAATGCTCTGACATGTTCTTCTCCAGTTTGGTCATTTAGTTCTATTACATCTACATATTTTGTTAAATAATCTACTACCAACATATATATTTTATCATTGAAAAAGAACATATCGGCACCTACTGTGCTCCAAGGTGTATTGGGCACTTCTCTAAGTTTCAGTGGTTCATACGAATGACTTTTCTGATTTTGCAAACAAATATCACAATTTTTAATAACATCTTCAATTTCTTTGTTCATAAAAGGCCAAAATAATAATCCTCTGATTCTACTTTTACATTTACTTACACCCAAATGGTTATAATGAATTTGATTTAACATATCTTTACGCATTGACTTTGGAACAAGTACTGCTGAATCTTTAAATATTATTCCATTCACTACAGAGAGATTTTCCTTGACTGAATGATACATTTTCAACTGTGTTGGAATATCTGAATATTTAGGCCATGATGTGGTAATATATTTCATTAATAAAACAAGATTACTATCTTTAGCTGTTTCATTTTTAAATTGTTGCATTTTTTGTTCTGTTATACTCAAATTTTCCAATATCATGCATACATGAACCTCTACATTTTCATCAACATCTGTACTACAAACATCATCATTTACATAATTTCTAGACAAAGCATCAGCTACTAAAAGATCTTTACCAGGTTTGTATTGAATAATAAAATCATAATTTTGAATTCGCATTCTTAACTTTTGTAATCTTAAAGGTGTTTCATTCATAGATTTTTTGAAAATCTGTTCTAGAGGTTTGTGATCTGATTCTATAACGATTTGTTTACCATATATATACTGATGGAATTTTTCACATGCATATACAATTGCTAGAAGTTCCTTCTCAATTTGAGCCCAAGACTTTTGTGACTCAGTGAGTGCTTTTGATGCATAAGCAACTGGTACTTCATTTTGTAATAAAACAGCACCTAACCCTGTACTACTACTATCTACAGACAAAGTTATAGGAGCATTTATGTCAAAAAACTTTAAAACTGGTTGTGAAGTTAAAATTCGTTTTAATTTTGCAAAGTCATTTTTCTGTTTTTCTTCCCATACAAATACAGAGTCTTTTTTAAGAAGTTCTCTCAATGAATATGTAATATCAGACACATTAGGTATAAATTTTGATACATAAGTTACAATACCAAGAATAGTTTGTAATTCTTTCTTATTAGTGGGTTCTTTCATATTAGTAATAGCTCTGACCTTCTCTGGATCAGGCTTGATACCGTCACCACTCAATATGTGACCTACATACTTTACTTCATTTACACAGAATTTACATTTATTTTTATTGAAACGAACACCTGCTTGAGTAGCTCGTTCTAAAACTTGTATTAAACGTCTATCATGTGATTCCTTGGTTTCTCCCCACACTATCAATTCGTCAACATACTGCTCTACTCCCTCTATATTATGGAAAATGTCATAGAAACATTTACTGAATATTTCAGGGGCTGAATTTAAACCAAAAGGTAATCTTTTATAACAATAACGTCCAAACTCACCTGCGTTAAACGTGGTATAGAGTTGACATTCCTCAGATAAACCAATCATATAAAATCCTTGTGATGCATCTAACACAGAAAAATATTTTGCATTAGGCATTCTAGCTACTAACTCCTCAAAGGTACTCATTTTAAATATTTCTCTTATTATACATTTATTTAAATTTTGTGGATCAAGACACACTCTAATGGATCCATCTGGTTTTTTAGCCACTACCATAGAATTAACCCATTCTGTAGGTTCTGTCACTTTCCTAATGACACCTAACCTCTCTAATCTATCTAACTCACTTTTAATTTTATCTTGTAATTTAAATGGTATTCTCCTTGTTTTTTCCACAATTGGTACACTACCTTCCTTTAATTTTATATTATATTTGTGTTCTACCCTTCCTAGGCCTTCAAATAATGTTTCATATTGCATTACAATGTCATTTGTATTTATTATATTTACATTATTTAATAAACCAATTTTAATAGCTGTGGAATAACTCAAAATGCAAGGAGTATCAAAGTCTACTATATAAAATGTACTCATTGTATTATTATTATTATATTGTATATCTGCCTTACATACACCCATTGTTTTAATATTAGAACCATCAAAATTCTTTAATATTATATTATTACATTCATTTATATTCAGTTTCAATTTATAAAATTCATATTTATTTAGTATGTCAACATGTGAACCTGTATCTACTTTAAATCGAATATCACAGTTATTTACTTTTAACGATATAAACCAATCTTTATTTATTGAACCAACAGCATGCACAGAACTAATAGATACCGGGTCCGTGGGTTGTGACTGTCTTTCTTGATTAGCACATCTCACTAAACACACGTTAGCAAAATGATTGAAACGACCGCACTTTAGACACTTTTTGCCATATGCCGGACACTGCTTATACGCATGATTTTTACCGCACTTCCTACAACATTTATAATTAAAACTGTGTGGAGTACGCTCACCCATTTGCATCCTGGCTCCCTCACTGGATTTCGGTCTCGGAGTGGGTGCTCTGCTACTACTGCGTCTGCTGGTAGGAGGCTCCCTCGCTCTCGATCTGGATCTATTTATAGGTTTGGTAATTCTGCTTACTGTACTGTATGACTCACCCCCATTTGCTAGATTTTTCACTTGGTTGTGTGCGACTTGTGCAGCTTTACATATGGACATACACTTCTCGAGGTCTAGATCTGTTATTCTCAATAGTTTTTCTCTCAGGCCATCATCCAGGATACCTAAGACTATCTGGTCACGAATCAGACTGTCCTTTAGATCTTTGAAGTTACAATCTTGGCTTAAATGCTTGATGTTAGTGAAATATTCCTCATAATCTTCACTAGTTTTCTGTTTTCTGCTGAAAAATAAGTATCTTACATATGTTTCATTGACGGGTGGACTACAATATTTCTCAAGTTCGGTTATGACGTTGGCAAAATTCAAATTGTCTTTGTTCTCGAACGTATTGTACAACTGCAATCCCTCATCTCCTATGCAATGTAAAAGCAAAGCCTTCTTTTGTGCTTCACTGCATTTACTTTCTGCGCCACTCGCTAGCATATATAGGTCAAATTTTTGCTTCCATTCCTCAAAGTTTCTTTTACGGGATGTACCGGTAAATTTTAATGGCGGTGGTGGTCGTAACAGATCCATGTTTTTCCTTTGTTCTTGCTGTCGGTTGGTCTAAACGATATTCCTTTGTTTTTTTACTTGTTTAGGTTCTTCAGGTCCTCAGGTCCTCAGCGCCATGTCAGGGGTGTCGAGTTAATTAAAAGAGGTTGTCTCAATGGTAGTGCTACTATATTATAATAAATTAATTACGGATCACAATTCAACAGCAATTCTATTCTAATGTAAACTGACATTTCGGGTACAACATATTTTATAATAGTTTTTAGGTAGGCTTAACATTTATGGCTATACAGCCAAGTCTCAACTCTCACAGAGTAGAAACTAGCTGTCCGCGTTGTTTATTGACTTCTCCTTGCAGTTTCTCGTAGGATCAAAATATTTTCCTGCGGTAAAAACTATCTAAGATGTTGACCGGGGATATAAGGTACCACCATGCAAAATTTCATTAAAATTGGTCCGACAGTTTTGGTGATTAGCCCGTACAAACAGAGACATAGAAATAAAAAAAAATAAAAAAATCTAGATATGTTCTATATCACTTCTTACATGCCCCTGACTCGATTTTAAGCATATATTTTTTTATATGTACCTACAGTTTTTCGACCTTTACAGTTTTATTATATAGATGTTGTGAGCTCCGCATGTGCATGCATACAAAGACACAGAGAAATACGAAAATGACGAGGATGCGATACTGTGATATAAGCGAAGTTCTGGGGTAGGGATTGCTATAATTATTATTGTTTTTATTATAAACTAACTAAAAGAAAAATATGAGATGAGATGTTAATTACGTTAGCACCTGTACTGCGGATATTTTGATACTTACAGAGTTTTAACACGCACAATACCCAGCTAGAATCTCTTTTAAGTATTGTATCAGGACAAAGCTAGGAAACCTGAAACCTCTCTATAAGTTGCTACCGACTACGCACTGCCAAACCTTTTGTTTTAGGGCCTTGCCATATTTGCTGCCTCTATGAGACATTGTTATAATGTATCTAAAACACACTGGTCAGTAATTTTTCAGACCATTAAAACTGAAACCTGTTATGGGAGTTTGGGGGATTTTATTTTTCAAATTAAGGTTTATATTTCTGTTTTTGTTAATCTACTCTATTCTCACAAGAAGTGCTTAGTTGGTTTGTGGTTAATTTGGTAGTAAGTATCTGTAATCTGTAACGACCATAACTTATTTATTTCCGAACGTAACTTTCTGTCTGATACGCTGAAATTTATGTGATTCCGAAACGGCTTAATAGATTGCAATAAAATAGCTTTAGGGTGATTGATGATAATGAATGATATGAAGGAACGATGCCCATTCAAAGCGTGTCCAAGGGTTGACAGTAGTAGTGGTTACGCTATTACTACGGCGCGAAGTAGTACGGTATTACTTTTATCCAGTAGCGGCGTTAGGGTGGGGCGCGGTTGGGCGACCGCCCAGGGCGCCGGGCACAAAGGGGCCGCAGGCGCCCCTTTGTGCACTGAGTTTATAAATCAATTTATACGTAAATTCCCAAAATTTAGGCGAAATCATATCTACGATTATTCTCGAAGATATAAAAAAATACTACTTTCTTCGCAACAAGGTAACGTGACTTTTATACCTGCAATACTAACACTACATTGAGTTGCGAATATATATATTTACCATACTTTGTTCAGGTAACAGCGATTGCAGCTTTCGTCCAGGTACATGTTTTTAGTTTATATAACTGGAATACCGAATAGGTAGGTACCATCATAAAGCTTTTGAAGCAAACACAGTAACAGCGATTGAGGCTTTCTTTCAGGTACAAGTTTTTAGTTGACATAACAGGAATACTGAATACCATTATAAAGCTTTCGGAGCAAACACGGTAATGCTTTTTTTTTAAATTGACCTATGCTTGTGTCGAAAAGGTACGACCAATCAAGCTTCACCGGACTTGCGGGGGAGCGGAAGACTCTACCCAAAAAAAAGTCATATACCAACGCGTCTAGGGGCGGCTCAAGGGAGCCTCGAACCACGACCTAGCGCGTTGATATTGAAAAACATCGTGAAAGAGATCCATTTTCATTACATTATTTTTTGATTTGAATTATTTTTCCGGTTGCGGCAATATTCCATGCACCCATCGACTTTTAATTTTGACGAAACGGAATTGGCTGCTCATTTCTCATTCATTATATCGACCCTTAATGTATGATTTGTAGTAAAAGCCAAAATGGTAATTTTACAGGACGTGCAATAAACAAAAATGGCCAAATTTAATTAATTCACAACTTTTGAAGGAAAAAAAGTTTTATTAACCCCGATAACTTCATTTTTCTTAGATATTGAATCCCTTTCATATTAACAAACTTAGTCTCTTGTAGCTCTAATAGTTTCAGAGATAGCATGGTTTCTACTACAAAATAAAACTGCTCTTACTGGCTCTAACGACATATTTTTCGTTATGATAGCCACTAATAACAGTGTATATTGTATCATTTAGCCTTGATTTTATCAAAGAAGATTGTAATTTATTGTAGTAAATGCAGAACTTTTTTAGCAGTTTGATCTTAAATTGTACAAAATATGAAATGACCTCAAAACTCACACAAATAAACGGCTTATATCTCACACAAATAAAAGATTTTGAACTTTAAATTTTTCGTGAAAAATTTTCTGAATTTAGCTCACACCAAATACCAATCCCCAATAGTCCTC